>VXBX01006014.1:0-151858 GCA_013400415.1 Scytalopus superciliaris | reverse complement strand
TTTTTTTTTTTTTTCTCATTACACCAGATAAATCAGAAAATCTGTTACTGGTGGTGCTGGAAGAGCTTGGTCAATGACCACCTACTACAGACCTGGCAGGCACTGAATCTGTCAGGTAATAAGACTGCAGACACTCATGATATCATTAGTGAATTATACCTTAAATCACTTAGTTTTGATTTACTAGTTGAGGTCTCGGTCAGAACAAAGATGAACAAAAATTGCTGCTCTTAGTAGTCTGCCTGAGATGAGGCTTTTAATCTGTGCTGAGCTCCTCACAGTTGAGTTCTGGTTGACAACACAATGAAAACTCCATAACTGAACTAGAAGAATCACCAGAAACATGATCCACATATACCTGTAGTTAAAAAACTGGCTCAATGTTCAAAATATGAAATGGTGTAGCATTTCACATTTCAGAGACCTGCTGCCTCCTACAATAAACTAACAAAAGTAGATCATGGTAAAACATGGATACGTGATGCGATGGGAAAAGTATCTGCTAAAGAATACTTTGGATAGGGGTCACTAACTTGAGGGAAGTGCTTATCTCCTTTATTTGTTTCCATTATGTAACGAGCAGTGCAAAATAACACTCCAGCATCCCATTGTGCCTGATTTTTTGTTCCAAACTGGGGCTCAGAGTTGTGCATCTGTGACAGTTCTCTGCAGCCAAGGTTTTTTTTTCTTAGTTAGGATCTACATTGTTTAATTTGTGCTAATATTTTAATAAAAACTGATGATCTGAAAGGCTATTTCCCTTTACAATTTTAGTTTAAAAAAGTCATGGAAGCAAACAATTTCTGTAAATGGTATTTCTCATTGCACTCTGCTCTGGTAATCTATAAAGGCTCACAGTCATCATTATTTCAAAAGATTAATATTGTTTAAATACTCAATTGAGCAGAACAAGACGTTAGTGGGATAGTTAGCTACGTGTCACAATATACTAGATAAAGGATTATACCCCACTTAAGAATTAATAACATTTTAAACCTCTACATAAACTATTTTTTTTATCAATAAACATGCCTCTGACAGAAGGCCAGATGCACTCACAGGTCTTAATTGTTCAATCCAGTGACTAATCCCCACTTGATCAAGATTTTACTGACTTAGCAGCTGTCTGGAGAGTGACAAATTTATGATTCAATTGCAATTTCATCTTAAACTTGAAACTGCATGATCATTTGTGGGAATTAGCTACCTGATAAGATAACAAGGGTGGAAGAAGTGCACATAATTCTGTGCAGCAGAATCAGAGTGTTGCAGAATTCCTTAGGATGCATTGGAAAGACACAAATGGCCATTAAGGGATTAGCCCATCACTGATTGAGTGGCTGCACAGAGTTGAGGTTTGCTAAATCACTGGAGTGCTAGGTCATTATCCTTGGATACAGGAGACAGTTGAATCTGTGTCCAAACACACGAGCAGTAAATTGGAGTGAACGGATTGTGCCAAAAAATGAAAAATAAAAAATGCTGAACCCTTGTTCTTCAAGTGTTCAAATTTCCAGGTCATACCCCAAGTTTTTTCTTTCTTGGCATAAAAAATACTTTTTCACTGGCTTTAGTATCAGCATATTCTTGTCTCTGTAATCTCTTTTGAGTGTATTGCTTCCCCTCAATGCTATCAAATTTGTGCTTAGTTAACAAATGCTGAAACTTAGATAACGTTTTAGAAACTGATTAGGAAAGCAATGTTAGGAGTTTCCTTCTCCAGTTCTGATGGCTTGGGCACAGTTACTACTAAATATGTAATTAAAATAAATGAGCTTTCCTCATTTGGGTTTTGTAATGATAACGCTTTGGTAGGCCTCTTCAATTGTTCTATGTGCTATTGAAGTGAATCAACAGTGTGCTGTAGTAGTTTGCTTATTTTGAAGAGCTATGACAAAAGTAAAACTGTTGTTAAAAATAAATAAAAATCCAATTTTTTTTTTTCTGATGGAAGGAATAATAAAATATTGCAGGAATAGCACAACACTCCTGCCTTCCTTGAACATCTATCAATGGAGCTGATGAGTAAAATTAAGTACTAAACAATTCCACTTCACAGCTCTGTAACAAAATGTCTAAAGACTATTTGGCAATTCAAATGAATAGCTTAAATATGTCAATTTTTGGGATTTTTGCAGTGCTGGCTGTGGCCTTTGGCTAGCCTAAATAAGCCCAAGCTCCCGTGGGGCTATTTCTCTGTGAGTTGAACTTAGTGATCTCTGTTCCCAAGGTATAGATGCATCTAATGTTGTTCAACTTATCTCAGTCTAGAGGGACACATAAGTTTAGAGGGGGGGCTCATTTCCTGAAACACTTCACTAGAAATTTGCGAGCTGGTAGATTGGAAAATTCACCTTCACAGAACTATAGTTAATTTTTCTCATGCAATGAACAATTTTCACTTGTTAACATGGCAATAAAATCTGCAGAATGGAACAGAGACAGAGCTGGAGGCCACACTTGAATATTTTATTCATCTGTAAGTAAATGTTTTTTAATATAATTGCACTTTACTGAGATTAACAGGAGAGGAAGGTGAATGTGTTCTGCAATAAAGGTCTCAGGCAAGGTAAGCTTACTTACATAAGCCCAGAGATGTCCTGCTTGGCCCAACATTCACCAGGTGGTACCAGTAATGTTGTACTATTTCCTAGTTCTTTTGCCCTCTACCAGTACCAGCCTAAATGCTGGAAAACTACTGTTTCCTGGGTCTTTGGGAACATGCTAATACCTAAAACAGGAAGTAGAAGAATCCAGTCCAATTGACTTTAGTGGGAACAGAAGCATGATAAAAAAGGGGCTAACATAAGTTTGTGAGAAATAATTTCAAAAGAAAAATTAATATTAAAAAACCCCACAGAAAAAAAGACTGTTCTGTAGATTTGGATGTCAATCTAATGGCAAAACTGAAGGTTTAAGCCAGCTGAAAAGCTTCATCCATATTTTAAATGTTGAAATCCTTGGTCAGCTCTACTTTCTAAGATTCAGCTGATGTCCAGAAACTTTGGATGAGTAGATGGTGAGTAGGACTGAGACAGAAAACTAAAAGGAAGGAAAGTGCAAGAAGAAAATAAATCTGCCAAATTAGACAGACCAAAGGAACAGGAAGAAAAACAGGAAACAACCTAATAAAATATAGTGGAAAATAAATAACTTCCAGTGCCCCAACAATTTCCTCTTACAAAAAGTATTGGCAGTATAAAGCAAATTACAGGCACATTTCTGTCTGGCTATGGAAAGTGAGTTATTTAGGGACAACAGATGGCATTTGCCCCTCACCCCCCACCAATGCTGATACCAGTACCAACCCAAATATGAAAGGCCACCAGGTGAGGATCAGAACACAAGATGGTTAATGAAGGTGAACTTTTTGAGGTACAGCCATGGAAATCTCTGCCCTCTATTCTTATTAGTCCTGCCTCATGGACTGGTGTCGCAGGGAATATAGGAAACCTGAAGGAATGAAGGCAACATCTTTATGCCCCAGTATCCTACACTACTGGAGATCTCCTGAGCAGCCAGACACTCATTAGGACTAGACCAGAGAAGTGGACATATAAGATAGTTTTTGAACTTAATAGGTACTGATCTCAATTCTGTTAGGCAGCAAAGAGGCCGAAGAGACTTTTACTGTCCCCCAGTGGGTGGGCTCTGGAAGGCAGCATTTAATTAGGAATGATGCCACAGCACCAGCTGCACAGTGCCACCAAATTATTGAAACAGTTTAGCCAGCAGTTACGTACAAAGATACCTCACCAAGAATAGCAATCCTCCCCCATTTGCAGGAGGTTTGGCAAATAAGCAACAAATCTATTTTCAAGTGGAATCCTTGTTCTGCAATGTTTACAGTTTTTGCACTCTACAGAGTGTGATTTTAAAGAGGCGTGGAGCTTACTTCAAATTATTAAAGTAAACATTGTAACATTAGTTTTCGGCCAAAACCAACAGAAATATAATTAACTTGAGTAACTCCGTGTGGAGCAACAACACACATGATTTACTTGTTTTGCTGTGTTTAACTGATCTTCCACGGAAGCAGAAGGCATATTGGACATGCAGCTCAGTCATGTGAAAGTTAAAGTGTGCACTTAAAGTGAACCACTGATTTTTATGAAGGATTCCACAGGTGAATGAAAACACAGTGTTCATAGTGGGATTTATTTACATGTGTCTCATCCTATGCATACGATGTGGGATATATAAAAGAAAAATTAATCACAATTGAACTGAATACAGACAATGGCATGCACTTTATAGAAACAGAAGCTTTAAAAACACACACGTGTTTTCAGCTTTGAGTTTATCATTCATTTAAGTGGAATAAAATTACTGTGTTTCACAATGCTAAAAAAGAGAGCTGCTTTTTTATTTACATCATTTCTAGCTTCAGAATGACAAAATGAACCAGGGCGTACCATGCTACGATTTCACCAGTTGACACAAACGAAAAGGATAGAACAGACATAATACATCTGGTTTACGACTTTTAATTGCCTTTGTGACCCAGTTCATACCAAATCCTCTCAAGGCAAAGTCTCTTTCTTTGTATGCATCATGGGGCTAAATCTCTATCTGAAATATGTTGCTTAAAAAAACATTGCCATGTTAAAAAGTAACAATATTTCTTGCTCACATAAATCTTTAGTACTTGCAGGTGACCCGAGAAAGTGAGAAGTGGAGAGTTCAGTTGTCTGGTAAATGAGTATGTTAAACTTTCCAAATAAAAGCTACTCCTAAAGCACCAGATTCTTTTAGCAATTAATCACTATACTGTTGTTTATTAGGAAGACACGCCTGGAATTTTTTAGTAACTCAGGTAACCTTTCATGGTTTGATGGATACAGAAGATAATTGTGTCTGCAGTGATTTAATGAGGCTTTCTGATGTAATATAGTAGTCTGTGACTACTGAGTTGGTATCTCTGTCCTGGGAATAGGGAAGGGAATTGGAAGACGGCATGTGTACAGAAACACAGTGTTATAAAAACAATCTATTGCTAATCAGTTACAAGAAATATTTTCTATGTCTCTTAGTGAGCTAGAACAGACTGCTGGGATAACAGCTCTGAGCTTTATTAGGAGGCTGGAATTCCTTCGGCAATGTTGAGTAAATTCAGCAAAGAAGATTTGATTGAATCAAGAAAAGAACAATGAGCTCAGTGCAATATCCCTAACTGAGTATTGCCACTTTTTGAAGGTGCGGAAGCATGGATCCTAAAAAACCTTGCAGTAATCGGGGGGTGAATCACTGCATATGCTGCAGAGTTGGCATCAGATGATGGTGGTGATAGTTATTTTTGGAAAAATACACAGGCTTCTGAAACGTAAACAGTACCTTCCTCGACTGTAACCATCCTCTCTAAGAGCCAGGCACTGGATCTCTCCCTCACACACAGCACAGATGGGATTTAACTGGGCCCTGTGTCCGGCCATGCCGGTTTCCCAACAACATTATCACTCACCACTGCTCAGGGTATTTAGAACATCAAATGCAATTTAACAAAATCTTACGGTCTCCTGGAGGCTGTCTCTTTAAAGTTCATTCTTAACTCCCAGTTTTGTAAAGTCTGCATTCAGGTCGCTAGTGTTTTTTCACTCAACTGTTCAAGTCCTGTCTGACTTTCAAAAATGGCAATGTAAAATTGCTCACTCAAGGAACCTGTTCCTTCAGTTCTATCTGGCAAATTTATTTCTAACAAATGTATTTCCTTTTGGTTTTGTGTTTGTTTTGTGTGTGTGTGTGCTTTTTTCTAGAACAGTTAACCCTGTGAAGAGGGAATGCAACTCTTTCTTGTGCTGCATGGCATATTTAGTAGGTTCCAGCTGTATGGTCTATAAGAAATCATTCCCATTCACAAAGTTGTTGCATATGTTTGTAGTCTATACACTGTTTAGAAATGATGGATTTGCTGAAGTGCATTCCTGAACTGGAAGCAGAGAGGTTGAAATGAAGGTGGTGAGTTCTCACAAATGTACCTGAACAATTATTGTCTGCAGTAATGTGAAAAGCATGAAAAGCATTAAAAGTCTCTCCTGCAGATATGAAGATCCAAGTGAACCTGGAAAGCTGGCAGCAGAGAAAGATGAGGTTCTTATTTCCAAACTGAGCACTTCTGGACATGGAACAAGAAGCAGTCAGCATAAGAATCCACAGGGGGGTTAGACATACCCTATTCATTCATAATACCCAGAAACTTTGAATACTTCCATTTGTAAGTAGCCAAGTAGAGCCATACTAAAGATATATTGTTTTCTTGATGGAAGATGTATTGTTATCTGAAACTACTTATCTGTCCTCTGAAAAATCCCAACCTTTATTTCATGTCATAGAACCAAAATCATGACCAGCATTAGGAACTTCAGAGGCATCAACATTAGGAAATATATTTTGTATTGTTTACATGTGTTCTGAATTGCCTTTATTTTAACAATGTTTTCACTGGTAGTTTCTTCAGATAATCCAGTGTTTCTAAATATTTAGTACGTATATTTAGAAGCAAAAACTGGAACGGTCTGCAAAAATGTCAAAATACACAGTCCTAGTGAATCCAGTAAATGTGACACACATCAAAACATTGATATTTCAGAGAAAGCAAGGAGCATTAAATCCATTGGGGTTTCAGAATTCTGCAGATCCCTTAGCTTTTCAGTTTTTGCAATACATCTGTCCCCACTTGCAAAGGCATTATGTGCCAGTGCCTTCCCAGCTTTGTCATTTTAGAGCATCCCTATAGCCAAAAATACCAGTTCCAGTAGGTTAAGGATGAGTCTAAATATTTTGTAAAGAAAAAAACATCAGAAAAAAGAATTTGGTCTGAGGGCAAAATTGGCAAAAATAGTGTGTTGCAAGGAAAAAAACAAGCAAGCAAACAAAAGAGGATAATAAAACTTTGAATGCAGTATAACATGAGACATATCCAACTTAATGTACCTCAGAATAACAACTGCTGTCCACAGTTTCTAGTTTGCTGCAGTTTCTAAGAAATATAGGGGAATTTGCAGGTAAGTATTTGCAAAATTTGCAAGAATTCCTGGTATGATTTTTTGATACTCCAACTCTGACATTTATTATCATTATGTATTAAACAAATAATTGTTTCCATATTTTCTTTTCCTTGTCTCATTTAGATATTAGCTACAGTTTCTCAATGCTCAAGTCGTATTTTTATTTTGATTTCAAACAAATAAGAATTTATCCTGCAAGATACTGGACACCACCCATTTCAACTAATTTGCCAGAAGTGCTTGGAACTTCCCATGTTTTGCTGCTTTCTTGTGGGAATAAAGTCTTTGCAGGCAAGAAGGTGACCTTGGGATTTATTAGTGTCTTTCACTAATATACAGCAGCCATACATGCTGAAGGTGCAGAGGTACATTCAAGAAATGCTTATTACTTTGCAGTTACAACCTGTTGAACCTCTTTGCCCTATGTCAGGATTTTATCTTTTGATACTAGGAGAGCATCCTGCTCATGGTGGATAAGGAAAATGACAGTCAATCATCACCACGCTCCTCTAAGCCACACACTACAATTCCTGTTTTACAGAGGAAACCTGACCTAACTCAACAATCTGAGCAAACCAAACCTTTCTTTCCATGTAAACCGTGCAAGTGTTACAGTAGTTGGGAACTTGGCAATGGTGGATGAGCTATTTGTACACAGGTCACCTTCCATGTCTTCTCCAACATACTGTTATGTGACAAAATGGTTTATATCTTAATGCATGAAATTTATTTTTTACTGTAAAACAAATGATAATGAGTAGCTCTTTAAACTAATGTTTTATTTCCAGTGAGTCAAAGTTTTGGCATTAGTTTCGTGGAAAAAGACATTAATCTCCACAATTGAAATAGAAAGTTAGTTGACTAAATATGACCTGACAAAATTAATTTTGAAAACTGTTAACAGAATTTTCTCATCAAATTTTAAACAGTTCTTATTTGTTATTGACTTTTAAGGATTAACAATTATTTTTTTCTATTTAGATTGAGTTGTCATGTAATTTGAACCATTCACTTACAGAACCCAGAGGAAAGGCACGTTTAAATATCTGCTGAGATGTTTGTATATCTGTAAGGAACTGTCAGATGTAATAGGGACAAACATTTGTTACTTACATTTAACCTTTGGTTAACTAATAATGTTGTGAGTTGTAGTTCACAGGAGGAAGAAATGTTTGTTCCCAGCTGTGTATTAGAGACAAGCCTTGAGGGCTGTTGTGAAGTTCTTTGAATTATTTTTTCTCCTCTGTCCTGCTGGGAAATGTACAGAAATTGATACAAGACCCCGCTATCATTCATGTGGCAGCAGACTAGGAATGACTGCGAGAATGTCCGGGACATGCTTTATGTTTAACGCTGACAATCTAAGCAAGACAAATATGATTTATGGGACAATAGTTCAGATGGGGAATGAATGGAGATGTCTTGGTGAAAATATCAGCATAAGTAGGCTATGAGAAGGAAGTGGTTTTAAGGAAGGATCTAAAGGAGATTTGGCATGTGGCAGATGGGAAGTTATTCAAACTATAAGAGGCAACATGGAAAAAGAAGTTGAGAGGGGGAGAAAAATATGAAAGGAATAGTAGGACAGAGGGGCACTGGAAAAGTCTGCTGTTCCTTTCCATGTGTAACTAATCAAATACATCTTCCCAGCCTGAAAAGGTGACTAATGAACTTCTGGTCATTTCTGGTGTATCCCCATAGATAATAATTAATAATGTTTCAGGAAGTGTCATCAAGTTTTTCAAACCTGGGTATTTCTCCTTAACAAAGAATTTACAGTCCAAAACAAACCCAGGAATCATTATTTTTATTACTGTACCACTTTCATGCAACAGGTTGTCCTTGTTCAGAAGAGCTTATTGTCTGTTTGGACAAAAACTAGGCAAGGGGAAATATTACCAACAGATTTGCATTACAGTAGAACAAAGAAACCTGCCAGGATCTGGTGATTTGCCCAAGCTCATGAAGGAAGATGAAATAACGGTGACACCAAGACTCAGTAGGACAACCTCTAATGCTTCCATGAAGTTGTAATTGCAATACCAGCTTCCTACTGGCTAAAGGTCATTCATATCCATTCCTGGTTTTATAACAGAATCCATACACTCACACTATATGCTTTGAGAGAGTCCTAGATCACTTTGGAAAGTTAAATGTATACTTGCAGATAGGTCTGTAAGAAACTTAATAAAATTTTACAAATTTCTCTAGTAGACTTGTATTCTACTTCAACTTTCTTTCCTTGGCTTGACAACCATGTACAGCTTTGCCTGTCCCTTCCTAACTAATATGGTTCCCAGTCCTTTTTCCCTACCTTGTTTTGCTGGTCATACAAGCCTTGGCAATCCATTTGTTTTCTTCTTCTCCACTTAATTTTGCAGGGTGTGCCATACTGATCAGCAGTGAGGAGTCCTCTCCTTGAGCTGAATCTTGTTGTTCAGCACTTCTACCTTCCCAAGCTCTCCTTCTCCAATGTATTAACTAATGATTAGCATTAGGCTGAGAAGTACTTGGGTAGAAATCATGTATATGTAATGAAAGAAAGAAGGAAAGTTAACAGCATTTGTATGCAAGAGGTTACACAGTTACCACCCTCTCTGTGGTTACTGCCTCTTCTCCAGGGAGATTTAAAAACAGAATGGCTGAGGTAAAAGAACTTAAAGGAAGGAATAAATGTAATGTCCGTGTAGATATAATCAGATGGACGCGTAAAGAATATAAAAAATGAATTATACCACAGCACCAGAATAAGGGCTGCCAGAATCCCCAGTGATGTAAATGTGCCAGGACTCACATCCCACAGCAGTACATGCTGTGTACAGTAAGAATTGCAGTTCAGTTTTACCCTGTTACTTAAATAACTTGGTAAGGAATCGTCTGGTTTAGGGCTAGTGTAGCCATAAAATCTTTCTCTGCACTATTCTGAGAATGAACTTTATTCCATATCTTATCTTCTGCTTGAAAATGAACATCCTTTCTATTCTTATCATGTTTCTGCTTTGTTTTTGAATTGTTGAGTGTCAGCCATATTCTGCTTGGCAGTTCCATGAAGTCGTTCCTGCTCAGCTCTCTGTTGTGCTGTTACCTTTGAAATTCATTCCTTTTTTTATGACTACACTCCAAAGGCCCTTTTAATAACCTGCCCAGGGCTAATACTTCCATGAAAGCCAGGCTTGCTCTGATGCACTCACTGCTTTCTCATCATACCTCACAAATGTATTGTATCACACACTGTGATACAATATAGTTTATAGGGAAGAACACTCCAGATAACGATGGCTTCGTGCTGTTGGCTAAAACTAGCCTTGGATCGGGTGACAGCATGGACACAATCCTCCTTTGTACCATCTAGTCTAGATAAAACAAGTGTCTTTCTCCTTTATAGGCACATCAGGGATGTCGGCATTGTTGCGTGGACTGGATTAATCAAGTGGTCAGGGCTGCAGTTTAACACACAGGACGCTGTGCAATGAAAGTGTAACATGGATAGTTTGGAACATGCTCATTTTATTTGTCTGTTTTACTGATGATGCATGTATTTAGTACAAATTATCCTTTAAAAGAAAAGGGCAGTCCTTCAGAATGTAGCATTTTCCTGAGGTAAGGAGGTCAAATGCAAGGCCTGAAGAGGCTGCCCCTTTCCTTAAAACACACACTTGCAGGTCAGGACCTTTTCCCTACCCCCAGCCATTTCTCAGCCCTCTCTGGCAGTGAGCACTGTGCTCCCCCTCCCGCCTCCGGCACCAGGTCCTTACCCATGGGAGCCGATGGTATTTGGGTTTTCCTCACAAGAAATGTCACGAAACCACCCGTGGGTGATGCAGGGAGCAGTGCCATGGGTGGAGGCACAGCCACAGCCCTGGAGCACTGGCTGGCCTGGGCTGTATCCTGAATGGGAGCATATGGCTGAGGGACCCCTGCCCAGGCTGGGGCTTCGCTGCCACCACAGCCCCTGAGGTGCTCGGAGATTTCCCTGTCCTTGGGGAAAGGTGTGTGTTTGCCTTGGGCAGTGAGCACTCAGAATTTTTAGAAAAGAGAATAAATTCCAAAGGAAACATCTTTTTTCCTTGGGAAAAAAAAAAAGAGAGAGAAAGAAAAAAAGCTGGATATATTTCCTTTCTTACTGGTAGAAAGCACAGTTCTTGGCAAGCTGGGCCCTGTCAAGGCTTTGCTTGGAACTTCCAAGAGATACTTTGGTTAAAAACTCTTAAATCTTTTCTTTGGTTACAAACAGCATGCAGTAAGTAAGTAAAAAACAAAAAGGAGAATGTGAGTTTAAATGACTAAAGTTTTTCTTCCAGATGCAAATCTTCATGTAACCTACAGAAGTAAGAATACAGCTTACGTTCACTTTATTCTGAGGAAAGCCTGTAACTAATTGGCCTATCTGTAATGTTTTTGGAGTGACTCCACTATAAATATGCTCTTTATAATTAAACTAACTGGCTGATTTATTGGACCTGCAGTTCAGATGCTGCTGCACTTAAGGGATTTTGTTGCATTGCTTTTAATGACTATCATGGTCTTCTCAGCTGGCAAAATTTAACTTCATTAATTCTTTGGAGATAAAAATTGCTTGCAGGTGTTGCAGGGTAGTACTTTTAACGTTTGGCTGGGGTGGTGATCCTTCTAATCTACAAAAAAGTTTATGTAAAACTGATTGTAAGAATTAAAAAGGTATGTTTTTTTTTTTTAAAAATTATTTAATGTATTCTACCTGAGTATGTATCCTTAGTATTTTAGTAGCTTTTGAAATGCTAATGGGATGTATTGTGGTCTGTCTTGTAGTGAGCAGTGGAAAGTCAGTGAAGTTCTCACCTGCTTTTGTGGAGAGAGACAGGCTGGCTTCTGTGGAATTTGGGTGAGGTTTTGTGCTTGTGAATTTATTTTATAAAGAGAAGTGGAATAAGTACTAGTAAGAATAATCACTGGATGGAGGATTTTTGCACCTGGTAACTTTCAGTTTTCTTTCTCAGAGTTGTTAAGAAGGCATAAATATTATAATATTATAAATTAATTGCATGAAATTTATCTGTTTTGTAGAAAGTCGTTATTGATTGAAACTCTGGATTAGAAGTGAGCTCTGCCTTCTGCACTGCTTCTCATCTGGTTTTTTTTAAATCTATTTGCTTGGGTTTTTTTTTAAAAAAAATCACTATTCATTAGGCACCTAGGTACTTCTCTTACAGTTGAAATTACATTTCAAGCTTTTCTTTTTGAACCAGTGTAGTGGCAAAGACTACCTGTCACAAACAGGACGTGGTTGTGTTTAAAGCAGTGTTTTGCAAATATGAAGTTTTTGGAGTCCTTAAAGAGCAAATAGTCCCGGGTATCAGAGAAGGTGGTTTCCAGACAGCAAACACAGGAAGTGCTACAGCTGTGTTAATCTGGAAGAACATCACAGTAAACTGTGGCAACGAACTTGGGTTGAGGATCTTCCAAATCTCTGCAGAAGGATCACTTTTGTCTGTAAAACAAGTAAGCTCACAAGCGCCGATAACTTAAAATTCCTCTCAATACATCGTAGTGTGCACTGCAACCCACTAGTTCCCTCAGGATGAAGGAAAAGCTGATAACATTTGAAATGTATCAAAACGCAGGAGCACACCCCGACCTACGTGATACTCTCCGATGTTCTGCCATTCAATTGATTTGCAGCGTTGTTGTATAACCTGAATGAAACATAGAGAAGTTCTCTCACCCCCACAAACACTGGGATATGGCAATCGAGGGGAAAAAGAGCAGCCAGGCTGTGGCTGTCGCTACTCTTTTTCGCCTTCTCAGCGAAGAGCTGCAAACCCCTCGTGGGGCAGCAGGGCGAAATTGCCGTAGCTGTGCGTGTGGGGAGGGTGGCTCGGGCCAAGGGAGCTTTCATTTCTGGGTAGGTGCTCGTCTGAGGGCACGTCGGGGGGTTTCCTGAAGAGCAGCCGGCTCTGTGAGGCTCTCCCGAACCTCGCCAAGGAGGGTCGCAAGGCCTCCCTAATGTTACCCGACTGCTCCCTCTTGTGCCGGCTGCCACCGCCTCAGCGCCCTCACCTTCCCTCCCCGGCCCTGCTCCACAGGTAAGTTCTTTCGTACTGCTTTGGAAAGTCTTGATAGCGGATTCACGCAATACACGCAGTTAGTTTTGTTTTTCGACGCTGTTGGTATCGGTAATTTCACACGGAGGGGGTCGTGAAGTAAATGCACCTCAGATTCTGTGTAACAAAATGCTGTTTGCTGGACTTGGGTTTTGTACGCTTTGGCTGACGCGATTTTCTGGCAGACAAGGCAGTTTTATACACACACTTACACATATGTACACACTTACTAAGATGAAGAGCGTGCTGAAGCAGATTGTATTTTAAAAAGCAGGCTACAATGCTCTGAAGATGTGCGTCCCTCCTTAGTGTCTTGTTCCTCAGCAATGCCAACTTAGTTAAATCACTTCATGCATTCCCAAATACCATGAATAGTCTTGATGTCCTCCTAGGTATTGAAAAGATGGTATTGAGATTATTCAGGTAAAAAAAAAATGGCTGACAAGAAATTCCTCTTAATGTTTATTGTGATGTGTGCATGGAAAAACTTAGTTATAATACACTTACTCTACTGTTATAAATCTTAGATGAATCCTCTCTCTCTTTTAAATATTTTATTGTAATGTCTTTTAGGAGATTGGATACTTCTTAATAGTGCATAAAATAATACTTTTTATTAATATATCCTGCAGATTATTGTGGTATGCAAGATTTTTAGGGCATGTTTTACATGGAGTAAAATTGATCTGAACTTGGGTCCTCTTGTATTTGAGCTGATAAATATTTGCTAGAATTAACAAATGTTTGTGAATATGCCAGACTATTCTAATATATCTGAAACTGTATTGATCTTTTTAAAGATTACTGTCTTCTATTATTTTTATACAGGAACAAGTTTCTGATCATTGTGTCATGTCTTTGCATTTTTACTATTGGTAGGATACATATGCATTATATTAAGACACATACACTCAGTTCTGTAAGTTGTTTTATGAAAATTAACAGGTGTTTATTTAAAGCAGGGGCATTTTATTTATATAAATAGCTTTTAAATGTAGTTTTTGGCTTACATTTTGATGATGTTTGGTATTGCTTCCACAGCCTTTTTACTAATATAATAGATCTTATCAGAATTGGTGATTCTGATTTAAAATAATAAAACTTATTGCCAGTTCCCTCTCCACACCATAATTCCAGTTATTTGGAGTTGAAAATCAAGTGTAGGTACAGTATCTTGCATAAAATAGAGATGAGGAGGCATATAAATGACAGTACCATAAAAAGGAATATGTTTTTTGAAAGTGCAGAAAGTTTTTAAAGTTATAAAATGTATCACATGCTTCTCAATGTATAATTAAGTTAAAACCAAGCAGAAATTAATTTAATTAGTATTGTCTCAATGTTCTTTAATTAAGACTATCGTATTGTGTTCATCTGGGCTGGAGGCAGGGCACTGCTGAATGTTTGATGTCAGTAACACAAGTAATTACAACCGTTAAGGAGTAATGTTGGGCAGAAGGCAGTGAACATCAATGCAGGTGCGCAGGAACCTCTGTACAGACCTTTCCAGAAACCAGGGCAGATATTCATTAATACAGGGTGTTCTGACATCTGATCTATGGTTAACATTTTGGTTGCTTGCAGCTGAAGTAATTTCATACATGACAAATAGAATTCTTAAATGCTTTCAACAAATTAATGCAATGGATTTCTTTCCTAAAAGGTAAAGAGGGTACTGCCTTCGTTTGGTGTCTTTACTGCTGTAAAAATAATGACGAGCAGAAGTTTTTTTGTGTTACCTTGACAAAAGATCCTCTGGAAGTCAAACACTATTAACTTTAATGAAGGAGCTTTGATGGCAGGGAAGAGACAGCTGATACTACACTTCCCTAACAATAAACCACACTGACAGATAAAAACAAACATGTGCATGATAACATATAGCATTTCGGAGAATGGAGCCAGAAACTAATGTCAACTGATGTGCTCTTTGCTTGCTTTTAAAGTTTGTTATTGCTTTTGAAATGGTTACTTCTGAAAAGAATTCAAATTTCATTCTGCTTCTATGATGAATTTGTATCATACCACTGAAGTAGGTAAAAATGAAGTTGTATTCTGTTGGGCTGAGATTTTTTAAATTGGTTTCATTTTGCTTAAAATTATACATTAAGGCTGATAACTTAGTAGGAAAGAGCATTTTTTTTATTTTATTTTGTATTTTCTCTTCCTGAACTTGCTCACTTTTTGCACTCAGTTCTGAACATAATAGAACTGCAGCTTGTTATTTTTACCCAAACTGGAGAACCATTTTATTTTCCAGTTTTGTTTTTATATTGAGGGCAAACATACATAATGGCCTTGCTAATATACATTTTAACAAAACAAAACACCCCAAACAAAACAAAAAAGGAGGAGAAAATGTTAGCTTTTACTTCTGGTGATGACAACCTGCCTGAGTTCAGTGGTGTGTTTTCCAAGGAAAGGTGGAAGATTCCTTTATTGGGCTGCTGTCTGCAGCACAGGGATTGGGGCATTTTAATGGAAGGTGGAAGGAGTTTTGATATTTTTTTTTTTTTTTTTTTTTTTTTTTTTTTTTTTTTTTTTTTTTTTTTTCACTGAGGAGATTTTACACTCAAGTTCCTTGTGTTTTGGACACCCTGATTACTGTTGGATTAAGTGTGGTTTTTTTCACTGGGCTTATTTTCAAAACACAGTGAACCAGTCATCCACATCCAACAAGGTAACTTAGGCATCTGAACTGTAGGATGGGCTTTTGGGATGTGAGGAAGAGTCTCACCTAGAAGGAAGGTGGAGTTTCAGACATATCTGAGCACCTGCAGCAAAGCATTTAGATGCTGATCATTGTCATGTTGAAGTCCTGTCATGAATTGAACCATGCTGTCTGATGTCTCATTGGTAGTAATGCCATGACAGGAGTGTCTTTCCAGTCCATTTTCTGCTTTTTAAAATTTTATTAGCAAAACCAAAGTATTCATTCAAAAAAAGATGAACACGGTGAAAAAGGTTTTCAATCTTATAGCCAAAGCTGTTTTGAGATTTGTGATGTATCCTGGAGACTACAGCATGTGTATTGAATCTATGCCTCTATACTATAGTAATTTTTAGGGCAGATTTCCACTGCAGAGTTGATGTCAGCCCCTATTTTCATTTGCATGTTTCTTGTGAGCCGCTTTTCAGACTGCATCTTTCTCATCCAGACCTCACAGTGGATGTCCTTAGGCTTTTACCTTCCCCATGAAGACAGGTGCTTGTGCACCAAGAAGACAGCAGTTCATTGCTTATGTGAATTGTCAATATGTGCAAAAAGCAAGAGTTGCTTGCATGTTTCATGTGGCACTTGGGGACATGGTTTAGTGGTGGACTTGGCAATGCTGGGTTAACAGTCGGGCTTGGTGATCTCAGAGGTGTTTTTCAGCCTAAATAATTCCATGACTAACTTAGCAAAGGCTAGTTCTGTTATTGACTATTAGACAGTTTTTATAACTAAAATTTAAAAACTGCTTTGAATTGTCTTAGAGCACAGAACATTATATTTTAAGTGGAACATCTGATTAACTATTGTAGAGTACAGAACGAGTAAGTCTTCCAACCTCTGACTTTTTTTCTTTTTTTTTTTTTAATAATCACTGTGTCAAAAATACACTGATAAGTTTGCTCTCAAAGGATTAGTGCAAGGAAGAATCTTATAATCTCACTTTGCTTCTCCATTTCTTATCAGACTGATCCTTTTCCTGAGTCATTCTGTATTTCCTTTTCCAGGATGCTTTATATTCAGAATCTTCAGATGTTAGTTGAATCAGTGTCAGATTTCCCAAAATAGATACTTTAACTTGTGCTTGCTGCACACTGCTTTTTGATGTCCTGATTTATATTTACCATGTGGTAATCTTATGTTATTTCACTTACAGCATTTCAGTTTTTGTATAGTAGCTGAAATTATTTGTATGTAAGATTTCCTGACTGCTGCTTTGCCTTATTTTAGCATGTGAGTTTTCCACAGGGGGCCGCTTTGCATGTAGGAAGAACTGATTTTAATTTGGCACATACTGGATGCAGAGTCTGAGCTTTCACAAGAGCTATGCCCTCTTGTGTTCACTTGGAAAAGCAACCAAAATACAAGAAACTAATGCAAGACTACTGAAATGGTACTGGTTGGAGTTGGTATATCACACATCCTCTGTCCCAGACCCCTGCAAAAGTCTCAAACTATGGGAACACTGCATTTGAGGATTTCAGAATCTGATGATTTTTCCTCTTCCCAGTCATAGGCACTGCAAGTTAGATCACTTTCATTTCACTTTAAGTGAAAAGAGGGCAAATTGTAAGAGCAGAAAAGGCTAGAGGTTAATAATAAGCAAAAAGAGTAAATATCTGCAAATTCATAATTAGGTCAATTTCCTGCCGCCCTCTCCCCCCCAAAAAACAAACAAACAAAACCCAAACAATGACGAAAACAACACTCCAAAACAAAAAACCAAACAAACAAACAACCCCAAAACCGAACAAAACCATTCAGTAATAGAACTTCTGTAAATTAAACCTTCCTAATCATAATGTTCCGTCAGTCTCTTAGAAGGTGATTTGGATGCTTTGTGCTTGGCTAGTGAAGTTATTTGATGAATGAAAGCCTTCTGTTAATGAAATCCTTACTGTACTGTAAGCTAACAAATATGGACATAAACCCAAAATGCAGTGAACTGGGAGTTCAGCTTGTTTCCAGTGGGGCTGTAGGTGTTTCTAACTTACGTCCGTTAGGCTAAAATCTGCAACATAATAGCTGTAACTAGATTGCTTTCATGTTTGCCAAAATTCTGGTTTAGTTAATCCACAGTTGCAGTGAAATACACTTATATATGGACTTTTCCAATGCATTTTGAAATACTAACTTTATATTGATGTCTTGACTATGCCCTTCCTTCCATGGTTTGTTTTACTTCCTGTAGAGAACTACAACATACATAAGCCATGTCTTACCTTGACCTCTTCTTGGAGAATGGATTGTGGTTTGCCTGAATCATTTTGTCATTTGCATTTTATCCTTTGGTGAATCATTTTTATCATGGTTTTTGAAACTGTATTGCTGTATTTTGTAAGCATGAAGTTTTTAACTTGTAATTTATTTTTTTTTTGAGAATTATGATTACAGCAGGGAATTTTTTGTGGACATTGCTAAATATTTGTATAACTGTACCTTTATATGTTATACTTATAACACCTCAGTAAGGACTGGTTTATTGCAGATCAGTTGTTGCCTCCCAATTTGTGGCACTGTGGGAGGGAACAGAAACGGGGTTTTGCTTCCACTGGAGTGGCTCAAACATGATTTTGGGTGTCACTAAAAATCAGAAACAGCCAATTTGGCGAAGTCTTTGTAACCTTTTGCCAAGTCTAATCTGTGTTTCTTGTCAGCCTGACTCATTTCAGAGCGTTTCTTTTGCAGGAAATTACATTGTATGCTTGCCTTGTAGGGACTGGGACCCAGATAGAGAATGTGCGTATGAAATGAGGTCATTTGCTGGCTTGGAAGGGATATTGTTTCGTGTCTTATGTTGGTATTCTGTTAAAAATTGAGATGTACACTTTATAAAGAGCAGACAAATTTTGAAGTCTGAGTGAATTGTCAAATACTATGGAGAAATAAGATTTTAGTTTAAGGAAGAGTTAGGCCTTTTGCAGTAAACATCTAGGACTTTTGGATGCATTTACAAAAAGTAGAATATTTATATATACTTGAGAGCTTCAAAATTCATGTCCAGATTGAAAATGTGCATATTTGAGCAGTGTTTATATGAAAATGCTTTCCTATTTGGAGAATAACTGATCTATCAAAGTGTAAAAATCCTTATTCAAGAATAAGAATAGAACACAGATGACATAAAACTGATAATTCACTTTACTCAAGACAAATGAAATAGCTGCAGCAAGAGGATAGGAGTTTTTAATGGGGTTGCCCCTTTTCCCTTATCTTGGGTCATGTAACACGTGTAGTCAGGTCAAAACAAAGTTGTTTGCCGCACGTTTATTTACTTTAATTGTGGCACAGTTTTGCTGTATCTTATTACAGTGTGAGTCCATCTCTGAGAAAGTCACTGTGCTTAGCAGAATACTATGCAGACCAAATCCTTACACACGATGCTTACAGATCACACAGGATGTAACAAAATCACCAAAACCGCCAACTAAATTGAGGTCATTGATGAAAACATCCACTGTGGCTTAATGTTAGGGATATAGTGAGGATAAATAATTTATCATCTTTGCTCTTGTAAGTGAAGGGAAAAGTTAGTTTGAGGTGTTTGTTTCCTACCAAAGCCTGAAAACATTAAGGTTTTGGAAAAATGAGTTATATGTAAGCTCTTGTAAGAGAGTTTGATGTTGGTTGAGCTCTGTGTGAAATTAAGCAATGCACTAAGGACCAGTCCAGGCTGTCTTTTTCTGTCACCAGTTTATATTATTGTGTTATATATTTATATATGTTTTGTGGCCTATTGCCTTGAAGATGGAGATGATGACAGGCCTCAGTTCAGAACTGCAAGTACTTGTGTGGCCTGTCCATAAGCTGTATCTCACCTGGGAGCTCAGAACATCCCACTAACTCACAGTGTGGGAGGACACCCCATTTCTCAACTTCTCAGGAATGAGTCTCCCAGGAGAGAAAGAATGGTTCACATAGATATATGTTTGTGTCCACTCTTTCCAAAGCTCGACATTCTCTGTGAAGGCCCAGGGTTACCAATAAAGAAAGAGTTGTAGTCCACTGCAGTTTTTTCCTTGGGGCAACTTGGCCTTTGGCTGTCTGACTGTGCAAGATCCAGTGTGGCCACATCATCCCAGGGCAACTGTTCCTGCCTGGCCTGCTCTCATGCTGCTCCCCTTGGCTGCTGTTTCCATTCCCTTGCTTGAGCTGTCCAAGTCGTGCACCTGAACCACAGATGTCTGTGGTACCTGCCAGAATGAATTGTAAGGTTTTCATTGTTATTGCCAAGATGTTTCTGCCTGAGATTGTTAAAGTTTCCTTAAGTAAAGATGATGAATTGCTGTCAACAGGAATACAGAGAAAGATAGGATAGGAGTGCCACGTGGTATCAGTGTGGAATTGGGGCATTAGAAAGAAGCTGCAATTTCCTGTATAAGTCTGCTTTTTGCTTCTTCAGCTGTTTCAAGGCATGTTTGCTTTGGATAAGCTTATGATTTTCCTTAAAGTATCCAACATTATCTCTTTGAGTTACCCACATATAGTAAAAGTGATCTTATGACCCTTTGCAGTGATATTCTTGATCCTCTAAATTGTAGCATTTGGAATTGGTCTGTAGTTGAGTGGGTATCTAAAACTTCTGCATTTGATGCTCAAAAGACAAAAGTGTTGATTTTGAGCCCCAGAATTGGTGTTCAGCTCCTGCACTTCTGATGGAGGGCTGTTAGTCTGTAAACCCAAAATCACTGGCACTGTGGGCAGATAATACTGTCAAGGCCACACTCTGTGGCTTGAACTTGTGGCAACGTTGCAAGACCTTGAGAAAGGATACATCGAGAATGTGAGTTGAAGAATGCCATTGTACAGTGCAGGTTTTCACGGGCAAAGGAGGTTTTGTCAAGTTTAGGAAGGATTGAAATGAGTCCTTTGCTACCTGCAAAAAAAGAAAACTTGAAAAGTACCTTTTGTTTGCCTGTGGGTTGTAGTTAGTTAATTTGAGTACTACTGACTATTTCTAAAGCAGAGTGAAAAGAAAGACAGTCTTCCTTATGGAATATTACCAAAGATATGGGAAAACACTTTGGTAGTTTGAAGCTGAACTTAGTGACCCAGGAGTCTATATATCCTTTAACAATGTGTATGCTTTGTGCATATAGATCATTGCAGAACTGATACTCAGCATTGTTACATGGTTTCAGTCGAAACCCCAAGGGTCCTTTTAATCTTCATGCTCTGAAATAACTTGTTCTGTGCCATAGAATTAAGGGTTAGTTTGTTTGCTTTTTGTTTTGTGGGGATATTATATACTACAATATTTTTCTTTTAGTTCTGAGGTTTTCTTGGTATGGTGGCATATTCTCAATCTGTTCAGAGTTCTTGGTCTGTCTAAACACAAATGTAGCACATTGAAAGAGCTACACTACTAGCATATTCTCCTTCTGTAATTTCTGAGTCAGCATTAGTTATTATTGGCTTTCTTTACCAGTGACACAGACATGATCACTGTGAGTAAACAGAAAAAAAGCACAAAAAGATCATTAGATGGGATCGTGTTCCTCTCTTTGGTGCCCTCTGAAAATGTGCAAATGCTTGTGGGTTCTCAAGAATGAAAATGTGATGTTGTAAACCCCAGCACATGTGCTGCTTTATTCCAGTTATACCTAGAATGCATGCACCATTTGAGTTTTTAAAATTATGCTGATACTAGAACTGCACATTTCTGTATGCCCCAAGCTGCCTTCTCTTCATTGGTCTGGGGCATGTAGGGCTGATTGGATGCCTGGGGCAGGACCTGGCTGGTGTGCTTTGGGAGCTCCTGGTGAGTGGCTGGGTGGGCAGGATCTCCACAACATACAAGGGTCAACACCTCTGTTTTTTGAAAGGCATCAGAAAACATCTTATATCAAGCACACTAGCAGGAGCCAGTGCCCTAAAAGTAGTAGACCCAACTTGAGTTCCTTCTGAACCTTGGCAGTAGTGTGAGGTCCAGAGCTGGCTGCTGAGCTGAAGTGTTTGCAAGATTAGTGCTTTAGTACTTAACTTTTAAACACATCTTTTATGGGATCTAGTTGCAATTCTGCTCCTAGTGTGCTACTGGTTCATCCTCTTTTCATGTGTAAGTCTGTAAGAAATCAAAACATATACATTGGTGTTAGCAGCAGCTTTGTTTTTGCCTGCATACACAGATTTGATTTATAATCTCGATGTTGTCAGCATCTGACTCTAATTAACTGGATAAATGAAGCTGAGATCTTGACTGAATTAGCAGTTGAAGAATGCATCTTACCAGAAGCAGATGGAGAGAAAAAACAGTGTATTTAGTTTATGGCCATTCCCCTGGTTTATGGCCGTTTCCTATTTTTTAAGGGAAAAAGTTCTGCCAAATCAATTCTTGTCAAATGCTAATTAAATTATAGTGATGATTAATCCTGATGTAAATACATTATTCCAGTGTTTAGGAGAGTTAAAAAGTTTAAAGACTTAAGAGACTTTGTGAATACATACTTAATCTGGAGTGCATTTGGGAGAGAGAAAATGCCAATTAGATAATTCAGTGACAGTTTATACAGTTTAATTTATCCTTTGTAAATAAGGTTTGTTGTCATTAGCGTCTGTTGTAGATAGAACTCGGCTAAATCTTTTTGTGAGTAAAAAAATTCCTTATAGTGACATTTATACTGTCCTCTTTAACATCTTTCTTTTCTTACTAGAAATCTTACAGTTTCGCAGAACAAAGCAAGTATTGTCATTTCTAGGCTGGGGAAAAAGAAAGTGAAGCAGGAAGGTACTCCCTAGGGTCACTGAACTGAGAATAAAATCCACGTCTGCTAGCTTAGCTCCATATGGAGCCTTAAATGCTGTGGAAGGAATATCCTTTCATGGCACTTTCTACTGTGTGTAAGGAAGTGGGCAAGCAGCAGCAGCAGTGGTTACGTTACCCTATGTGTTGTCTGATTCTTGACTTTGGTAAGAATGTGAGCAATGAAAGGTGTAAAACTGTGAAAATGTACTATGTGAAAATACTACATTGTTAATTAAAAAAAAGAAAAGAAATTCCAAGCCTTGCTTTCAGACTGTTTTATCTGCTGCAGGGAGAGGTCAGCCCCTTACTCAGTATGGGTGAAAACATTTCCTTAAAGAGGTAACATGTCTTGGTGAAGAGCTGTTAACGCTGTTACTACACTGCATAACTTGTTTTTTTTCCAGCCAGACGCTCTGGTCACCAGTCAGTGCTCCTCAGGAATGTGTTTGGAGGCAACCTTCAGGGAAAGCTCCATTCGGGTTCCAGATTGATGAGGTAAAGCAACAGACCTTAGCATTTCCTTAGTCCATCACAATGGCGCCTGCAACACCTCAGTTCACCACTGTGCTGGCAGATGTATAAAACAAAGTTGGAGGTTAATTTATTGGTGGTGGAGAAAAGAGATCTCTGCTCCTTCATCTGCAGTATTCCATGAATTATATGCTTATGCAAGGTGAAATGCTGAATTTTTCTCTGCTCCGTGATTTATGATGCATTTGCTACTAACAGACAAGGAAGATTTGCCAATTTTCATTCATGCACATTATATATGCGAGCTGGAAATAAATATTTTTTGGCTTTTGTTGGAAGCTTCATATTTATCTGAAAATGAAATGTAAGATAATATTATACTGCATTAGTATCTGGAGCATTTGCGGGAAAAAAAATAGGTTTGTCTTTCTTATCATGATAAAGAAATAGTTTGACATTAAAAGTAGAGTTTCTAATATGAAAACAAAAAAATCCTTGCAGTAGGCTATTGCCTCTGCCATAGTGTGGAGACAAATAGTATGTGTGTGGAAGTGACAGCCAGTGCAGAGAACATAACAGTATCCCCTTACGCCTTTGCATCAATTACCCAGGGCAAAACACAGTGTCACTGAGGGAGCATTCTGTGGTGGCCACCAGTGTTTTCCTAGGTGAAAGGGTAATTATTTCGCTGTTAGTTCTTAATTTATTAATAGTCAGCACCAAATGTTAGGGTAAAGGATTATTCCAAACCCAGTGACAGATCAGCTGTGCGGAAGATGTAGTGATTTTGCTGCTGATAAGAAAAGCTATTTGTGTAAAGGTAAAGGTCAGTTTGGAATCTGAATACTGTTGAGTGACATTTCAGAAAAGAACAAAAAAATGAACTGAAACCCTGTACTGGTATAACCTGGTAAGAGATCAGTGTAATTTTAGGTTGCCATTCCAGATAACCATTTTATTCATAACTCTATTAGAGAAGAAACAGTAGAGAGCCTGACCCAGTTTACATGTAAATCAAAAAAAGTCACACTTTGAGAACTTGGATTGGATCTTGAAAGTCCTCAGAAAAAAGGAGATGTTACTGAAGAGGATACATTCAATCCTTTAATGTGTTTGCACTGTTCCTGTTCTTCCAGAAAGAGTGTGATTAACTTTATTTGTTTGGGTATTTCTTTTTAATAAGTGTTGACTTTAAAAGTGAAATGGCAGTCATTTTGTGTTAAAAAACAGCAATACAAACTGCAGTATTTTTGTGACTGGAACTCCTTGAACCTCAACTGACTTCCCTAACTTGCTATGGACATTGGATGTTCTATAAGTAGCACTTGTGTGTTTCTATCAGGTTTTCAAAAAGGGGTCCTTTTGGGGAGGGATGGTGTCCTGATTTCAGCTGGGATAGAGTTAATTTTCTCCACAGTGGCTGGTATGGGGCTGTGTTTTGGATTTGTGCTGCACACAGGGCTGATAATGCAGAGATGTTTTTGTTACTGCTGAGCAGGGCTCGGACAGAGCCAAGGCCTTTTCTGCTGTCTGTGCTGGGGAAGCTGAGGGTGTGTGGGAGGTTGGGAGGAGACACAGCCTGGACAGGTGACCCAAACTGACCAAAAGGATATTCCAGACCATGTGATATCATGTTCAGTATATAAAGTGGGGGGAAGAAGGAGGGATGTTGGGAGTGATGGTGTTTGTCTTTCCAAGTAACCATTACATGTGATGGGGCCCTGCTCTTCTGGAACTGCCTGCCCATGGGAAGCAGGGACTTAGTTCTGTGTTTTGCTTTGATTGTGTACATGGGTTTTGCTTTCCCTATTAAAATCTCTTTATCTGAACCCCCAAGTTTTCTAGCTTTGACCCTTCCCATTCTCTCCCAAGTCCTGCTGGTGGAGGAGTAAGTGGTTGAGTCATGCTTGTTTGCTGGCTGGGGTTAAACCACAGCAGGTGGGAAGGCTTAAAATACACATTTGCCTTTGATATGGTATGCCTGAAAAATCAGATGAACCACTTTATTCAGATAACACAACTCAAAAAGTTACTAGAAAACCAAATGCTTTTATTATAGTGCTAAACTAAACATATCTGTGTAAAGCACAAAAGATTGTATTATAGCTTGCCTAGAAAGACAGCAGGTTCATTGTGTTCTTGCAGGGGGGACATTTAGAAACCAAGGTTATTCCTGAAGTACACTTCCAATTAGCCTGCTCTCGTTTGAAGCAAGAGTGTTCCAATGATGGATTTTTTTTTTTTCTGAGGGAGGAAATCTGTGTTATATGAGCTGGCTCTGACCTTCCAGATAAAGAAAACCTGAAAATTTGTTTTGCATTTAGCCAAATGTCTGTAGCATTATTTGGAGAATACTGATATGCTGGACAGCTGTATGCAATATGGCATTTACACCTTGTATGTACAGAGTACACAGCTCCCTAAACTCCTTGGGTCGTGTACAAACAGCAAGATTGGTGGGGTTTTTATAGGTTCTTTTTTTAAAATGAGATGTATTTGAACTGCAACGTCTATAAAATGCACTGAATGGAATACAGAGGGTGTTCCTTGCCTGTGTTACTTCTAGGGCTGAGTTTATGTTTTCATCAGGAATACCTTGGGTAAGACTGAACATCCAAAGCGGAATAAACAAAGCTGTCAGAAATCTAAGCTTGGAGGGCCAGTTTCATGCTTGAGGTAAAGTTATTCACTAGGTTATTCACCTGAAGAATATTTCAATTTGTTATTGGTGGGTTTTTTGTCTTCTGTGATCTGTGTCCATAAGCTAAAACCACAACCCTTGCTGATAGCTGGCATAAAGGAATTTAACCTGACAAAAGCAAACTTCTGTTCAGTTTTTCTTGAGATATTGTCTTTATTGTGTGGGGTGGCTTCAGGAATTTTGCCTTCACATACTATGGGGGTTTTTGTTTAGTGACAGATTTATAATAAGAAAGGAGAGAGCTCGTATGTGAGATAGTGGGAGAGGAAATGAAAGATTCATAGAAATACATTATTTGATTTCAAAACCCTGGAATTACTTCCTTGTCTAATGAAGAATGTCCTGAAATGCATTAAGAAGCTGTTACCTATCCCTGTCTCTTCAAGGCCTGTGGAAGAGAACTGAAGGGGGTTTGCCCTCTTGTAAACACTCGGAGATGATTTCCAGGGCAGGAGGGGTCATTCCACACAGACACCATGGAATAATGGGGCAAGGGAACAGCTCAGAGGAGAGGATTAGCTGTCTGGGAGGAGGGCACAAAGAACCAGGAATCCTGTAGTCAACTACTAAATTTAAACACAGTCCAGTAGGTGCAGCCAAAGCACTCTTAAAATCACTTCTGTTTCATGGATTCAATGCCTTTATTTACAATAGCTCTCCAAAACAGATCTTCTTAGGAAACTGGGATTGGGATTTTAAGCATGAGTCTTAGATGTCCTCTGTTTCTTGGTTTTTGAAGAGTATTATTCTAAAACATACAAATTCAATGTTGTAGGGTAGGAAAAAATATTTTTTTCTGGTTAAGTTACATTCTGCAGAAGTGGAATTGATTGGGGAAAAAAAAAGTGAATTGTTTTTGAGATATTGCCTTTCTTGTTATAGACTCATTTTTATTCTTTTTGTCTCCAATTCTTTCTTTGTATAAAATTTTTACATTATTATGTTGTTTGGGTTTGTTTTTTTATTACACTATTTTAATTCCAAAATGTCTAGTAAGTGCTCAGCATGTCTCAGTGCTCAAGGTTTGGTCATACTTAGCCATTTGCTAACTGCCAATGAAAAAACCACAGGGGGTTGGCAATGCTATTGACAGTGCCTTTTGCAGTGCTTGAGCACAGTAATAATAANGGACAGGTGACCCAAACTGACCAAAAGGATATTCCAGACCATGTGATATCATGTTCAGTATATAAAGTGGGGGGAATAAGGAGGGATGTTGGGAGTGATGGTGTTTGTCTTTCCAAGTAACCATTACATGTGATGGGGCCCTGCTCTTCTGGACCTGCCTGCCCATGGGAAGCAGAGACTTAGTTCTGTGTTTTGCTTTGATTGTGTACATGGGTTTTGCTTTCCCTATTAAAATCTCTTTATCTGAACCCCCAAGTTTTCTAGCTTTGACCCTTCCCATTCTCTCCCAAGTCCTGCTGGTGGAGGAGTAAATGGTTGAGTTATGCTTGTTTGCTGGCTGGGGTTAAACCACAGCAGGTGGGAAGGCTTAAAATACACATTTGCCTTTGATATGGTATGCCTGAAAAATCAGATGAACCACTTTATTCAGATAACACAACTCAAAAAGTTACTAGAAAACCAAATGCTTTTATTATAGTGCTAAACTAAACATATCTGTGTAAAGCACAAAAGATTGTATTATAGCTTGCCTAGAAAGACAGCAGGTTCATTGTGTTCTTGCAGGGGGGACATTTAGAAACCAAGGTTATTCCTGAAGTACACTTCCAATTAGCCTGCTCTCGTTTGAAGCAAGAGTGTTCCAATGATGGATTTTTTTTTTTTCTGAGGGAGGAAATCTGTGTTATATGAGCTGGCTCTGACCTTCCAGATAAAGAAAACCTGAAAATTTGTTTTGCATTTAGCCAAATGTCTGTAGCATTATTTGGAGAATACTGATATGCTGGACAGCTGTATGCAATATGGCATTTACACCTTGTATGTACAGAGTACACAGCTCCCTAAACTCCTTGGGTCGTGTACAAACAGCAAGATTGGTGGGGTTTTTATAGGTTCTTTTTTTAAAATGAGATGTATTTGAACTGCAACGTCTATAAAATGCACTGAATGGAATACAGAGGGAGTTCCTTGCCTGTGTTACTTCTAGGGCTGAGTTTATGTTTTCATCAGGAATACCTTGGGTAAGACTGAACATCCAAAGCGGAATAAACAAAGCTGTCAGAAATCTAAGCTTGGAGGGCCAGTTTCATGCTTGAGGTAAAGTTATTCACTAGGTTATTCACCTGAAGAATATTTCAATTTGTTATTGGTGGGTTTTTTGTCTTCTGTGATCTGTGTCCATAAGCTAAAACCACAACCCTTGCTGATAGCTGGCATAAAGGAATTTAACCTGACAAAAGCAAACTTCTGTTCAGTTTTTCTTGAGATATTGTCTTTATTGTGTGGGGTGGCTTCAGGAATTTTGCCTTCACATACTATGGGGGTTTTTGTTTAGTGACAGATTTATAATAAGAAAGGAGAGAGCTCGTATGTGAGATAGTGGGAGAGGAAATGAAAGATTCATAGAAATACATTATTTGATTTCAAAACCCTGGAATTACTTCCTTGTCTAATGAAGAATGTCCTGAAATGCATTAAGAAGCTGTTACCTATCCCTGTCTCTTCAAGGCCTGTGGAAGAGAACTGAAGGGGGTTTGCCCTCTTGTAAACACTCGGAGATGATTTCCAGGGCAGGAGGGGTCATTCCACACAGACACCATGGAATAATGGGGCAAGGGAACAGCTCAGAGGAGAGGATTAGCTGTCTGGGAGGAGGGCACAAAGAACCAGGAATCCTGTAGTCAACTACTAAATTTAAACACAGTCCAGTAGGTGCAGCCAAAGCACTCTTAAAATCACTTCTGTTTCATGGATTCAATGCCTTTATTTACAATAGCTCTCCAAAACAGATCTTCTTAGGAAACTGGGATTGGGATTTTAAGCATGAGTCTTAGATGTCCTCTGTTTCTTGGTTTTTGAAGAGTATTATTCTAAAACATACAAATTCAATGTTGTAGGGTAGGAAAAAATATTTTTTTCTGGTTAAGTTACATTCTGCAGAAGTGGAATTGATTGGGGAAAAAAAAAGTGAATTGTTTTTGAGATATTGCCTTTCTTGTTATAGACTCATTTTTATTCTTTTTGTCTCCAATTCTTTCTTTGTATAAAATTTTTACATTATTATGTTGTTTGGGTTTGTTTTTTTATTACACTATTTTAATTCCAAAATGTCTAGTAAGTGCTCAGCATGTCTCAGTGCTCAAGGTTTGGTCATACTTAGCCATTTGCTAACTGCCAATGAAAAAACCACAGGGGGTTGGCAATGCTATTGACAGTGCCTTTTGCAGTGCTTGAGCACAGTAATAATAATCTGGGCATTGCCCTTCATTCTGTCTGATTGGAAAAATCACCTGTGAATTTACATGAAACAACAAACCAGCTGCTGTCAAACTGGAGCTCAACCCACAGCCTCATGTACCTGAAATGCTTCTGATGTTTCTAAACCAGCTGGATAAACATAATGTAGGTGAGTCTGAGAGGGTAAAGGCACTAGGATATGGTGCATATGATGAGAAAATTCTGTTGCAGTTATTCTAACCGATTTTTTGGAAAAAAAAAGAGTATTTAACTTGTGTTTTGTTTCACTTAATGCAGCTAAGGAGAAAATAATGGCAGTTTGATATCACGTGGCCAGCAAACACAGGTCACCTTGATAGCTGCTAGGATAAGCCATTCAAAACAAAAGCACAGCTGAGAAAGGGATAAATTTGGAATTCTGCAACCTGGTGCTTTAAGTGCTGGAAATAATAAAAATTCATTTATTACACAAGGCTTATGCACAGTAATTCAGTTCAGGTATTCCACAGAAGGGATGGTGCTTTCCAAACAGCCCTTACTGTGAATAAACAGCTTGGCCTTTGCTGATGTTTCATTTGGGTGCAGCTGCAAGAGTGTTGAGGAGTACTGGTGAAATGTGCCTGTCCATGATGGCTCCCTGTAGTAGTTGGTTCTTCATTTACTGGCATAAGTCAACTACATGAACTTTTAATGGTCAGAAATTACTTTTATCAGGCTGAAAACAAACGTCAGACCAGTCACAAAGGCTCCTTTTAAAACCTTGGGTTCCACAAAGAATTTTTGTTTTCAATGTAAAAACTGCAGTTTCTTTGAAGGCTATTGTTTGATCGTGGTGTTAATTTGTGATCATAACACTATATTCCCATGAAATAAAAATCAGAGAGGATGTTCCCACAGGGCAGGTTGTAATGCTTGAAAAAGTATTCCTTGCAGGTAAGCAGAAATTATTCAGTTTGATTCAAATGAGTGAAAAGAATAACAGAAACCTGTACAAACATTACACATGCACAGCCATTATTCTGATCACTCAGCCTGGTGCTGTTGCTCTTTGCAAATTATTTTAAGTGCATCCATGAGCATAAATAAATGATATTTTAACTGGAATTTCAAGTACCAGCCTAGTGAAATGTATCAGGGGTGCTATACTGCTAATGCTTATAAGACCAAGTTATGTTTAAAGAGAGAGAAATTCAGTTCTTGACTAGGGTCCTGCCATAGATGCTTGGATTTTTAAATACTAGTGGGACCTTTCTGTTCAAATGGCTTGACCTGTGTCACTTGGAACAGGCATTTTTGATTAATAAATCACCATGGAGTTTGTAATTCTTGCTTGAGCTATAGCAGCTCTATTTGGGGAAAAAAAAAGTCTGTTTCTGAAAGAAATATTTCTGGTGACGGAGAGTCCTGGGTATATTGTTGCAATAATTAATCACTGCAGCTGTTATTCTTCTTGAGTCAGTTTTTTCCTAGCTTTAGCTTTCAGAGATTGTATCTGATGAGGTCTTTTGTTTCTGGATTAAAGATCCATTGCTTATTAGAAGCCTTTTCCCTGTGCAGATATCTGCTGGTCTCTGATGAATTCTCTTCCTCTCTGCTGGTTGAAAAAGCACATTGATTAGAATCTTTTCAGGCTTATGGGCAGAAGTCATCTTTCCCACAGTGGATAAGTTGTTGGGAGCTTCTTCTTGAGCTTTTGAAATGTAGAAATAGCTGTTAAGGCAGCACTGGATAATTTTTACTATTCATATATAATAAGGTTTTGCTCTAGGAATTTGTTTTCTGGATTTCGCTAATCATCACTCCCAATAATATAATCATCTATGGTTTTTAGGCTGAGGTTGCTATCTAGAAATTGATCTGCATCTTCTGTTCTTAGGTATTAACTTGTATTTGATAGTATTGGAGTTCAAGTGGGTTAACTGACTTGTGTAACCCATATGGCCCAATTCAGTGACTTCTGTTATAGAGAGCTTGCTACCAGTGATACTGTCTCTATCCATTTTTTTCCCCAGTCACTGATAAAAATAGTAACAGTGACTCAAAGTCTAGTGATTCCACACTAGCATGTTTTGTTGTTATTTCTCTCCACTGGTTTTCAGTTTTTGTGGTGAACCTCAATTTTTCTATAATGACAAATGTCATTATAGGAATGTCGTGCTTTAAAGAAAATGCCACACGGTCACATGTGTTACAGACCAAGGTCAGTTGCCTTATCAGTTGGTTTTGTAGTGTATATATATATTTTAAATTATTTTTTCAAGCTCTACTTTCCTCATAACTGTGTTTTTTATTGTTAATTATCCTGCTATCCTTTAGTCCTCTTTGCACAGGCTATATTGTCATGATTTAGCTTTGCATTGATGTTAATCTGACTAAACTGTGGTTAATTGGGTCATCTACTACTGTCCCTTTTAAGGTTCATATGTTGCCCAGTGAGTGGTGCTGTAGAAAGCATTTCCTCTTCATGGTAAGGGAGTAGTCATTAATTTCTTTCCAGTACATCTGTACTGTGTATAAATTATTTTAATACTTAGAGTAGCAAAACCTGAGGTAGTTTGACCCATATTTGGGAAGTGGTTTTGTAATTCTTGATATATTTGTAAAGAATATGCAGTTGTTTCTCAACAGCTGTTTCAAACAAAGCTTGAGAGGCTCTGTGTATGATTGTGGGAACCTGAGGTTTGGAAAACAAAGCAACAACAAGGAAATGAAAAACCAAACAGGAGCTGCAGAATTGAGACAACCAAGGCTTTGTCTATGTCAGCAAATGTGGTGGTGTGATATAAATGTATCTGTAAAAACATATCTCAGGTTTCAGCAGTTGGTGCTGAGGACCCAATGCCTATGCAATATTTGGGTTTAGGTATCTTGAACAAGATCTATCTTGTCCTGCAGACTGGGTCTCTATTGGCATTTGGAGCACTGTTTCAGGTTCTGTTTCATCTCCAAGAAATCCCATTCATATATTCCAAGGCTGCTCCATGTTGCGAACTCAAGCAGAGTATTGGCAGTGGTGGCTGCAATTCACGTCAAAAGCCCTCGTGTGACCCGAACTAAATGTTAATACAGACACACTCCAGGCTGATGGTGTTTGGCTTTCACAATCCAGGCTGTGGGTCTTGGATTCTCTGCTGTGTGAAATATGATGGAGTTACCATGTTGGTAACTTTCTGGGGTGGTCTCTGAATGCAGGCAGTGACCCACATTGTGTTGGAAGAACATCTTCCTGGAATGTGTTAAATGTCCTCACAGATAAGCTGGCATGGTGCATCCACACAGAAGGAAAAGATTCATTTCAAAAGCGAGGTACTAATTAATTCTTCTGTTGTACTGGGTGAGAGGCATCGTGTTACAAGATACCAAGTGGATTTAGAACCCTCTGAATTCTGCATGTTAAAAATAGTTATTCTGTGCTTTGTAGTCGAGTTCAAATGTGCTGAGAACAAACTTTTGCTCAGCATATCTCTGTTAATTCTTTTACTGGATGAGAATAGTTGTGGCATGTTTTGCAGGCCCATACCAAAACAATTTTCCTCATGGAAGTTGAGGTACATCTTGAATACTTCATAAGCTGATTATTTATTTATGTCGGTTATGGTTTCATTAAAAATGGCACTACCTGCTGGGCAGCACAACTATGCTTTTAACAGTTTTTATCAGGTTCTTAAAATTACACAGATGATGAATATTTCAATAGGGAGAAAGAGCAAACATTTAGCAAACTACATTTGTTCAAGAATCCTATTCTACCTAAAATGGCAATGCCTGTTAATTTGTGTAAATAATCAAAATTGTATGTTAAGAAGGGGAACTGAAGGTTGCCCAAAGCAATTTCAGCAAGTCAAAAAGGAGACTTTTTTGCAGCAAACCTGTGTCAAGAGATCATTTTATTATAGCAAAAAGAATGTTTTCAAAGGAGCAGATCTAAACAGAGAGAAAACTAAGTTATCTTAATGATGTTAAAATTATTCTTTCCCCCACCCCAATCAATAATGTGATTAGTGTTATAGGTATGGATAGTCAGCTTTGTTATTCATTGTATATAGTTAGATTTGTGAGTATTGGTTATAATTATGACGTGAATTTTTGTTCATGAATTTGCTTAGTGTAGTTTTAAGGATTTCCACTTGGTGGAGCTTTATGATTGAATTTTTAATATATAAAATTCTAAATATTTCTGACTCAGACTTAATAACTTCTTTACTGTAATGAAAACAAATTTGAGAAAATGAAATGAAGGGTAAGTTTCAGGTGTTTTGTATTCCCTTTCACTTGATTCTTGGATCAAAAAATGATGTGTTTTACAAGGTATCATTATGTTACTTGAAAATTCCTTAATGTGATTAATTTTAACAATTTGAAAACAGAGTGGCTTAATAGCTCTAATAGGTACTGATATGTATATTCTGTTCAGAAATTTAATGTTACTGCTCTGTGAATATGTGTATAGGCATATTTTTTTTTTTTTTTTAAATCCCAACTTTTTAGTGAAATTAGTGGAAGAGTGGTGTAAAGTTTCTTTTATTCTTATTGTATAGGATGTTTTTAAATTCTGAAAAATCCTAAAAAATTCCAGAATTTACTTTTTCAGGATAAAATGTCTGAAAAGATGGAAGATTTTTCACTGAAACATTAAGAGTAACATGTGTAAGATGTCTGTCCTTGGGGAGACTCAAAACTAGACTGGACAAGATTAGAATAACCTCATTCATACTGAAATTAGCACCACTTCGAGCAGAGGACTGGACTGTGTATCTTCTTGACATCCCCTTCAACTTAAATTACTCTGCGATTCTGTAAAGCAACTTTTTAGCTGTGAATTGTGGTAAGAGGCACATAGCCACCAACAAGACAGCCTCAGTTTTTGGTTTGATTGATTTGTAAAGTGGAAGATTTTGGAACAAGTAACATTTTGATAGTATTGTCGGAGAATGGGTAATTTAGTATATAAATGAGGAGAGGGCTGTGTCTTGGGAGCAGTTAATACACAGCATGTGAGAGAATTGCTTTACCCATCATCCAAATATAACTGCATAAAGTGGAGCAACATTTCAACAGTCATAGCAGGTAATGAACAAGGTCCTCTATGTACTTTTGCAGCCTACATGGGTATTGCTGTGGGAGATTTCAGTTCCCCCTTATGTATATTATAGATAATTTAAGGAGAATGTTACTGCTCACATCTTTCCACTCCAGGATTTCCACCAATTTTTCTCATTTTCTGAGGAATTCTTCTAGTCTTTATGTTCCTGATTCAGTCTAGTCTCTCATTCCCCAGACTTCTGGATTGTTACCTTGTTTTCTCTGACATTAATGTTATTTTTCTTTCAGATAGCGTTTTGTCTTATTTTGAATATTTGGTGCATAAATAAAAATTTTACTTTTTTTCATTGTAACTAACCAGTGAAAAGACAAAGGAAAATTTAATGCTTTGTAATGCCCTAGTTATAGATCTACCTAGATGTCTTCTTTGTCTGTTTTCCTTTGCCCTGTTTGTCTCTAAGGCAGTCAAACCTTTGATATATACATCTAAGAATTTAAATTTAAAACCCCTGAACAAACAACCAAAACCATCCTCCCCCAAGCAAACACCCTCCCAAAAAAACCCAACTCAAAAAAAAAAAAAACAAAACAAAAAACAAACAGCAACAAACCAGTCTGGGTTGTTCTTGTCCTAATCTTTAAAAGAATTGCTATTTCTGAATATTCTTGACTTTAAAACCTGAAGTAATATATTGGGAAAGAGGGAGTATAATTATAAGAATATTAATTCTTGCTTAAAAAAAATAAAATCAATTAGGAGATACAAAAGATCAGCTGAAAAATGAGAAAACTATGCAGCAGGTAGTGGACCTCCCCCAGATTACGCGTGGATAGGAAAATGTCTTGGCAGGTTGAGAGAGAACCTGAATGTCTGACAGGCACTGTCTGAATGTCACCCAGTGATCGAGCAAACCAAAAAGGAAACCAGGTCGTCCTGACTGGGGCTGTGCTTAGTGCCACACAGATGTAGTTTGACTGCCTTTAAAGGAAATCAGTTTGGATCCCTCAGGCAGAGCAGTCATTCCTACGCCGTGCTGATTATCCCTGTCGAGGACCATGTCCCTGCACTGTGCTGCCTATACCCGTGCCTCAGGTGCCCACGGGGGCAAAGCAGACTAAACTCCCACACTGCCTTTTCCCTGCATCAACTGCACTAGGGTGGTGTTTTTTGGTTTTGTTTTTTAATTATTTGGCTGAGGGTTTTGTAGGTTTGTGTTGTTTTGTTGTTTTTCTTTTGTTAAATAAGGATGGATTTAAAAACCGTATAAAATGTTCCTAATGAATCTTTAATGTTTTTTACTGTTATCCTGCCTTCCAAGTTTGCCAGTCTAGGATACAGGAAAAGGAAAAAAAAGTGTAAGTGGAATAGCTGACAACAGGAATCCTGAGGGAATATATTTAGAGGAATAAATAGCTTTTGAGACCAAACTTCTGTTTATAAAAAATACATCTATAGGACTGTCGTGTGTGCATTTATGTGGTGTTATGTATTTCTATATCTAAGCATGTAGTTTAAGACATGCTTAAATAATTTTTAAATGTTCTAATTAAAAGCCATTGCTAGGGTGACCTATGGAAGAGAGATTGGACTGAAAGGTGTTTATTTCTCTCCTATCCTCATGCCTCTGAACTGCTTTGAAGATACCTAAGTCTGAATCTTTCCCTGGCATTGTTAATGTGGTTGAAGTGTGTGCAGTTCTGTTGACTGCAGGAATAGCAATTGTTTTGTCCTAAAACTCTAATTATTGAGAATTAATTACAGGCATTAAGTCCTGTTCAAGGGAAAAAGAATCTATCAATCCTTGTCATAGCAACTAGTTTCCCAATAACTTTTAAAAATCTTCAGTTGCTGACCTGTACAAGGTAAAAAATAGTGAACTGAAAATAGCTGAAGAAAGGTGGTGCTTGCAGAGAGATGTTTCTTAGCTGTGCTGTTTTTCATGCTGGTATTGAACCACTAGTGTTTTCCCTTATGACAGCAGAGCAGAATTCCCATGTGCTGGAGATTTACCTTTTGTGACCCAGTTCATATTTCCAGTCAGGACAGGTGAAAAACAGTTCAAGCAAAGCCTGTGTGATCCTTGCAGACCTGAAACCATGGTAAGAGAGGTAACCACGCACAGGTTATGTTTTGAGTATCTACTTTATATGCTGTGAGCAGCCTTTCCTTTCAATGAAGGTGTCTGGGGAAATGCTGGCTCCTGCTAGATTCCCTGGCTCCAAATCTGAACCCTGACAGAGCTTCAGACAGAATTACTGTGGACTTTTCCTCTCCATTATTGCTGTGTGTAACAGCTTCAAAAACGTCTGCCAGAAAAGCTGTTCCAATAGCATCTAGATTCTATTGGATGTAACACGTAGCATTTAAGTGGGATCTTGGCAGGGGGAGCTAAATAGGTAAAATGTCCATCCTTACTTCAAGCAGGATTTTGTGCTCAGTGCATGATAGTTAAATTCAGTACTAGTACTCTGATTAACCAGACTGGGTTTGTAATTGCTGAAGAGCTGATGCAGGAGGAAGTACAGTGGATAGTTTTAGGTGGGTGGTTATACTAGAAGTCTGTAGCAGGTGTAAAGCTGGAGCCGAGTTGCATCAAGTGATCCATCCTCCTTCCCAGGAGAGCTTCATGAATGTGTGTGTGGGATGAATGGGTGAAAAACTCAAAGGAAAAAACCCAAGGTGATATTAAAGGTAGGTACATTTAATATACTACATCCAGCCTACTTTAGAGTCATGTGGGTGGTGTGTACCCTGCCACCTTTGGACACACACTTAAGCAGAGCACAAACACTTGCTCAAGTTTTATGGGCTGTGTGGTCTGCCAGACTTTTCTGTGTGTGGTGTTCTTGACTGTGCAAAGCAGTATTTACTCCAGGCCCCAAAAGTTCCTGACAGACTGCAGGGTAGTGTGATGCTGATAGTTTTGCAATCATCAGTGGAGGCTGTTCAGGCTCACTGTGGGTTCAAAGGTGAAATGCTCCATGCAAGGTGCTCAATTTGTTGTTCTCTGTGATCTGATCTTTCTGCTGAGATATGCATGACTTGGGCAGTCATGAAGAAAGGGGTGCTGAGTGCGAGTGGGGCTGTATGCTGGTCTTGAATATTGAAAAAATATAATTTTGGGATTTTTAAGAAAAATTAGACTGATCTGAAATACCCCACCTCTTTCAACTGGTGTTTTGGATTTAACTCCTTTGTGATATGTGGGCTTTTTCATGTGTCTAAAATTCACAGAGGAGTCTTGATAGTTTAAACACTTGTGCTGGTCTTGGCTGAAATAGTTAGTTTTTTTCATTGCTGGGATGGGACTGTGTTTTGCATTTGTGCTGGAAACAATGTTGATAATACTGGGGATTTTTTTATTACTGCTGGCGGTGCTAACACAAGAGTCAAGGTCTTTTCTGCCTCTCAGCCCACCCCACCAGTGTGTAGGCTGGGGTTGCACAAGGAACTGGGAGGGGACACAGCCAGGAAAGCTAATCTGAACCAACCCAAGGGATATTCCAGATCATATGGTCTCATGCTCAGCATATAAAGTGGAGGGAAGAAAAAGTAAGGGTGGGATGTTCAGAGTAATGGTGTTTGTCTTCTCAAGTCACCATCATGTGTGATGTATCCTTGCTTTCCTGGAGATGGTTGAACACCTGACTGCAACTGAGCAGTGAATTAATTCTTTGTTTTACTTTGCTTGTGTGTGTGGCTTTTGCTTTGCCCATTAAACAGTCTTTATCCCAACCCAGGAGTTTTCTCATTCCTTTTCTCATTTTTGATTCTCTCCCCTTCCCACCCAGTGGGGAGTGAGCAAGTGGCTCTGGGGTCTGAGGTTAAATGACCACAACACCCTAAGCTTATGAAGATTAAGACACTGTCCCTATGTTTGCCTCCTGCTCCATGACTTACTCTAATCCTTTTCCTAGTCCTAGCACATTCCCAATTCCTTTTCTTTTTCTTTTTTTTTTTCCCCTAATTCCAGCTTCTTGGTGAACTTCCTTCTTCAGCTATTCCACTTTGTCATCTTCCTAGCCTTGGCAGCCCACACCACGCTGTGGCTCTTCCCTGAATGAATCATTGCTGATGTGATGTAGTTGGAGTGTTGGACTATGGCTGCACTTGTGACTCGTCAGTGTTGCTGCGGTTTCTTGCCCAGCCTGCACTGTGTTGGTTTCTAAGCATACAAGTGGGTAACTGCTGTGCCAGGACTCTATAGCCTACAATTGCTACCACAAAAATCTACACCAAGTCATAATACTCTGAGAAATACTGTGAAATTCTTATTTCCTGCCCCTGAACCGGGATATTTCTAAGGAGACACCAGTTTCGATATTCAGCTATGAGTATGCGAGGCAGAACACTCTCGAGCAGTATGGCTAAAAAGAAGTTTGCTGATTGCAATGTAACAGCTTTCTTAGTTTAGGATAGATTCCTTTTCATTGCATAACTTTATTATTTGTCTGCAGCTTGTGTGAGGAACACTGGACACCAGCAGCATTACACCCCCAGATGTTAAGCAGTTTCAGTTGTCCAGCCTGTGGTGCAGTTGTAATGCAATGTACTGATATTTGGTATAAAGGCAGGAGCTGTGTCTTTCATTCCAAGTGGCAGGGCTTTTGGGCAGGGGGCTGTACAAGAAGTAACAAAGGCATTCTGGCAATGTCATAAACCAGGCTTTAGCCTGCGTTTGAGGGTTTAATCTGAAAATACAATCTCAGTGCATTGATTGAGTTAATTCCGTAAAATGCTTTATGTAGTGGGATCACACCTGGAGTAGGTTATTAGGAATGATTTACAAGGATGAAAGGGGTGCATTACAAGAGGGTCCTGGAGTAGAGGTAAGAGAACCTGTATCTGTGAGGACTTGTGAAATGCCAGGCTCTGTTTTTGGTTATCTGATGTGTTATGCTAACCCCAGTTATGAAGTCTATAGGTGTGTGTTTGCTTGACATCTCAGAGGCTGTGTTGGTTGTTCACTTGTTTTGTTCATTGTAAATGAAGAATTGCCATAGCAGCTACGTGGTACCTGATACAGGTTCTTGGTATTCTAAAGGTCTGTTACTTAACTGTGATGTGAAAACTTAGTCTCTTTGCTCTTCAGATAATGGAGAAAAAGTCCTGTAAATAAAGTTATTGCCTTGTTTTTATATTCTTTTCTTGCACAACGGTATCTAGAGTTTTAAAAAAAAATTCTTAGTTTGTTTCCTGTATAACTCTCTTTGCTTGGTTTACCATTTGTATTACTCTTGATCAGCCAGTTAAGGAACCAGTCAGAATCTGGGATTGCTACTGGTGTTCTGTTGTTGTCAACTGCAGCTAATGAGCTCCCAAAGATTTAATGGAAAATGTGCAATGGAAGGGTTGAATCAGTCATTAAGAAACCACATCATAAATCAGTATTTTTTTCATAGAATGCCCTGATATTTTAGATAGCATTTGCTTTCTTGTATTGCAACAATTTCAATTTTCTACAAAAACGGAATTTAAAGAATGAGCAAAAGCAATTTCAGCTAAATAAACTTTTTCAAACTCAAAAGTGTATATGAAGGCTTGATACCTTAATAATATAAGTTACTGGCAGACATATAATCTAAGATTAAAAAATTGAAATACTTCTAATAATTTAACGCAGAGCCATATAGGGAGGTGAGGGAGAAGTTATCGAATGTTAATGATCTACCAAAATCCTTGAGTGTATGTGAGAGCTTTGTGCCACTTAGTTTTTTGTTTGTTTGTTTGTTTGTTTTTTTGTTTTTCATTCAGCTTTAACTGAGCAGAGAATGCAGGAGACATCATGAACATTTTTCTATTGGTGCATCTTGCTTTTTAATAAATGACTCATTCCGAGGTTTGGCTTGCTCATTTTGTTGGAGATCACATAAAATGCATCAACTTTTCAAATGTTTAGAACAAGTTGTGAAAGAGGAGACAGTGATTGAAAACCATGTACAGGCCATCAGTCAGAAGGGCTTCCCTGGGCTTCTCTCCCAGCAGTGGGACAGAAGCCTGTTATTTTGGGTGGATTTGCAGAAGACAGAAGCTGGGTGATGGTATAGAGGATAGAGATGGGCAGCAATGGAGTTTCACACCACACTACCAATTTAGCATAAGTGCTTTTCCAATATCCAATGTAGTAGCAATGCTTTTAGTAGCATTGCTTTGGTATTCAACAAGTTTCAGCTCAAGTCAATGTTAACCACAGAGTTTAAAAAAAAAATAAAAATTGGTCTGTGTTTGAAAATTCTAGTCTAGATTTTTTTCTTTAAAAAAAATGAGAAATCCTGCCTGTAGAAAGTTGCTTCAGTGCTCTGTGTATAATCGGATCCAGTGACTGCCCCATCTACACAGGTATGTGCAGGCAGGAATGCTTTATAAATATTAACAAAGGAAGCATCATAACATCTCTGGGGTCAGGGAGAAGTATTACCTGCTTTACAGGTAAGAAAAGTCTTAGAAAGACTAGTTTCTAATTTGTGGTAATATAGTCAGTCTCTGATAGAACTGGGAAGTTTTTTATCTGCTGACTTGCTGTTCTCTGCTCAAGCAAGAGATTGCCCTCTTATTTATGATTTCTTTCCCTCCCTTCTGTCTTTTCATTCTTACCTGTTTCATGTGCCTACAGGAAGGTAGAAGACGGTATTGAAATTGCATAGTTATGTTGAATTAAGTAACGTATACCATATATATATATAAAAATTATAAAACCTAGCATATAATTGCAATTCTTAGACATCAGTTTTAACCCACACATTTAAAAATACTAAATTTGAATTCACAGGAGAAACAGTTTTAAGATTCTTTTTGTATACTGGTTGTCCTTTCTTGTTTCAGCTGCAGTAGCTGTGCATTAAATAACTGAGCAAGTTAAATACCCGATGTATAAAAGGTAGCATTTTTAACACCATGAACGAACTAGTGCTTACCCAGCAGAACTGCAAGACATTTGGAAACATAGGAATTCGAGTTAATGATGTAGAAATTGTATATATGCACTGCCTGAAAATCATGCTAAATGGCACTGGGTCATTTTTAGCACAGAAATGGAAAGAAAATTAGTTTATTTTACAGATTTGCAGATATTTTGTAGGTATTTTGTTTACAGTACTAATTATATATCAGAAAGTATTAGTTAAGAATTAAATATAATAAAAGTCTTGTTCATGCTATTAATGAAGCTTTTGGTTGCATGCTTGGGGAATACTTCTAAGTGCTCCACTAAGTAGTACGCATAATTTTTTATCATATTTAATTTTTTAGTGTTAAGTGAGAAGTTCTATATGTTAAAGATAAACTAAAACAGATGGTAGATGAACTGTTGATGCTAATAAAAATGAAAGTCATGTTGTTAATTGTATATGATACATAACTTTTATTTATAATATTAAATGCATTACCAAAATAAGAATTTAGACACAAACGTGACTTGCTGTTTCCTTGCTGGGTATATTATTTTTGTGCTTCCCTTACTCAAGTTTTAGTCAGATGATTCCTAGTTTCTGTGCCTTTTAAATTCCAGATATGACCAGCAAAAGTTTTTCACTGTAGCTTTTTGCTGTTACTTAATGAAATGTATGTCTGATGTATTGGTAGTAGAACAAATTAATTACTTTTATCAGTGATTAATTTTGTTATCTTCCTTTCATGTATTTTGGAGGAGGCACTGTAATTTCTCTTTTTAAGCTAATGCAGGATTGTTTATTATGGTATGGAAATGCAGAAATAGGACATGAGTTTTCTTTAGAAACTGCAATATCTTGGATTGCAAGGCTGCTCAAGTATGTATTATTATGTTACTTCATGGATGTGTTCCAGCTTTTATATGTAGTTTAGACTTTTCTCTTTATACTGCCTGGATTCATTAATCCTATGTAAAGTTGTTCAGGAACAGAGATCTTCCTGGGACTAGATGTGTGTGGGGAGTATGGCTGCATCTCTTGAGAAGAGAGGTTTATTTGGATTCAATTTTGTTTTCTTACTAAATTTAAGGAAGACTTTCATTCTCCTGTGATGGATTTTGAGGTCACAATGTGTTAGTCTGGAATGAAATTAACTCACAGGGTGGTAGAACTGAAGAATGTTGTATTACTGAATATTACAGATGCTCAGATGAGGGAGCTATTGGCCTAGAGACGCACTAGTACTTGAGAAAGCTAGAAAAAAATATTCTATTTAGAGACTACTTTGCTTATATGTCATTTTCTGTATTTATCTGACCTTTTGCTCATTCTTTATTACTAGGGCAATTTACATAAAATAGGATCTATGCCATTTAGGAGTTCATGTGCTCCTGCTGCTTATTCTTCCCTTGAAGTTCTAATCCTTTGTGGCATTTCACCCCAAAGCACTTTACAGTAATTGCTAATTGATATAAAAGGATCACTTCATCCACCCCTGACATGTAGCACCTCGGCAGTGAAACTCAGAAGCTGTTTAACAGTGAGCAGTAGGACTACATAACATTTTTAGGAAAGGAAAGAAACAGGCCATCAAACTGAAAATGGATAGGCTATTTACACAGTCAGGAATTAGCTGCAATATCCATTTCAGGACTGGGTTAGGACGTCGGGGTTAATAATACTGGTCTTCAGGGAAGAGACCTTTGGTCACAAGAAGAGGACAGAATGGTTGCGTTACATTTTATTCAGAAACCAGCACCTCCAGAAATTTATTACTCTTGAAATTCAATGTATTTTCACAGAGCTTGTGAATTGGATCAGAGGAGACTTGGAGGAAAGGATTTTTCTTATAAGATCCCATTCTTGGTGTGGTGTGGCTTTCAGGGTTACTGTGAGACTTCTCAGTTAGGACACAGCTTGGTTACCTTAGCTTGTAAATAGTAGCATTGTGTGCTGAGATGAATGCTGGTAAAGAAAGATTATTTTACACTGAGTTGGGCTGGGAATGGCAGCCACAAAGGGGAGTAAGAGGCAGGAAAAGCCCTCCAGAAGGCCTTGGACAGGAAGGTGCCCTTTCCAAAACATACCCTTGAAGTAAGGTAATCACCATGACTGCACAAGAGCTGCACCTGTCCAAGAGGTACAAAGAAGGCAATTTTTAATTTATTAGAATAGGCCATGAAAAGAGATAATATAGAACAAGCCTGGCAAGCTGTCAAAGAAAAACTAGGCTGCTTGAAAAATTAGGAGAAAACTGCCACAGCAAGTGTAGCAGAGCTGTGGGTTAATAACTGAGGTTGGTGAGTATGCTGCTACTTAAAATAAGCAGATAGCTGTCTTTCACAGTGTACCCCCTAGCTTCTCTCGTGGCTGCTTGACAGGTTTGATAGCGCATTTGCCCCACTTGTTGGAGTCAGTATTATTTATGCCTATATTACCTGTGTACTCCTGAGTGATTTCATTAATTTGCTGTATAACTCTGTAACAGTCAGTGGCACTTAATTTATTTTACTGATTTATGTCTACCATTAAAGAAGAAAGCCTGTACAAAGCTTTGAGTGACATGATGGCAATTAAATTTTAAATAACTATAAATTAAAATATAACTGCAAGTTAAAGTTAACTATCAGTTAAAAATAAACTTCACAAGCCAGCAGTCTTTGCTATTCAGAGAGGTGGTAATTTATCAGCAGTCTGCAGAAGCTGATTTGGTCTCAAATTGTACTTGAAACCTAGCAAACTGAGTGACTTTTGCAGTGTTTAAAGGGTTTCTACTTCACATCCTCTTGGTCTGAAGTTGCCAGAGCCCTAGCCATGTTTGGGATTCCCACTTCTTCAGGGTGAGTCTTTTGAATGTGCTCCACTAAAGGTAAAAGTGGTAGTAAGTGACAAGAAGAAAGACTTTCCTTCACTTAAACTAATAGATATTTATAATTAATATCTTAAGCTCTCCCAGTAAGTGATTTCATGCAGGTTGTAGAGGATTTGTCATACCCGCAGTGTTTATAGTGTGCAAAAGCCTTGTTAAAGCAATGGTCACTCTGTGAGCCATTTCTTTCAAAAGTGAAAATCTTTCCCTGTGCTTGGAAACAAAATTATGTGAGACTGCTAGTAAAGCTTTGACTTAGAAATACTGTTTTCTAAGGAAGTTGAGTAAAGCAAGGGGGCTTTTTTGTATTCTATAAGGACCTAAGACTAAAGTGAAGGCTCTGATGCCTAAATGAAATTTGATTATTAAATTATTAGAATACTTTCAAGTTACTGCTAAATTCTTCTATTCCAAATCTAAGGGAGAAATAGTATCAGAGAAGATGTGAAGAAGTAATGAAACAATGTCTCAAGAAGTTTAGGGAGCTATTGATGGATGATACCAGTATATGATCAAAAACACATAAGATTTGTACAGCTTTGTTGTGTAAAACTGCAACTTGTTTCTATGGAATGATGAAAGTGTTCAGAGTTGGAGGTGATGTGATGGTAGATGGGGATGTTGTGTGACTGCCAACCAATAAAACTGGAGAGCTAAGAGTGATTTTTTTCAAGCTCATTTTGCTCATCTGACCCAGTCACTTTGTTCAGACTGGTGGAATCCATTGTTTAGTTTTCATCCAATGTTTAGAAGGTCTCTGCTTTGTTGTTGCCAAGTAAAGTATTTAATGGTCACCCAGTAATGACATGTAAATATTTCAAATTGAAAAATTTAACTTTCATGCAATGATAATACTTTTTTATTGTAAGTTTGAGTAAAGTGGTGTAGATCAGATAGTGTCTTTTGCGAAGATTAGTTTTTGACACGAAATATTTAGTCAGGTTATTCAGCGTGAAATTAATTTTGAGAAGCGTGAAACAGTTTACCTGATGCTGTATCACTTATAAATAATACAAGACTTGTGTTATTTGCCTTGTTGTAGAAAGGTTTATTCTGTTTTCTAATGGCTTTGGCTTTCCCCCGCCCCCTATTATTTTGTTTTTAAAACAACAGCATTTATGTTGTCAAACTGAGTTTCAGGTTGCTGTTTGGCCAGAAATACCACAGGAAAGCTGTGGAGTCCATCAAGCCTCCAGTCTTCACAACATCATAAAATAATATTGTCCAAAAGAAACACAGATCAGGAAGACAGGGATTGTCTGAAGAGCTTGGTTGGTAGTGGGTTTTCTTCCTTTTGGAACATACAAATTTCAGTTTGTCATGTGACTGAAGACTATCACATGTTGGCATTTTGAATGTTTACACAAAATACTGTAGCTGTCTTGATTCCTTCTGAGCAGATGGATGTTTCTGAGTCATAAAAACAGCCACTATTCCCTCAGTCTTGACCTGATAGAGGAAAAACAAGGTTTTCCTATAAATAACGTATAAGTGGGGAGAATGGAGATTGGCTGAATGGAGAGTTGAACACATGTTCCTACAGCAGAGTCTAAGCTGAGGCATATTGATTTGCAGTCTGTAATAATCAGGGATTGGCAACTTAGAAATTCCTTGTTAGTTCTGCTTCTTCTGCAGTATTTCTCCTGTTTGAGCTGTAGTCTTAAATAACTGACAAAGTCCTCCTAAGTGTGAACTATAAGCAAAGAAATCTTGACATATAAGAAAGTTTGTATTAAACTGATGATTACAATGGTTCTATTTACATGAAATTGCTGATTTCTTTTTTCTGTTGTAGTTAACAGAATATATACCCATGGATTTGTGAGGTTGCTCTTTGAGTTCTTAAGCACATGTGGAATATCATGACTTACCATTTACTTCTAGAATTATACAGGATCAGTAAGAACCTGAAATGCCCAAGACTGAAGTTCTTATTCATTAGCTTCAGATTCTTTAGACAGTGATAATTCATACCACACATTGTGGGGTAAGTTACTCAATGGAACTTCAAAAACAAGGTTTTGCTCTGGTGGCCTTTTAGACCTTTTGTTTTTACATTCTCTCCTATGTGTATAGTACACATCTCACACACATAAGAAGGATGTTTTCTCCCTTCCATTGCATGATTGACTCACTGAAGTATATGTTTACTTTTTTCTTTCGACATCCATGGCATGTTACAAATAGCTGCAGCTAGTTACCCCTCAAAATTTTTAAACTTCTTTTAGATACTTCAGTAAACCTTAGGCTTAGATGAAGTGCAGTTGAATTTCCAAATGTTTGAGTTGCACTACCATTGGATTTAAATTCAGATATCATGTTCAGGTCCAAAATGTGGGACATTATTTTGCTTGTCATCATGACAACTTTTTCTTAGGTTATGTGTTTAATTTAAGGCCTTCTGGAACCCCATAACTGCTTGAATAATCTGTAAGTGGATGGATTAATGAAAATAATACTAGAGAATCATATTTGTCTATCATTAACGTTACATTTGTGAGTGTGACACGACAGAACTTAGAAATCTTGCAAGGCAGTTGGGCACTTTATGGTACTACCATAGAAGTTGTAAATGAGGACACTTTCACACGAAATTGTTTCTCAGAACATCTGCTTTCTGCAGTCTCTTCTGTAGTTGCTGATCACTTAGCATCATTGATGTAATTCAGGTACACAGTAGTAGAAGTCAGGTACATAGTAGTAGAACTCAGTTTGTGGTGGGGTTTAGCCCTCAGTATATGGGTAGACTATGGAAGAGAAAACCCAGTTATGTAAAAATTCACTGAGTGACCTCAAAAGTCAGTAATAGGGAATGTCAGGCTGTCAGATTGCATTATTAGAATGAGCTCATCCTTATTAAGCGCACTTGGGTTCTGCAAGTGATGATTCATCTCACAGGTGGTGTAATGCCCACTCGCTGGACCTCAGTAAAAGTTCTCCTTGTTATCTGCTCTAGAAATTAACAGTCAATGACTTTTGCAGAAGCTCCAAGTTATCCACTTCTAGTTACAGCCTCTGTGTGGAGCTTTTGGAACATGGGATTGATTTTTCTTCTCTTTCCCACCTTTTCTTTCCTCCCTATATTGGTAAGTCTAGCCTAAAGTGAATCTGAGTCCAACAACAACAGGGATCAGAAACATCTGGGAAAAGTAATATTGCTCTTACTGGCTTATTTCCTCACACTTGTTATGTGGCTGAGGCAGTTAAAGTAATGTAATGTTCCCTTCTGAATATGTAATTAAGTGTCCACTGCTGCTTAGCAGATCTCCAAGTGAGAGAGTTCCAAGTCAGCCATAGATGCCTTGTTGCTTAAGCATGTCCTCAAAGGACCTCCCTCAGCCTTTTAAGGCTTTTAGTTTTAGCTAGTTTTCACTTTGTTTTTGTAGAATTAAGCAGCTGGACTCTGGAACTCCACATAAAGGAATTTCATCCATTTTTTCCCATGGCTTCTGATCTCTGAGAAGTCTATCTGATGCTGGAAGATACATCCAAAGAATTTCTAGCTGATATTTCAAATAATACTCAATATATATTTGTAGTCTTGTCAAAGCAAGCCCATTGTGTTTATCAGTTATCATATTTTAATTGTAGTCTCCGGGTTTTAGAAAGTCTCCTTGTTTTTCCTTTTTTTTAATGTAAAGGAATTAATTATCTATCTTTGCTAGTGTGATGAGGGATCAGCTTGAAGCTCCAACTGCTCTATTTACCTCCTATTTTATTAACCTTTGATGCTGGTGGTACCTCCCTGCCCTAAGGATAGACAGAGCTTCCTTTTCATGGCAAATTCTTCCATTAGATATTTTATTTGATTTGGTGATTGACCTTAGATTAGCAGTGTTACGTGAGCCTGTGAAAATGTTCCTTGGTTTAGCATTGTTGCCCAAAATGATAAGCAAAGGAAAGATGTAGCTGGAGATGGCAGTGATAGGATCCTATCTTCCTCTAGCAGTTGGCAGCATCCGATCATTGAGGTGAGGCAGCTCTAACACACCTTCCACATGATCTGCTCAAAATGAGATGAAAGGAAAGGGGTGCTGGATTATGTTCTGAAATGCTGCATGTTTTCTCCTTCACCCAACCCACAGAATTCTGCCTGTCTTTATTTACACGCACAATGACCTGAAGCCTTTGCAATTGCTTCTCTTATGGTCTTTCTTATTGGTTATGTCCAGGGAATCATGCATGGGGAATATTAGGGAGTGGGTTGGTTTTGGTTTTTTTGTTAATATATAGTAATACAGTAAACTCATAAGCAATCATAGCATTTCATTGCTTGACTGAAATTTATGGTTAAGCTTGGATAAGGTTTTGGTAACAGGTGAATAACATTAACTGAAAATCCTCTATTGATTTGAAAACTGTAAAAATAAAGAAAAATACTTGAAAAGCCAACAAACACACACACAGAGAAAAACCCAGCTAAGCAACAAAATATAACCCCCTTAACATCGTATTGAAAGAAAGAGACTTTCCTCATTGTTCTGAAACCTGCATTATCAATTCAACTTGGGATTGATTTGCAAAAAGACACAAGGGAATTAAGGGTGTTATTAATTTATTTTTGCAAAGAACTTTTTCCTTCTCTATTACAATCAAAGAGGCTAATACCACCGTGTTAATCTGCATAGCTCATGTAAGGCAAATTTTCCATAGGAAAAATGCAATGCATGTAAGTGATATGGTAGACTTTAGGCTTGCATGCTTGCTTTTTGTGGAAGAATCACATTAGCTACATTTTCTTCAATTTTCCAGCATTTGCTCTGTTTTTTTAAGAGTGACCCTACTTTTCCTGTCATTTTGGTGTTTTGAGATTTGCAAAGGAAAATTACTTGGAAAGGACTATGCACTCCTGAATGTAAAAGCACATTGAATTTATGTGTGTGTGTGAGGGGGAAATAAGGTCATGTGTAAATCTGTTACAGGTTTGTTTTAATGTCTTATAAGCAGCTCATGTGGGTTTTAAAGTATATCTGTTATATAGGTGACTGCTTTTCTGTGCTTGCTTCAGTATTTTACATGCATATAACTTCACAGGGGAATGTGACTAATGTTATTGTGTGTCTTTAATGGCTGTCAGATGAATTAGTCTTTCAATTAATAACATATCATTGAGAACGTGAAAATAAATTTAGGCAGATGTAGTCTGATTAACTCCTATACTATTATGAGAATGTGGTAGGTTGTGAAAATTAGTATTGCTATGAAAGTAGACAGATTTTAGTTCAAGGAATCTGTTTGTCCTGAATGTAGCTGTATGATTCTCATTTAAAAATTATTGATCTTTATGTTGCATTAAAATTAACTTCCTTTTCAGACATCTGCAGTTGATGTAAGAAACTTCTGACTTTGTTTCAGAAGTAAATCCTTAGTGCGATATTGCTGATAGTTTTCAGGTAGAAGTTGACAAAACCAAAAAAATATAAACCCCTCTCCATAAAAAATTCTGCCTCCCCACCAAAACTAAAGTGATATGGTCACAATTAGAATTATCCATCAAATAGCAAGTTTTCTTCTTCCCCTTTTCTTTGCACTGTTTTAAAACTTATTTTCATTTTAGTTTGGGAAATTAAATATGTAAGTCATTCAATACGTTTTTCATTTCAGCTTTAGAGGATGATAAATAACAATTTACAAAAAATGTTATGGAGGGAGAAATGAGGCTTAAAAAAAAGAAGTTAATCATATCAAGGCAGCTCAGTATGATGAGACAACAAATGACCAGCCTCCCCTTGGCAAACAAAACTGAATCATAGTAAGGAAATGAGGTTGCCAAGGCAGTGAAAAACAGAGCTGGAAACCTCTCTTCTAAGTCAAGTCACAAGTCGTGAGGCATTCACAGCCTATGGGAAATGGTGAGTCCATTGCATGCCTGTCTTAATAGACAGAGGCTGCAGCCTCCCATCATCTGGCAAAGAAGCCACTGATGCCTTCTGTACAAAGCACAAACTGTGCCCTCACTCCATAGGCTTTCACTAGTCGTGGCTGAAGTGCATGAAATTCTAACAGCGTGCAGTGACTGTTTTGTGGGTGCAGGGAGGGTTTCCATTTCTTGGGATACCAAACATGCCCTGCATAAGAGTGGCACAGCTACTCTGAGTGATGCAATGCTGTATACACAAAGTACCTGTGTTTGAAGCTCATTAAATTAGTGGAACGTACCATGCTGAATACTTGTTCCATAGTACTTCTTCCTTTCCATCTCTCTGAAATGCAAATCCTGTTTAAAAAGTCTGCTTTATTTTTGATGTCCACTATATTCAAGATTCCAGCTACTATGATCTTTCTAGATAAATGGCAAGGAGTACTTCCAGAATATGAGTGAGTGAATGAGGGCCCTGGTACTTGACTGTACCACTGACCCTGAGGAGGGAGTGGCTGTGGCAAGTTGCAGTCTCAGCTTCCCTGCTCACAGGACAGGCTTAATAAATAATACTCCTAGGAACATTACCAGACCAATATTTGGTAGCCAGTCATTGTTTGCTTGTAATTTGACTTCCTAAAATATTTACAAAGTTAGAAGTATGAGAGAAAAGATTGTTTAGATGTCATACTGAGGAGAAAAACCTTAATTTTTTTTCAGAACTCAGTCAAGTGTCTCAGCACTGCAAGAAAATCTGTCAATACGTGTTGACATTTTCTGAGCTGTACAAGTTACTCTCGCACTAAACACCTATTTGAAACACTCTTTCATGAGGTCTGTGTAGCAATACTTGTTGTCTGGAAGGAAAAGAATTCCCCAAAGTTATCCCTGGGGCAGTTCTAATTCTCCAGCACCTCTTGTTTTGCTGTGACTCCTGCTTTTGTGGATGGGGACACTGCCAGGCTCTGTGTCCTGTGGCTGGCCCTGCCTCTACTTCTCCAGGAGCTGCAAGTGCAAAGCATGTAGCCAGAGTACACAGAAGGATCTTCAGCAGGTCCTTTCACTTGTTCCCCCTTCCATGCAGGTCTGCCTTCCTGAATCCTCTCTCAACAAGTGAATTTCATTCTGGAGACAGAAGGTAATTGCTTTTTGGACACCACTGAAGTGTACTAGCCCTTATTTCCTGACTTTTATCACTGTCTCTGATGGTGACAGAATACCTGTGGTCACTGCTATTCTGTCTGTTTTGCTTTCTGAAGGTAAGGTTAGACATTGACTATAAAAATGGCAGCAGTGGTGGAGAAGGTTAATGTGTAGGGACAGAATTCCAGGAAGCGGGGAGAGAGCAGTGGTTACCTGAAAGCTGTTAAATGCCCCTTTGGATTTGTGTGTACAACTGTGTCTTATTGTTGCTTAACCTGCTTCACTCATAATCACCTAAGCTAGCAAAGGCCTCCTATGAAAACTCATTATTTGAATAAATAAGGCTGACCTCAAATGAAATGGACTAGAGAGCTGGTCCCAGGAGCAGGTGTGCTGGCTGACCTGAGGGATGGGTACCGTTCACCCTCCCCTCCCCAGAGGCAGAGGTAAGTATTTAGGGGTGCTTAACCTTTCCTGCTGCAGCTACTTCTGGAAAAAAGGTGTTAGGAAAGGTTAGATGCTGAAGATAAGATTGACAAGCCTGTACTGTCCACTAGGACACCTGCTGTTGGAGCTGAGCTGATCAGCATGAGGGTGAAATATTCCAGCCATAAGGTAGTTAGTAAGGAAATGGGACCCAGAGAGAAATGTATCAATTTAACACAACTCTAGGAGTTAAATAGGCTTGACTGAAATAATTTTCTTAATTATGCCTCAATTTCATTTTTTAGGATGAAAAATTCAAAACTTTAAATGCAGAAAATATGAAATGCTAATATTGAAGACAAATAACATTTTTGTTCTCAACATGTGTGCATATTTTATGCTTCCTCTTGCTACTGGAATATCATAACATGTGTTTCGTTATGCTTTTTGCTGTAAAAATTTGCTGTAAAAATTTTCATTTTCTTTCATCCTTCATGCTTTTAAAAATTATTTTATGTGGGCTGAATATGTCTTTATTGGTTAAAATAAGTGTGTTCTTCAGCATTAAAGTAAAGCATGTCCAACATGACCCTGAATGCCTGTAACTTCTTGGCAGAAACTGTGACAATATATATTGCCCGAGGAGACACTCTCATTAACAATTTGTTTCTTGCAGATAGATAAAATTTTTGGAAATCCAATTAGATTTGATGCTTTTTTCCTTTCCAATTAATTTTGTAACTGATATAAACCAAAATGAATTATGACTTTTTTCAAAATCCTATACTTTCATAAAGTTAAAATAGGCTTCCAGAACAAATTAGTGCACTGCAAAAATTAATACATGCGAAGTAATGTAAGCACATGGCACTTTTAATTTTTCAGTGGCCTGGGGGTACTGTTATCTGGTCTTTTCTGGGAAATCACTCATCATGTTGCTATCAGGGAAAGAGAGAGCTGCAGCCCCCTTTCTGGGAGCAATCCAGTGCAGTATGGATATTAATTAAATTTATTAAACAAATAACACAGCGACTCAGGGAAGCAGGGGTCCATCTGCCAGCTCTGTAGATTGATCTCTGCAGAGACGCGAGTTGAATGGTAGTTAAAGCTAAGTTGCAGAGCTCAGCAGATGGGCTCTTGTCTCTAGTGGGGGGAGATTTGGTGGCGGTCCAACAGCTTTTTTCCCCCTCCAGGTTTTTGTTCCTTGCAACTGTGACTGAAGAAGCACTTCTCTGCCTTTTCTCAGCCTTGCCCCCCCTTTTGTTTATCTGAGCAATGTTTAAGTCTGAGTGATTTGTTAGAGAGGCAAGTCCCGGCTGATCTCATTTTGTGTATGTGATGTAAACCTCAAGCAGAAAATAATTAGGAAAATGTAATCCCGTTGACTTTACACCCCACTTGTGTACACTGCTACATCTCTGCCTGGTGCCTTGGAAAAAGAAAAGTCTAGTAGCAGCACAGCTCTTACTATTCAAAATCACTGCCCATCATGCATACATTGTTAAGAAAATCTTTGCTGGAAGCCTGTGTACACAGTATGAAATTATTTCTGCCTGTAGGTCTAGACTGTGGTGGTATTCTTTTGATTTCACTTTATTTTATTTCTTCCTGTTGTGTTCTCTGGTTCTTGAAAATATGTATCTTTTTGAACCCCTCCACAATCTTCCTGTAAACTGATACCAAGCAAATACTGATCTAATGAATTGTTTGGTTTATGTGGGCTACCTAAAACCTATGCTGTTGTCTATTGTGGATTAAACGCCCTTGTAATTAATTATGCAATTAAGCTCTTTATTTATTATATATTTGCAGGTGGGTAGGTCTTTAATCAAGTCCTGAGCGTGATGGGTAATATCTGCTGTTGGAGACCAGTCATAATGCCACTTACATCCTTGGCAAAAGTCCCACAGACTGTAGTGGGAGCAAGACTGGCCTTAATGCTGCAGGGAATCCCGCTGGCTGTGGTTCAGAAAGCCTTCTGAGAAGGTTTTGTAATATCTAATCAGAGTTTGACTATTCCTCAGTGAGCGCTTGCAATGGGAAAATTGTAGCCATGCAAAAGTCACTGCTCTATGACAGCTAGCAATAATAAAGAGAGGATGAGCTGCATAAGAAGGGTCTGCTGTGTGTCACAAAAAGATTGCATTTGTCTTTCCTGGGTGAGGAAAAACTAGGCAAAATGGCTTCTGAACTCGGTGGGAACTTTGACAAAAACAAGGCCTATGGGATTTGGCTCTAATAATGTGTGGTTTACTGAGTAAACAAAGGAGGAATCTTCCCTGGATGATAGCTTATGCTTTTGTAGTGCTCATTTTTTCCTCTGATTTTTCTTTTTATTTATTTTATTTTATTGAATCAACTTTGGTTAGAAGAGCAATATCTTTGACATGAGTATTACATAGGTTTTATCTAGAGAGGAAAAAATAGTTCTGCTTCTGAGAGTTTACTGTTTTACTCTGGGTATGTTTTCACTTTTAGACCATGTATTTATTAATAACATTGGGGTTGGGGTTTTTATTAGTGCTCTGCCAAACAGTATTCTGAATTCTAGAAGAGACATTACTATTCTGTGGTGCTTGTTTTAAACTGACCCAATTTAGTGTAGAGGGGAGACCATTACTTTGTGAGAGATCCTTGTTTGCTGATGTGTAATAGGTGATCTAGTAATTTATTTATCTATCTGGCTTGTTGGATTTGAGACACCTCAGAGTTAGGCAGTTTGTATTTGAATTTATAGACTGTTCACCACAATCTATATGTTGTTTTATATCAGGGCTAATTTTACTCTCTAATTTGAGTAGCTATCTTATTACTTAAGAGAAGACTGCCTGTTGTTCTTGAAAGAGTTGTTGGGTGAATTTTTTTTTAAATTTCCAGCAAGTACATCTTTTGTTTAACTTGAGCTTGTTTTAGAATAAGACAGTGATCTCAGTGCCTTATTTAGGGTAGGAATAAAATGGTCAACATTATATAAATTCCCACAAACTAGAAGGAAGGGGGAAATTAAGGGAGATGTGCAAATTGCCATGTTGAACAACATGTTGCTTAAAAGCACAGGTCTTGGAAAATGAATCTTGCATGTTTTAGGAGCGGGCAGACTGACAGAGGAGTATGTAGTAGGGGTTGCTGTAAATGAATACAATTTGCCTTGTTACCTCCACTAGTGGTGTTTAACTCCAGTATTCGTAAGTGAGTAGAACTCCCATCAGCGTTTCTGAGACTTCTCTGTCAGAGACCAAAGTACCAACTACACAGGTTAAATTTTGTTCTCAAACAGTATCACTGGGATACTGTTAATTTGGATGGAATTGTGGAGGTGGAAACAAGAGCCCTCTGAAAATAATCAAATGTACAGTAATTCTGCTTATACCATATGAACAACGCTTGTGATTTTAGCAAACTGTTCCTCTGGTTTACTTATTTCTAGATTACCTTGTGCTTCCATTTTTGCATTATTTCCTTCCCCTATGAATCCTGTGCATTTACACTGAGGAAGGCAAATAACCTCTGCTAACTGAACAGAGTCTTGCCTAGGAGTCTTGCAGTGTTTCTTATAAAAAACCTGTAATAATTTGAAAATGTGTAGCATGTAGACACTGCAGTGGCAGACACAATAGTATAAGTTACCAAATATTTGTAGATGTTGCATCATTTCTGATTTTGAAGCTTTACCTGAATGCAGTTGATTTGCAGTGGAAAGCTGGTGTATGGATTTGCTGCAGTTAGCTATCTCTCTTTGTCCTACTTGAATTGCTATTGATTCATTTATGTAATTACCAGTAAATGTGGGAGAAATTGAGGAACTCTTGAGCCTGGAAGTAGCCTAGACTTGTCTTGTAAAATATATTAAGAATGATGATTTTTGCATTAATGTGAATAGTCTCTAATAACATGATGTATCTTTAAAGAGGGCTTTGGCTTTATAATGCCAAGTGAAGTACACTTAGCTCTTTAATAGCACTTTCGAGTTGCAGGCTTTTAATGTTGACAGCTATATTTAGTACATTTGGTATTCCATAGGGTGTTCTTAGAAGAAACGAACACATCTGATGGAACAAACCCATTCTCCATGTTCAATTAGCAACAATATTGCTCAGTGGAGGTAAGAACAGATAGGTTCTTAAGATGTTACTGCGAATATGTGTATCAGTGCTTAGGGAAAACAGATCATTCTACTTAACTTTGAACTATCTGACTTTTTCTAGTAGCTGTCCTTTAATATTAATAGGACATTCCATTTTGGCTTTGTATCTTTCAGGAAAGATAAAGATTTTCAGTCTTTACCTTGGAACTCATTTCACTGGACTAAAACAGTTATTAGATGTTTAATTGTTCTAGCAGATAAGTTACTGAGTATGTGGCTTAAGTCTATCCAGGTAATTAATATTTTAGTGTAGGTATTACCATTTTGGAAATGTATGCAGCTAATACATAAACAAGGACACATGGAAAACATTTGGGCCATTGGCAGACATATCTTTGGAAATGCCCTGTACCGTCAATAGTCCCTAATCTCACAAAGATGTGTTTCCACTAAATACACTTAAACACAACAAAATAAGTAATTAATATGTATTTGAATTTGCATAACTGCAGTGGTGTTTATCAGAACTCTAAACCTTTTTGTGTGTGTGTGTAATTCTTCATTCTTTGAGGGTCAGTTTATGGTTTTGGACCACCACTTTGGTCTATCAGAAATATGCAAGGTTGCTCAATGCAAGGATTTAATACCTTGGGAATTACAGCTACACAGTGGGTCCCCTTGTGCTCTGAAGCAGGGATAAAGTTCCTGTGGGCTGCTCTAAGTTCTTTGTTCTGCCTGGCAGTTTGCAACACCGCCCTCCTCCCAGGTCCCTGTGGACTGCCAGGCTGTGCTCTGCAGCTCTGAGGCTCCCAAAGCACAGCTCCAGGGATAAGGTCTCTCCGAATGCTCCCTTGCCTTCTCACTAGTCCAATATCTCTATGGCAACATTGCATCCTAAATTTACCACTTCTATCCCTGCCCCAAACAGGATTTTAAATAAACCTTTACTCTGTTTCACTTCAGCAAGGCTCAATGTAATGGTGTTGGCATTCACAGATTGAAGTTAACAGAGAAAATAAGATATGAAGAATTTGAAGCTGACTATTTGAAGGTTGACTATTTCCAGAAAATATCACTTAGTCTCCAGTCTTTTGGTAGATTCACAACTTAGGAAGGAGGTGAGCAATGGGGTTTGGTCCAGTTTTCATGAAGCCACCCTATACTGTGTAATCAGCCAGATCATTTCTAGAGAAGCTTTCAGTGCCTGTACGGGGTGTGTTAAATTTGGCTCCTGTACAATGCAAATACAATCCTAATTACTTGTGATGCCTCATGTTTATTATCCTCTAGCCAACTGGGACATGGCAGTGGCATCTATGAAGAATCATATCTGAGTGTGTTGGCATCCTAAATCAAAAGTAATTCTCCATAGCTCAGTCTTTAACTGTGGACTGGGTTAACCAACTGTGTGCGTATGTGCCTTCGGTCAAGAAAACTGTGGTAACTCTGAATATTCTGGTTTGGGACAGGCAACAGTTTTGTCATCCTGGTGTCAGATTCCCCACTGTCAAGTTCTGGGATCTTGTCAGTCTCTGCAGTTTCAGTAATCAAGTATGTATTGTGCTTTCAGGATGCCATACACATAGACTGTTGATTTTTGGGGTATAGAGTGAAAAGATCACAACCAATGCTCACATAACATTTATACAAATTGTTGAAGCCCTCTCAGCAGAAGTCTGGTTCTCAGTTCTTGGTTCTTTTCCAGGCAGCCACTATTAAGCTGTTAGTGTCTTGAGTGGCAAGGGAGCAAAGAACTTGAAAAAACAAGAATTAGACTGTTTGATGGGGATTTGGGACTGTGGTCTCCTACACTAATGTCAGCGGTGATGAAATATCCAAGTGAATAGAATATCAGTATATTCAGTGTCTAGAATGTAAGAAGTATTATCATCCTCAGCCTGTCAAGCAATTCTGTGTGCTCTATATTGTCATACAAATTTTCTGGATGTATTTGTATACATAAACACATATGTATATATGCCATGCATGTATGTATATGTACATATGCATATGCACACATATATACATGGGGAGGTGTGTGGGTATGTGTGTATAAATATATGTGTATGAATATATATGTACACACACACAGATACTTGAATTTCTATGGGGTGTGGATGGAAGCAGAGCTAGGATTTGGATGTCTTGGTGTCCAAAACAATCTTCAGGACTGAAGATGTAGAAAGAGTGATAGTAACCAACAGAAGAACAGTTCCCCATCAAATTTATTTAATTGTTTACTTAAATTTGACATTTTGTTGCTAGATATTGAAGGATAGAAAAAACTTTTGAAAGGATGTTCACACTGCTGTACTTGATAAGTTTTATCTGTTCTGTAATCTTTTATCACTGAACCCCTTAATTTTACTGTAACTTGTCCAATGTCTCATACAGACTGAGGAAACAGTCTTGGAAAGACTAAGTCTTACACAGGCTGACAGAGATCATGATTTTGGATTGTTTTAAAATCATTTTTCCCACTTCCTTTTTGGGATTTTGCATTAAGTTTTATTGTACATGTTGACTGAATGAATACTTTCTACCCAGTGAAGGGCTTTTCCACTGCCTTTGACTGGACTACAGTGCACATGGTGAGGTTGCTGCAGTCATCAGCACTTTGTCCAGACAGGCCAAAGTATCTTGTTCTCCTTCTACAATGAGGTCTTCAGTGCAAATTTTTTTTCTCTTTTTTTTTTTTTTTTTTAATGTGGCATTTCCTTTGGGGAAAAATCCATCTGCCACAATTTTTGTCTCATTTTCATGCATTGTTCAGTTTAAGGAAATGAAAAATATTATTACGGTAGTTGTTTCTGAGCAGCAGCAATTCAGACATGTAGGTCCTTTTCCGTAAGCACAGTCTATGTGTTGCCCAACTTTTTTTGAAAAATATAAATGCTGTAAAGTGAATAATTCAAGCCAGATTTGCATGTTAATCTGTTTTTAAATTAGTTTTTTTTCATGTCATAGATCTATGCATAATTCTCTGGAGGCTTCAAGCAAGACTGAACTGGGTCAGATTGGCTTGTATATTTTCTCTAAATAGGATGGAAATAAAATCTAGTAGTGGATTGGTGACATTAATCATATGACTGCTGAATTGGAGCCATTATTGGGCTCTTGAAGGCCTGTAAATTAATTTATAGATTTCTATAGGATCAGCCATGCTAGTGTACCCACTCAAAGGCATTTATGTACAGTATTTAAGTCCCTCACAGCCTCTTTTCCATTATGAAAATTATTTAGTGTTCATTTTTATGTACGTGGAGAAAAGTGAGAAAAAACTTTTTTTAAAAAATTAAGGTATGCAAATTAGGACCTGGAATATCTTTATGCCAAAACTTTACTTTTCTTCACCCTGCCTATGGTAGTACATCTGAACCCATACATTTTCTGTGTTAACTATATTTAAGTAAAACTGTTGTATGGAAAAGGTTTAACTTGACTGGTAATCCTTATCCTTGGACTTTCTGGGAATTCTTGGCTGCTGCTTTGAACAAAGTCATGCATACCATGGTTAGTGTGTGGTTACTGCTCCTTTGAAAAGGTGGATTGGATACTTTCCCTACTTGCAGGGCAGATGTACAGATGGGTTACCTCGTCCCCACTCTGGCACTGTCCTGAGTGCTCTGGAGAAACGCTGCTCCTCTTTGCTGTTTCTCACCACTAACGTACTGACCGAACTGAGCTCAAGGTCTGTGCCTATGGCAGCTGCTAAGGTGGGTGTTTGCCAACATACATTTCTATCTAACTTAAAACACGGGATGTTTGGAGCATTGCTCCCAGGTTCCTGAAACTGTGCATGAGGAGAGGTTTTTAAGCCTTAATACTTAACATAGGTGTAAATTATTTAAACCTGTCATCATGACTGCTCATGAGCTTCTATCTGGCTTTGAAAACTCAATCAAAATGGATTGGGTAAAACTGAATTAAAGGTTTATTTATGTGATGATGAATTGACTTTCAGGGATATTAAGGCTGTATTTTCCTTGGCAAAAAGAGCACTTTGTATAACAAACTTCTCTGCTTTGGTTTTGTGTTTTGAGTCATTGCAGTGTGATTAACACAATGCTCAGTTAAATCTACATAAGTGCATCTTTCTTTTCTGTTTATGACAGAATAATGGTTAATTATCACCTATCAAGGAGATGAGTACTTTTTCATTAAATGAAATAAAACAATTTTAAAATGTACTATTTCAGCCTGTGAATAAATTTATCAAAACAAATGGGTATTTGCAGCTTCCCAAAACTTCTGTTTTCTTGCTGGATTTCTGTTGGCAGAAGTGGACCAAATTCTCTCAGGAAGGCAAAAAAGCAAAGCCATGGATCTGTTTTCCAGCCTCTATTTCTGGGTTCTTGAGGTCTGCAGTTTTTTCCTCTAATGGAATGAAAAAGATCAAACTGTGCTAGCATGCAGTGCTGCAGTCCAGCTGCTTCTCCCAGCTTGTCTGTTTAGCTCCTTTTTATGAAGTAGCCCCATGGCCCTTGCAGCACATGCCTATCAAAACTGCCTACCACTCTTCAGACACACGCAGTTTTTCTTTCTTTAGAACAGTGATGTGTCCACATGGGTGGACATTAGTGTGTATGTAACCCATAAGAAGAATTGATGGACGTAAATTGCTGTTAAATGGTTATGGTAAATATGCTAATTTTTAACTATTGCCTCTTTTTAAATCCCACCTGGAGTCCTGATCTATTTTAAATGCTAAAGAATGAAATGGAAGTTCTGTCCCTGTAGATGGACTTGATTACTTGTGTATTCTGTACAAAAAAATACCTAAATCTCCCAGTGAGGAACACACATACACTGGAATTACCATGGAATGCAAAGTACTGTTAGAGAGTTGAATTCCTTCAAAATGTGGGGATGTTTGGATCTAAACTCAACCTCTTCTCCCCTCAAATCTTGTAAATCATCTCTTACTCCTTAACTGTATTGAATTTATTAATTAAAAATAGCCTTTGCCCATCTGAAATCTCTCCAGTGTAGGGGAAGATTTTAAATTCATTTGCCAGAGCCCAGATTTTAATTTATATCTATACAGATGACCTAGTTCATATGAGTTGGGATGCTTTTGCTTGTGTGGAATTTTTTATTTTTTTTTTAACCTGCATCAAAGTGCCCTGTGTTCACCTCCAAGTGTGCAGGGCAATTCACAAAAGGTAGATGTGCCAGACAAAGGAATTTCTGCCCTGAAGCATGTCAGCTCTAAAGAGGCATGAGCAGTCGCACAGAACAATTGCAGCACGGCCAACAGGCACTGCATCTGGAGTGCCTTGTGGAGCAGATGTGGTTTTCAGGTTCCTTTTTTTTGTTTGTTTGTTTTTTTCCTCTTTGTTTGGATGAGGTTTTCTGTTTTTAACAGAGGAAGAGGAAAATGAGACACTGGCTTGCACTATATGCCTAAGCTCTCTGTAATCAGAGGTTGGATGGAAGATAGGTGAAGAACGTGAAGTAAAATATTAAGGATTAGGAAGACACAAGTAGATTAAGAAATGAAAAGGCTGAGTATGGAAGAGAAATCACAGGGCTGAATCTTTCATCTTTGGCTACCTTGTTTTGTGTATATGGTAGCATTTTGTGTATTGCGTATGAGTTAGCCCCGTGAGATACGAGAAATAATGGGTGGCTAAACAAACTTTGTCACTTCTGAGCCAGGATGAGAGCAGGGGTGAACAGTGCCAGAAGAAAGTGGAATGGAGGAGTGAGGGTATTTTGCATGTGAGCCAGTAGATGTATTAGAGGCATGAACCTAAAACCATCCGGTCTGGAATGTTCTGGGTTTCAGGTTGTTCTCACTTCAGTATGTATTGAAGTGTGAGATGATGGTGCTATTATTCTCCTAGCTGTTTTGTAAATCTGTTTCTCAGTCTTTTGTATATATTATAAAGGATTTTCCTCAGCATAACTCTACCAGTTATGTAGCTGAGACCTGTGATTATTTTTCCATAAACTACTAAAAGTGTGATGCTGAAGTCACTACACAATTTCCTTTCTTTTAATTTAATATAGGATTGTGTTGGTGTTATTTAGATCAATGACTTTTACAATTATTTCTGGGACCAATGCACAGAAACAAGACTAGTTTGTGAAATCAAGGACTGAGGACTGTAATTAATAGCATACATACTCCCTAGGCTTACTTTTTACCAATCCAAATAAGATGGAAGGATAGCAACCAACATGAGCATGTGAAAAGTATTGTCTGTTACAGCTACTTTGATACTATTATCAACCACTGTTGATCAGGTATGTGTGTGTCTCCATGGGGATTAACATTTATATTTATTTACATGGGTGATTTCAAAGCGATATTGTGTATCTGTCTCACGCTTCTGCCTTAGCTCACACTTCACTGATAGGATTTGAAGAATGCTAAAGCAGTGGATTGAATCCACAAGGAGACTGAAGTGGCCCATCCATGAAGTGCTGCTTTGGCAGAGGAGGTTCACTCTGCTCATGCTTCTGCTCTGCTGCTTTTGACTAGCAGTTGTGTGGCAAATGATGCTGTGACTGTCAATAAGCCAGAACAATCGGTGATCCGAATAACTCTCCCCATTTTATTCCTAACCTGAATCACTTTAGAGGTGTGTTTGTACTGTGACCCCACAGACAGCTGTATTGGCAGCACTTTAAGGAGCAACAGCTCTAGACACACGGGAACAAGCACTTGCTTTGCTGCCACGGCAGTGTACCATGAAATGGTGTTTTGATGGTGTGACATTTCTGTTAGAATTTCTGCAGTAGATGCAATGTAAGCAGTTCTTTCCTCTTTTTAGTTTTTAGCTTTTTGCTCCTATTATACCTGCCAGGAGTAAGAGTTGCTTTGTGTTTTGCTCTGATGTCTGTGTCCACAATCTAACCAGGATCAATTAAACTGTTGGGTTTAAAAAAAAAAACACCACAGGAAGGCACACAGCAAAATCTTTTGTATATGTTGTACTGTTTTAGATGATAGATCTTGCTGAGTTATGACCATGAGCATGTGTATTATCATGGTCTGTGTGGAATTTTACTACAGAACCACCCAGGGTGTTTTATCTATTGCTACAAGGATATCTGTGTCATGTAGCACTCAATGCAGACAGACCAGGCAGCATTTACACAGGATCTACGAATGAAAGTTGAGATGAGTGACTTTTGGCCATGATGCTATTCTGGTTTTCATAATTAGCACTTACTTATGTCTCATATGCTACAAGGACCCACATTAAAAACCAAAGGATTTCCTAAGTCCTGCAAGAGGATTTCTCAACATCTTTGCTTTTAACTGGCCAGAGGTGATGTAAAGAAAAACAGCCTGTTGGGGTAACAGTTGTAAAAGACACTTCCTTAATTATTGTAGAAAATTTTGTGCCTAAAGATAACCTTTTAAATCTTGTAAGGTAGAGTGGTATAGCAAAGTTAAATGTTTTGATTAATATTGTTCCGTTTTTATTCTACATGAATGTTATACAGGATGTAAAACTTATATAGTATGGCAGATTTTTTTCCTGTGTGATCCTTTAGGAAGATGTGATTACCTACCATGAAACACCACTGCACACCTGGTTTCTCTGTGTATATTTGTGTTCAGAAAGCCAAGCCTGCTAAAGAACCTCCAGTGACTCTGTACAGCACAATTAATGGCATAGTACAGATACTTTCATCCTCAGGGGCCTCTCTGTGCTGAAACTACAGGGAAGGTCAGAGCCTTGGATGAACTAATGACAGTCATCTTGACCTGTAAACTGGTTTCTCTTACTGCCTTTTTTTTTTCTTTTTTAACTAACAGATGTTAAGTCCAAAAACATGGAACAAAAATGAAGTTCTCCTGAAAAGATAACCTATGGTTTGTCTTTGTAGACTGAGATCCAGGATTGAAAGCTAGGAAGCTGTCTCTTCCCCTTCTCTCCCCACCATCTCTTCTTCCTCCTCCTGTCCTGGTTAATGTCTACCTCCCTTCTCTCTGTATTTCGGTTTCTTCCCTTTGTCTGTCCTGATGTTGGGGGCAAGGCCACAGTGGTTTTAAATGACGAAAGTCAATACTGAAAGGGAATAAGTCATCAGTCCTGATAACCTTTCTCTTTTTTGGCCCAGTGTCAGAGGTTTTATTTGCTCTGAGGAAGAGCATCATTCTCTGAGTGAAAATTCATTGGAAAATCTAAGGGAAATAACTGCATATTCTGCATCACTCCCTTCAGGCTAAAGATACACCCTTTCCTCCTATGTGCTTGCTGAGAGAAGTTGGCTGTGCAAGCTATGCACGAATTATCAGTTGTTGGGAAAACAGCTCGTGCATTTACAGAGTAAAGGAATTAAATCCTTGCTGTGTACCAACAACATATATTGTTTCCTTTATGTCTAAAGTAGAATTTTGTATTGGTTTTGACAGTGTGTAGTTCAGAAGGGAAAGTAGACAGCTGGAGAAGCTGTAACTCCAATGGCATAGTTGCATAGTTTTGGCCTTCCAGGTTTAACACATCAAAATTCACATAATGACCAGAAACTGAGGGTAAGCTAAAGCAGTACATAAAGATTTGTCTACCAGTTTGTTTAGACTATGTGTTTAATCTTTCTGTGGAAGTGTTATCTAGAAATCCCTTTTGACACATGGTGGGTTTTTTGTTACTGCTCAATTTTAAATCCTAAAAATGGAAACCTTGAAGACATAGTAAACTAATCACTTAATATTTGTTCTCTACTAAATTGCTTTCCACCAGTGTTATTCTGGTTTACTTGGGATTAATTTTACCTCATGTAAGCTTAAAATGTTTAAAATTATTTCAGAACTTTTCTTTGTAGAATTGTAAGAAGGCCTTGCAAAGAAAATTATTTAATGCATTCTGTTGATGCAGTAACAATTCTGGTGACTGGTGGTGCTGAATCTCAGACAAGGACAAAAATCAACGCTTTTGGCAGAAACACTGAAAAACTGCTAGGAAAAAAAATCTGTTGGACAGAATAAAATTGTTAAAATTGATGAGACTGTCAGATTCATATGAGAATAAGTAAAATGGGCAATAAATTCTTTGACTACAGGAATTCAGGTAGGTAGGACTCACTATACATTATTTGGCTGTATCCATGGAATGACTCATTTGCTGAGAAGTTTAAAAAGAATGATTAGAAAATAAGCAAAGAGGTGTGGAGAAAATTAAGCTCTTAATGATTTCTCTTGAATGAGCAGTCTACTCAGTTCTTAGTCTGATCTTCCCAAAGGGCTTGTTATTTTGACCATCTCATCAATGGTAGCTGTTTGTTTTACAGCATGGATAAATGTTTCAGTTTTTCAATGTATCTTTACCCAGGGGAGTGTAATATATGTTATATTATCTTCCTAAAAAAGTTTGGAGCAAATACATTGACAGCGATTATTTTGAAGAAATCTATTAGCTGAGCCTAGTTGAAAGAAAGGACTAGATTTGTACAGAAGCTTTTAAATAAAAATTGAAAGTGCTCATCAATTTCCAAAACACATTAATTTCCTTTGCTGACCTAGTACCTGTAAGAGACATACAATTCTTTTAGTCATGGGACTAAAACCCCTGAGCACCCTCCCTGAGATTCTATCAAATTTAGTATTTAATTTAATTTAAAAGTTTAATATTTAAATTTATCCTTTTAATATACAATTTTAATATATCACCTCACTGGATCTCTGCAGTTTTTATTTACTTGTTTTCAATAGCCCTGTACATAAAGATGTGATATACTAGATGCCTGTTTTATTTTGAGTGGAGAGGCTCATAAAAAGATGATTTTACAGTCTCAATAGAAATATTACAGCTGTCTGAACATACTGCACGGTCTGGACTAACTAGAACTGTCTAAACACTGTGTAGTCTGTGCACTGCAGATGCCAAGGGTCAGTACTGGGTAAGGTGTGCTCTGAAAATATCCTGTGTTTTGTGCATAACTGTAATGATGATTGGCTTGGGAAAGGGAGTTATGTTTTGTTTACAGCTATGCTTTAGGTCTAGATTTTCTATTTCTTTCCTAAAGCATCAGGCAGATTTCTCTCACCTATTTGAAAAAGGGGGAGGAAAAAGTTAAATTTTCAGGAAAAAAAAAAGATCAAAATTATATTACAGAACATATGCTGTCTTCTAACCTCATCTTAATTTCTCTTTTCTGGCTTTATTTCTTCTGGAAAACCAATGCTAATACATGTTTGTACTTTAATGGGTTTCTGCATCATGATTAGTGTACATTTATCAATTTTTATTACTCATACTGCATGCCATCTTCAGAATCACTGCATACCCAGCCTCTCTTGTCTGTGATTTTTGCTTTGGGTTGTTGTTGGTGGTGGTTTTTTATTCTTTCACATGAAAAATTCCCAGATGTAAGAAGGTTTTTATTTTTAAATGGACTGGTGTCAGTCAGATTCAAAGCTTTGGCTTTTTTGGATGCAAACATGAAAATATTCCTGTGAGGTGAGATGTAACTACGGCACAAAGAGTTTGCTGGCTCAGGGGAGTGTCAGGCAGGAGCTCAGAGTCAATAATCTTCTTATATACATGCATGGCCAAACCATGATTATAGAATATGCTGAGTTGGAAAGGACCCATCAGGATAACTGAGTCCAGCTCCTGGTTCTGAACAGGACACCCCAAAAGTCACACCCTGTTCAAACAGTTTTGTTCAAACACTTCTTGAACTCTGTCTGGTGCTGTAACCACTTCCCTGGGGAGCCTGTTCCAGTGCCCAACCACCCTCTGGGTGAAGAACCTTTTCCTGATATCCAACATAAATCTTCCCCAACTCAGTTCCAGCTGTTCCCTCCAGTCCTGTCACTGGTCATGAGAGTGAAGAGATCACAATACCTGTCTTTCTTCTTCCCCTCATGAGGTTGTTGAAGACCACAATGAGGTCCCCCCTGAGTCTCCTCTTCTCCAGGCTGAACAGACCAAGTGCCCTCAGCTGCTCCTCATTGGCTTCCCCTGCAGGCTCTTCACCATCCTCATGGCCTTCTGAATGCTCTCCAGTAGCTTAATGTCTTTTTTATATTGTGGTGCCCAAAATTGCTCGTGAAGAGCTTGGAGACCTGAGGCTGCACGAGAACTCATGGCCAGCCTTGCAGGCACCCTCGTGGGTGGAAAGTAATGCCATGTGTCTCCTCAGCTGGTCTGCTGCACGTGCTCCTGGCTGGAACAGCAGGAGCAAGGGGTGCTCCTCAGGAAGGGGTTGCAAAGAAGGAGCATAAGGAGAGGAGGTAAGCACTGGGATCCTTACACAATTGTTGAGTGCAGAGCATCCCCAAGAACTCAGGCTCTGTGTTCTTCCTTTCAGTCAGAGGAATTAGCTTGTCTTGTTTCTGCCATACTTTGCCACTGCTGCAATTTTTTAAGCCATAGTGATCTTGTTGGAACCTTTCCTACCGAGAGCAGTTTTGTCTGCGTATGTATAGGCAATTATAGTGCTGGCCAGATCAGAAAGGGAGTACAAGAGTGTGTGTGATACAGAAAGTTAATGGTTAGGGTCAGTACCTTTGAGGTTTGACCAACTACACTACTAGAACTGTTTGGTATCTCATTTGATAACTTTTTCAAATACACAGGAGGGCTCTTAAGGAGGGCTCTTGCATCCCTTGTGCTCTTGGAGCAGACCCTTGCATCTGGATTCAAGGTGGTTTAGGAAGGAGCAGAGGCTCTGCATTGCCTGGCTTTGATAAGATCAGAATTATTGAGAGCATCCTTGGGAAAACTATACAGGCACCAGGGAGCTGTAGATGCCTCAGGGCTGGGCGGCAATTGCTCTGAAACTTTTGAGACAGCAATTTTGGGCTTAGCTGTAATTCTGCCTAGCTGTCTTACTGGAGCCATTCCTGAATTCTGTAGTATGCTGTCAGTTTTAACGTGATTTTAAATTAGATTTAAGTAAGGTATTAATAATTCACCTTTCTAGTTAGAGCCCTTTCTTAAAAATGGAGATTCCTAACCTTTCATGCTGACTCTAGCTTGCTCTTAAAGTAGAAAGATATATACGAAATTCCAATCATTTTGACATATGTAAGGGGTTAAGTCATTCTTGAACAGTTTATCGCTCATCAATTGTAATTAAATATGTTTATATTAAATTATGTTCTGTAATTAATGTAAAATCTTTTAGCCTGTGCTGTTATTAGAACCAGATGCTGAAGTATCAACAATATTTCAACATGACTGTGCTGCCTTGCCAGCTGTCTAACTGTAATTACTTTAATCTCAGCTTGTTATCTAATTATCACCTTTGTAAAGGGAAAAGTACTCTCTAATGCGTACTGATTGTTTCAGATGATGATGAAGAGCGTGAAACAGCTGTCAGATATCTTAGCCCTGCTTATCTGGATTAGAAAACTTATTGGGAGGCCTACTTTGCTTCAAACCTTTCCGACAGAAAATGGGACAGTGGGAAAGAGGGGTTTTTTTTCACCTTGTTTACCCTGGAAATGTGATTCCAATAATCAGTGGAGATAACGGATGAAACAAGGTAAACAATTACTGTTCCCAGGAAAAAATAGCAAGACCCTGATATAGCACAAAGTCTGAATGATGTATGAGTTTTGTAGTGGACTGTATATTTCTCTTTTTTAAAACTTTTGCTTTCATTGCAATGCTGGATAATTAGTCTTAATGCAGTTAAATGGGTTGTGCTGAAGTGTGGTGGCAAAATTTTCTATGTATTTACTGAGTTTTATATAACACACCTACATAGATAACCTCTTCTGGAGAATCTGGAGTGTTTTCAGCACTGAACAGATTACACTGAGGACTGTATGATTTGCAGTTCTCTTTGGATACCTCATTTGTGACAATGCTGGAGTAATTTTATAGAGCACTTCAATATTGTGTAGCATTTAAGGACAAGACACAAACCCTGCATCTCAATAAAATTCAGGGGGGAAAAAGGGTGGAATGCTAAAGTAAAAATTGCAGTAGTTTACTTGATTAGTAAAGTTTAAATAAGAGGGATTTTTGCCTAAAATTTTGTTGGCTTCCCTCTCCCCCCCCCCTTCCCTTCTGTTTGTCTCCCACCTCTAAACAGCACTGACAGTGATGCTAGTTCAAAAATTTTCCTGAACAGTTGAAGTATTTTGTTTGGTGGCAGTAGTATAATGGGTAAGAAATAAAGCAATTTTATAATAAAGACTTCATAGGAGTTGTAGCTTTTAAAATGGAGCTTCAGTAAGGCTTCTTGTGATTGAAGTGTATCATTGTTAATGCTGGCATGGTTTGAATGTTGCTGAAATATGTGAAAGTAGATGTGTCTTCTCTTTCCCTGACACACTCTATGCTATACCATAGCAATTTGTCACTCTACTAACTGTACTAAGAATAAAGAATTATTTTTTTTTTTAATAAGGTGAGGGAAGGTGGGTTTTTTTTCTCAGTTTGATATCAGGGCATAAATTGCTAGTTACACAAAAAAGATAATTTTCTGCTATTGATTTAAAATGCTTTGTGTGCCTTTTCAGGGACAAGGTCTAGTGAGGCAGTGAAATATCATTTGAGAGGTGTTGAGTACCTTCATCTTTTATGAAGGAACTGAGGATCTTTTCTGAACTTGCATAGAGGGGCTGTAGGAGTACCGAGTTTTAAGATGTGTTTCATCAGCCAAATGTTTGAACAAATGTCTGCCCTCTTCCAGCTCAGATTTTTCTTGCAGTTCTAGCTTGACTTGTACATAAAACATGGTTCAGTCCAGCAGAAGGCTGTTTGAACTCAGACAGCATGGTTCTTGTCTCTTATCTTTCTAGGAAAAATAACTGATTTTCAGGTCACCACATTGTTGCTCAGTTCTTTTGATTCCTCTTAAAAACATGAAAAATTTGGCTCTGACAGGGTTGAAATGGCTCAGAACAGAAGCAAACTGAGGCAGCAGAGTTGTGTTGAAGTGATTTCAGCTGGAGGAAAGGAACTTGTCAGTGGAACTTCGGGGCAGTTGTTTCTGTTGTGCACTTAAAATGATGAGCCCGTGCAAATGAGTAGATATGCTTCTGACTGTAGATACAATTTCCATATTGTCTATATTAGCATTAAATGCTCTAATTAAGTATACTCCTTAACACTTGTTTGAAAATCAAATCCTTAAAGTAGAAATGTGTCTGTAACACTTCAACTGAGGATGTCAGAGTATGTTATAAAAGGGAGTGATACTTTAGCAATGCAGACTCATCCAAAATACAAGGAATACTGAGTTGTATTGACTTGATGGCAGATGCAGAACTGGAGCAGAATCAGTACTGTTCATTGTCAGTTCTATTAAATACACAAATACAATAATGTTACTGCTTTCAATTTTCCCATTTAACCTTTCATGATTCAATGTAAAATTGATTTACTTTATAAAGTATCCTATGTATTGAACAATCACTTACTGTAAGTTTCTTTGCAAGCATTGGGAGTTCGCTTGTTTTCATTTCCTTTGATCAAGAATAATATTTTGGCAAATCTTAAGACAGCCAGCTGATGAAGATGGTATAAAATAACATATTATTTTAAAACTACTTCTGATTGACACAGTCTTCTTTTGCAGAACGTGTTTTAAATTATATTGGTGATATGCAAAAAGTAGAAAATGACCCTTTGGCATCTCTAATATATAAACCCTTTAGTTCTTACATGGGGACTATATTGGCCCATTAAACTATAATGGCTTCTTCGTTTTATAAGGTCAATGAACCATGAACTCCAGAGTCTCTTAAGTAGGCCCTGACAAGACTGCTACTTCTGTAAGAGGGCTGCTACTGTATTGAAGGTTAGTGACTTTCTAACTACAAGTTCCCAAGGAAGGGGCCTGATAGAGCTGCAAGTACAAGGCTTTGTGAAAAATGAGAAATACAAATGACATTGCCAAAAAATGCTGATGTGAGAGATGGAGTAAAATAAAGATTGAGATAGGCTCTTATGCTGGATTTATCCTCCCCAGTAATAGGTTTAAAACATGGATGTACACAGAATCTTGATCCTCACACTGCTTTTTTCATGTAGTTGTTAGTTAAAGAAAAGGCCTTAGGTAGCTGTAATATGTAGCAGTTCTTTGGGCTTTGCTATTTAAAAGTGACATAACTCTTTAAAAGGTGCTAATTGAAGGATAATGTCTTGAAAATAATCTCCCCTATATGAGCTCTGTTGCCCTTAAGTGTTAAGGTATAAATACTATACATCATACGTTTCCCCCCATGCTCAAGTATAAATGTTGAAGGTTTTTTTTTCATAAAACAAGTGTACGTGTTTTCATTGAATTATGCTTTATTGTGCTGAAATGGGAGAAAGTGTTAGTATATTTGTGTGTATACATACACACACATGCTAGATGGGCATATATATACATACTCTATATATTTGATAGATACACTATATATATATGTATATGACACAAGGTATTGATTTGTGTGTGTAACCATAGAGTTGTAGGTGAAATAGTGATGCTTTTGAAGTTAGTGTGAACTCTGGCTTCACTGTATGCAGGATTTCATTGTGTCTGGAAAAGAAAGGCTGAATGATGTCTTCAGTCCCTTGCTTGACCTGTTTATGTTAGCCTGGGGCAAAGAAGCCTGAAAGCTTATGACTTATTTGCTGTCTTTAAATCAAATACTGGACCACTGAAAACAAATTATATGACAGAGAAAAGTGTTTTCCTCAGTTTGTAATGCCTTTTCTACTTCTATTAGCTCTTAGGATTAAAGGCTAAGCTGTTGGGGTTGAAGAGGTTTACTAATCACAAGGAAATAATTTCAAAGGTCTGTGGGTGAAGGCTTCTGGTGTTTAAGGGTATCATTCTTTGAAAAGACAAGGATCAACAGAGGAATGTGCAACCACAGGGACAATACTGCAGGTATGATGAGGAAGGTCTTCGTTACAGTAGGGAGACTCAGCCCATGCTTAACTGAAGGAAAAAGACTTTTGCTTCATTCAGAGAACTGGACTGGTCTGAGCCAGGATTGCATTATACAGGTGTGGGAAAGGAATATGTCAGCTTTCAGAGAACAGAGAGACAGAAAGAAGTGTCCTGGTGTGTGTCAGTGAAGACATGGGGAGGGCCTTGGCTTTAACCAGCCAGGTAGTCTGGTCTGCTTGACAGCAACAGGTTACAGCAAAAGGTAGAGAAACTTTTTGGTTTATAAATAGAATTGATTCAGTTTGCCAGTGGCACAGATGCTGCTTCCTTCAACTTCTGCATATGTTTCTGGAAAACAGGATGGGGAAGGATTTTCTTTTCAATACTTACAAAAGTGTATGTGTTGATCAAGTGAATGTAGTACATATTGGATGTTGCCTTGTAAGGCACAGTCTAAATTGAAGAATTCAGCTGCATGCTTTTCATGGCAGATTAACAGTGCTGCATTTCCAACTGGTGAATGATGGCCTGGATTATTTTTCTGTAGTTCAAATAAAATATTACACTTTCCTTTAATAATGGGATTTGGGGTGGAAGAGCCTCATTCAGGGTTGCTGTCTGTAGCACATAGATCTGCACAAGTGGTGAAGAGCCAGTGCAGCAGGGCTTGGAAGTAAGGCTGTCAGCTTAATACATTGTGTGAAAATTGGGGCCGGAGGTCACCAATCTCCTGGTACACAAATCTCCCTCTGAGAATCTCATTTCATTCAGACTATCAGTTAGATTAGAAATACCCTAATTATCCCACTGAAATTAAATTACTTTATGTAAGGGTGATATAATGAACAACCATAAAGAAGCTATACAACCAATCATCCTATTAGTCACAGCAAGACTAGACTATACACTAAATGGCTCTGGTTTGATTATTGCAGGCTGGTCTGTGCCACATAAACTGGGGGGAAGGGAAGGACCTAGGGGAAGATTAGTTCTGATTTCCTTTTCTATTTTACTGGAAGTGTAAGTCTTCTAGGTGAAAAAGGTGGAAAGATAACTGTCAGAGTAGTGTAGCAGGATTCATGAATTATGAAGAGGTGATTGGGATCTTTCTTAGGCCATAGTGAATTATGTGGCTATAGAAACAAGAGGAGAGCTGCAGCAATGCAGACAGACTGCTCCAGCACCTCAGCAAGTAAACTTTGTCACAGGGTCATTCTTTTCCAGATACACTTGCAGTCATTGCTGCTGGAGGAAGGTGAGGGATTAGCTGATCTTGAACTTGAAAGAGGAGAATTCTTCACTGGCTCGAGAAGGTCAGCTGTTAGGAGTCAGCTGAAAAGACTGTACCTTCACCTTAGTTCAGGACTGAGAAAAACTTCTGTTCTCTGGGCAGGCCCAGAGGGCTCATTGACCAGCCCATTGCATGTGTGTGTTTCAGTCAGAAAAGCCACTACTGTGATGAGTTGTGATTTTCACTTAAGGTGGAAAATTCCATAGAGGGATTAGGAGGTGCAGAGAGAAAGGAAACCAGCTGCTTGTCTCTACTGGTTGACTTTCTCAGTCAGAATTTGAGCTGTTTGCTGAGTAACCCTTTTGAAGAGCCAAGGGGTGCCACTGTATAAGGACAGACAACTATTTTGAAAAGACAGCAGATCTTCGCTTGATCTGGATTTGCTTATTTTCATTATTATACTTCAGAAACTCAACTTAAAAGGATAATTAATAATTTATCACCTTAAATCCTAAAGTTTTTAATGAAAAAGACACCGTGAGCTGCTAACATTCTAAAACTAGCTGGATATATTAAAAGTCAGGTATTTACAGCAGAATTAATTCAGATGTAAATGTTAAATGACTATTTTAAAACATGGCCATGAAAGAAACACAGGTCTAGAGAAGTATCCTAGGAAACAGAAGAAAAATATGGATGTCTTGCTACTTTGATCTCCTTGCAGTCTGTCTTTATTGGGCTTATTTTATGCTGTGCTGCAGGGCAGCACTACTTTGCTGAAGTTCAGTCAAGCACAGATACAGACTAGGTGCTGAAAGCATTACATGTTTTTCTGAATTGAGCTTCAGGTTATTTTTCATAAAACCTCTATAGTAAAAAATATGATTTTCTATAAAGAGAAATGCTAACTTGATGTTTTATTTCCTTCTTCTCTTAGCAATCTTATGTCATTAGTCAACAGTGTAAAATGTGCTACGAGGCAGTGCTGGCCCATGGAACATTTCCCTGAGTTTTTATCTTCTCTTCTGGAGATATGTGTAAAAAAATTAATTCAAGTACACTATGTGTTGTTCAGGGCTTACCTTTTAGTAGTCATACAATAGAATCATGTTTTGGAAGAGTGGCAAGCCATCTGAATACTCTAAATACAACATAAAAATGTTCCTTTAAGGGAAAACAGCATGCTAGAATTTTGTTCAGTTAAATATTTGGTTGCTATATGCCTTCTTTGAATGGGAACAGAATGGAATGATGAAATATATAATTTCTACTGATAAGAATTGCAGAGCATTATTTTTTGATGAGCCATGTATCTCGATTGGTGATACAAGTTCTGTTTTTTCAACTCAGTAAATAATCTGTACCTATATATTAGAAACTAAAATCACTTTTCTTCTCTCAGATAATTATACCTAAGGATTTCCTTTATACCTAACGATGAAAGTATTTCAGTTGAGGTGGGAATGAAGGAAGAACATTTACAATGAAAAGAGTAAAATTTAAAAAAAGAAAAATTCCAAGTAAATCAGTGTTGATGCCAAGAAGACAGTAAGTTGAATCTTTGAGGGAATAGTAAATCTGCTGTAAATGACCACATGTGACTTATATTCAAATCTTAGGACAGTAGGAACAACTGCACTTCACAAAATTTTTCAATGAAACTTTTTGACATTGGAGTTTTCAATTTAAGTAAACTGGCTTAGCTGGAACTAATATGCAGTATTTTAACCATGGTGTCTGGATGCAGAAGAATTTCGCCATTGTTTCAGGCAGAAATTCATGCTGTTTTCATAGATTACTACCTGAACATCTCTTGAAATATTCCATTTTTGCTTTATGGATATTCTCTAGTTTTCATGTGTGATGAGTGGAAGGTGGGATGTGAAATTAATACAGAGCCAACAGGTGAATGGAAATACCTTCAAATGATGGTGCTTTTGAAACTAAAATAATACTGACAACAAAGAATATAATTTTATTTTTTTAAAAAAATATTCTGGACTAGCACAGTCATCAACCTGTTCTGTGAGGGTTTAGTAAGATTCTATGGAATAACCTTGATGTAGTAGTTAAACAGCTGTAGAGAACCACCAGGATTGTCAAGGACCTCAGCAAGTGGCATTATGATCATTGAAATGGATCCGTAGCCCAGGAGGCAGCTTCAGTACTATGATTTATACCTCATGTAATTTTCTTCATGCCTGGATCTCCCAGAGCCGTTGGGTAGACTGCCATGGACCCCTGAGTTCATGTAGTAACTTGACATACTGTTTTCTGAAAGGAGTCAGAGTTCTTTTAAGATCTCAGGCTTCTTTACTAATTATTTCCTTACTTGTGTGAAATTTCTTGTAAAAATCTATGCCCTCTATGGCCTATGTGCAGTACATCTCAGCACAATTTATCGCAGTGTGGCCAAGCCCAGATCAAGACACAGAGTACAATAATTAAAGAGGGATTGATAAGCAACAGTTGTGTAGATGGAATTTTTAGAAAAACAAGTATTTAATGGTGCAGTCTAAAATCTTTCATGAGTGCATAAGTTTATGTAATTAATTAATTACATAAATTAATGCTATTTTAGCATTGAAAAAAAATATGTTCTGTAAGTACTTACAGGAGTTGCATTAATCTAGCAAGTAATTATGTTGATCTCTCTGGAACTCTTCACAAGAAAATGCTTGTGCAGGATTTATTTTTAGGCTGGGGAGTTGGATGGAGAGAAACACAATATGAGGTTCAACAAGGGCAAGTGTAGGGTCCTGCACCTGGGGAGGAATAAACCCCAAGGACAGGTTCTGGGGCCTGACCCAGCTGAGAGTAGTTCTGCTGAGAAGGACCTGGGAGTCCTGGTGGATGACAAGTTGACCCTGAACTGGCAGTGTGACCTTGTGGACAGGAGGGCCAATGGTACCCTGGGGTGCATTGGGAAAGTGTGGTCAGCAGGTCAGGGAATGGGATCCTACCCCTCTACTCAGCCCTAGTGAGGCCACATCTGGAGTGTTGTGTCCAGTTCTGCTGTCCACAGTTCAAGAAAGACAAGGAGCTACTTGAGAGGGTCCAACAGGCCACAAGAATGATGAGGGATCTGGAACATTTCTCTTATGAGGAGCTGCTGTTGGACCTGGGACTGTTCAGTCTAGGAAAGAGAAGACTGAGATACACACATGCAAATATCTCAAAGGCAGGTGTCAAGAGGATGGTTCCAAACTCTTTTTCAGTGGTGCTGAGTGACAGGACAAGGAGCAAAGACCATAAACTAAAACACAAGAAGTTTCACCTCAACATGAGGAAGAACTTCTTTCCACTGAGGATGGTAGAGCAGTGGAACAGGCTGCCCAGGGAGGTGTTATCTCCCTCTCTGGAGACATACAAAACTGACATGGATGTGTTCCTATGTCACCTGCTGTGGGTGACCCTGCCTTAGCAGATGGGTTGGACTGGATGATCTCCAAAAATCCCTTCCAACACTGGCAATTCTGTGATTCTGTGCTTTGACTTGTCTCAAGTTAAAAGTTGTTAGTATCTGTTATCAGAAACTGAATACTGTAAATGGAAAACTCCAAGCTGAATTTTAAAGATGAGTTTGGATATTCATCTGGATTGGAACCACATTCTTTGGCAGTTTAGGGATGCACATTTCTATGCAGGGTTGGGGCTCTTGGATATTCCCAAGAAAAGATAAAGCACTGAATAGGTTCTGCCAGGTTCCTTCTTTCAGTGTTCTCACAGTAATAGGAGTAATGTCCTGTAAGGAATGTGGTATAACCAGACAGAGATGCTGAGTGATTTTCTCAGTTCACACTGTAGAGCTCGTGCTAGACCAAAATCAGTTGCACTTAAAAAGAGCCTGAGATGAATGTACGAAAAGTTCTGCCTTTCATAGTGACACTGTGGTAATCAAATTTAAGCAAAATTGAAGTTTGGATTTATCTGATGTCAGTGTTTGGGATGGCCTGTGTTTATGCCTTCAGACTTGCCATAGGATTAAATCATATTGTCTCTCCTGTGCAGATCACTATTGAAAGGAGTAGGTTGTATTTAAACAAAATTGTCCCAATGTGTAATTACTCCTGTGTGTCTTTGGCAACGTGTCTTGCTTGCAATGTGGTGGGAACATGAATTCCTTTATACCTCAGCATCCAAGCAGCAATTCCCAATCATGTGTTAGAAGCTTTTGATTGTAAAGCAAAACAATTGCAATACTCCATATGCTTTTCTAGACTAAAGCGTTCTGTGTAGTTTCTTGCTTTGTGTTCTGACTGTGGTTTATTTCAGAATAGTATCTAAGTTTTAGGTTTCTGTTCTTTTTCAAGAGAAAGCATTTAGCCTGCTTTTTTGAGTTGTATTTGCTGCATGAATTCTCCTGATCACAGATGTTTTCTGGTAGCCAGGTAACATACTACTATGCACTTTGATGTGTGTTGAGGTAGGTGTGGTTCCATTTTTCAAGGCTAATCCAAACACCAGCTATCCCTGGTTTGATTCAAGAAAGGCTTTAGCTTTTGGAGCTAAAGGGTGATGACACTGGCTAATTCTTCATATGTTCATTTTCACCAGACCTACATTGCAGGAATGGTGGAAAACGGGGATTTATGTAAATCTGAAGACTTGGATTTACAGAAAGTGGACATAAAATTCGTGTAGAAGTGTATTGCAACAGGAATTTATAAGAAAAAAAGGGAAAAATCCCCCAAACACTTTAATGTGGAGATAACACGTAAATATATTAAATACAAATAATATATCTGATACTAATACGTAGAATATATGACGGTTCTATTAAAAAACCCAAAAAAACTGTCACTTGTTGCATTATCACAATTTACTTTCATTACCACAACTTACCTTCATTAGAGTCTATTCTAAATGCTTTCCTATATTTGATTTTAATTTTTCATATAATTTTCATGTCATATAACTGAAATTAGTTTATCATTAGTGGTAAACAAGTCTGTGGTAAATGTGAGATTTTTAATCTGAGTGTAATGAAGTAGTATCATCTTGGATTTTAGTTAAAACTCTCCTACAACTAGTGCAAGGTGTTTATTTCTGATGGCAAGAATTATTCTTTTTTTTTTTTTTCCCCTTTCTTCTCCCTCTCCTTTTCAAATCCTTCTGCATTTTATACTGAACACCAAGAGTAGCTAACTCTTGTTTTTACACTGGAATCAGTTTGTGATAGAAACAGATCAGGGAAAGGGATGGTTTTTTGGCATAATGTGAGAATTTTGCACAAACCAGAAGACAAGCAAGCAGAGAAAGTATTAATGCAGTGAGTAGTAAAACTCTCAAATCAATTGCCACAGAGAGTTGCAGAGATGTGGTATTTGCAGGTTCTAAAAGGGAGGAGTCAAACTGATGGACAACAGGTTTATAAACAGGTACTGAAAGGATTAAGGAGGGATACTAGAAATATGCCAAGACAGTTCTGGATGTTGGGAGATGCAAGGTAAACAAACCACAGAAAATTAAGGTTACCTGCTGTTATGAGAGAATAACTCGTTTTTCCCCTTGTGGGAGATGGCATGTTTCCCAAGAGGGACCATTTATCTGGCCAAGCAAACATTGTATGTGTTCAGAATAGAAGAAGCTGCATAAAGTTAACCTTTTACTTAAGCCTTGTCTTTGCTCTTTTGATCTCTGGCACTGTTTGAGTAAGCACATCATTCCTCCATCCTACACTTCAGAGGCAGGGGAGAGGATCAAGCAACTTCCTCAGCTTGTGCACGTGTATTTGAACTTCTCCTTCTAATGAGTGCAGAAGAACCTCCAGAGGATATGGAAACTGATCTTCTTGTTTTATCTGGGCTTTCTGGAGTAAACCTAAAGGGATGAACATGCCCTAGCTGTGCAAAAAAGGAGTGGTAGCTACATGAAGTTTATTATGCCCCATCAAGTCTGCCAAGTTTAATCTGCCATTACAGAGAGAAAGCTGGCTGTGAAATGGTTAGGATTGACTGACAACACTTAACTAACCACTGAGAATGATTTTTTTTCTTTGTAGTACAATTCATGTCTTTCTATCATGTCCATATGTGTAGTGTTTTCAAATGAATTTAATTATGAGTGATGAACACTAGCTTTGTGGATGTGCTTTCCTCTGTGATACTGTAACTGATGGCTTCTCATGTGAACTTGTCACCAGTGTTCCCAGCTGTCCCAGGTCTGCACTTACCTTCTATTAGTTAGACTGCTGGGGCTTTTGGGGAAAGCTGAATTTCTCTTTTGTCTGGATTAGGTTTTTTTAATTTTTTAATTGTTTCAATTCAATTCTGAGCAAGTTTTGGGTTTTGTTTTGCGATTACACAAGAATATTCTTTTCTGGTTGACTAAACGGGAGTCAGCGTCCTTCTTTTCATTTATGATTTCTAAGAGCAGATACCAATTCAATTTATAGTCTCTTGGGTGCTGCCCAGTATTGAAGGAAAATGCAAAAGGCATAAACTTTTCTGGTAAGAACTCATTTTGCTGGTGTTTGTGAAGGAGTTGCTCTGTGCAAATGTTGCAGGACTGCATCAGGCATTTTCCGATGACGTGAGAAATTGAGATAATGAAGTTTCCTGCTAAAAGCAAAAATTGATCTTCGTTTCAGGAGAAATAAACTCCTTGTTTTCCACTAACTGGTCTATCTATATTTACCTTAACAGCTTTCAGATTGTGAAATGCATCACCAGTTGGAAGAAGAGTGGGAGACTGTTTCAAAGTTAGGTGATAAAATAAATGTATAGAAATCACTACTATTACTGCATTATGGCGCTGTCATATGTTGTTATATTCTTTATGTGCTCAAAAAGAAATGATGACTCCTTTTCCTTCCAGTGTGTACATGTTGGCATTTGCTTGCCTTTGATTTCATTGTTGATGCTAATTTTGTACTAAAGTTGAGGTGACCTTTATATATACCACTTTTCCAGGTGTTGCCTACTTTCACCCACACAATAATCAATATTTGCATCTCTAACAAAGCGAAACATTGGGGATGAACTTCTGTTACCTTTTCTACTGAGCTTGGCTTTGAAAATTATGTTCTTCTAAAAGGAAACACAGTTATTGTAAACTTTGGCAATGAATAGAATCAGCTTTGGAACAACTCCTTCATTTGGCTAGTATTAGGAGGAGGCAGATGGAATGAGGACTTGGAGTCCACAGCAAAGGTCCAAGATTTCTTCTGTTTACACCACTGCTGACATAGAATAATTTCTGTTATTTTTATGGTATTTCTCTCCAGTTGCAGTAGTGCACCTAAGAAAGACTTTTTAATACATACTGCAAATGCAAAGGAATTTTACTTGGTGGGCAGGCTTGCTGTTCTGCTTAGCCAGGTGAGTAGGACACAATCATTGTCACAATTCATGAAAGTAAGAGCATCTCATTCAGAATTTTTGTTGGTGGGAAAGGACTTCTTTCTAAAATCGCTAGCCAAAAATTAGTAATTAAAAATTGTAGAAGAAATTTTAACTTGAGTAATGTGGTATGGACTCACATGGCTATCTCTGTGCACTCCAACAAGCATGCAATGTGCTAATAACATTTGTAGTCTTAACCGAGTGAGGAAAGGTAGGAGTTGCATTAATAACCAAACATTAGGCCTCCGTCCTTTGATCTTAATCATTTTAGTGAAACATTAGAATTAAGTAAATTTGTTACATTGATGGTGTTGTCCTTGTTCAAAGACCCCTAGCTTTTTTTTTTGGTGTACAGGACTGCTCATTTTAGCTGTTGAAAGATGGTACATGTCAAAGGGAGAACCACAGAGGTTGCCAGCCCAATTATAAATGCAAGCTTCTGCACAGAGCTTGTGAGACTTCAGTCCACAGGTCAAAGTGTCAAACTCCTCTTTGTGTCCTGCTCTCACAGATTTGATTTGGCACATGCTTAGTTCCTTTTAAGTGTGGAGTTGTTGAAAGTCCATGTCAGATAGTTACAGGAGGCATCATAAGGGTTTGAGTCTAATTGGTGTTTGAGTGAAAAGCCAAGGCATTATACAGTCTTTTTTTTTTTTTTCTTTTTTAATGCAGCTGTAATTTGCAATACTCAATGATAGTAGATGAGCCCTTAAAAAGAAAAAAGAAAAAGGGAAAAAAAAGACATTTTTTTGTTTCAGGTCTTGTCCAGTCATCAATCCTTGTCCATCCTTCTGTTCCCTTCCCAAATCAGCGATGTCCCCTCCCTGCCCACCTGGCACCAGATGTGCTGTCAGGCACTGCTGTGTGTCCCAAGTCCTCCGAGTGGCAGAATGCAAAATCTCAGGTGACATTCACCTGGAAGCGCTTAGCCCTCAACAGCTGCAGCCCCTTGATTACCTTGCCCGCCTCGGCGGCTCCGTGCCGCTGCCGTATCAATTGCTTGTCAATTCGGCTTAGCCGTGACTTTGACTGACTGGAATGAGGGAAGTGGGAGTGGGGTGTAGGCGAATGGTTAAAATTAATTGCTACATAAGAAAAAATTGAAAGATAATTATTCCTGCTTTCCTGTCAGTGCTCGAGGGTAGATGACCTCATTAACTTGCAGCTTGTACACAATTCAATTACTAGGAGATGGAAAATACATTTTTAATTACCTCGGTGGCTTGTGCTCCATTCATCTCCATTTGCATGGCTTTTTTTACTGTTGTGTTCTGAAGAAGTAGCACGGTCTTACTAAGGCTACCATAAGACCTTGGTTCTTGCTACAATTATTCTTGTTTGAGGTAGGATATTAAATGTGTGAGATTAACCCTTTGGTGCCAAGGGAGTTGGGAGGGTCCGATGGTGGCACTGAGGTGTTTTTAGTTATTTTGGCACGTCAGGATTAAGAAACTTATCATATCAAATAATTACATAGGGTACCTTTGTTCCTTTGTGCATTTTGTTGCTACCTATTTTAAGAAAGCATTAAATTGATGAATAATAAGCAGATCACCTAGTTAGACAAATATCATATCAATGTATGTCATGGGAAAGGATTCTTTTGTAATTATTAAAAGCCTATCATGGCATTTACTGAATTAATGATGACTTAATTGTTTAAATACATAGCTAGAAAATCATTTTAATGCATGAGTTTTTAAAACTGTCAGTCATGTGTTGAAGTACAATACACGTGAAAAGAACATTTGTTCATCACCAATCATTTAAATTAAAACTATTGCAGTATTGAAAGGCTTGGAGCTAAGAATTGAGGAACTCTGACTTGGTGCACAGACTTTATTTTATTGGTTTTTTTTTCAGGAAAGACTTGTCAAGGATTATATAGAACTGATCTGGAGTGTTTCAACTCCTGCCAGTCACAGCATGACACAGACTATAATTTCCTGCTGTGATGGTGCATGCTGTGTTGATGGGGAGATAAGGTACAGGCCACAGAGAAGAGTTGGTTGTTAGGTCATGAGGAAATGCTGAGAGAAGTTGTGAGGTACAAGTTGTGATATTTAGTGTTGGGAACTGAATATAGTTTATATCCTCTATATTTTGTCACTACTTTGCTCTCTGAAAAAAATGAAACATAATACAGGCATTCTTGAACTATTCATATAAACTTCAATGTGAATGTATTAGTCCTATTTAATTCTTCTCTAAAGAGCATTAAAGTAAGATAAGGTGCTTTAAAGGCTCACTGTCAGAGAGCCTTTAAGGATATTCTGAGAACTTGTAATGAGAACTAAACTGTTAGTCCATGGTGTGCTCTCAGCTGTGCCCTGTTAGGGAGCATCATTGTGGGAGATCTCTGAGGAAGCGATGGTGACAATGTAGACAGTCATCCTTCCCCTTGCTGGCTGGTGCCTCAGTGTGATCCAGGGGACAGTGAGATAGTCTTCTTGCTGTACAGGAACATTTAGGATGTTAATTCTTTAAAGTCACTGTTTGCAAAAAGCTATGGTTGAAGTCATACATGCCTTTTTAGCCTAGTAAATTTATTGGGGTTTTTTTGTTTTGGTTTGGTTTTTTTTTTAAGGATATCTACAAAAGGAGCACACACTGAAGAGTTCCTTCACTGAGCAGTCTTTCAGGAGTAAACATGTGAGTCATTTTATTAAAGTGAAAAACTATAAATATTTTAAACTATGCTGGTCATTTTATTTTTTTATATTTCCTGTATTTCATGACCCAGAAAGTATTCAGCTTTGGAGAGTTGCTTTTCTGGTTTTGTACTACCTTAGTATGGAGACATACAAAATGCACTATTAAGGAATCGATTGCTTGAAGACCTGGAGAGAAATTATGTTTGGATTTTGGTTTTACCTTATGAAATCCAGCTGCAATTTCTTACAGATGTTTTTTTGGTTGTGAAGGTTTTGTTGGTGATTTTTACTGATGTATTGCTAGGTTTGGTGATCCTAGTGCTGGAGAAGTCTCAAGAGTAGCCAAAATTCATGGCATTTGCATGAGATGCAATGTCTGTTACTAGCTGTGCGATGTTTTCTTGGGCATAAAACGTATTTTCATTGTTCTTTCATGGATAAACAACAGTAGTCTTGAAATTTCTTGGTTTGTTAACAGCAGTTGAAACAACAGATGCAAGAGAAATTTTAAACATTTTAAGAATATTGATACATGGAAGCAAATGTGACTTGAATACAACAGTTGGAGGACATCAATACAGGTTTAGTTTACTTGGGATATACTCTGATACGTTCTCCTCTTCCTATATATATGATTATATATATATATATGATACATATATGTTGATCAAAAAATTTAGGTTACCTGAAATGTATAAGAGCTTCTGCAGCTGTCTGCCTGTCAAGTCTTTGAAATGTATGTGACCACAGCAGAATTTTTTCTACTGCTCTAACAGTGCTCCATTAAGGGAAAATGAATACAAATGGTAAGATAATAATTGGAAACTGACTTAGATGTGACATTTGAGCCAACATCAGTGATTCTGCAGTGTTAATATATTTTCAGATGACATGTAGGGGAAACCATTAAGGGTCTAAGGAAAGAGGTTGCTTTCTTGGTGGATTTTATTTTGTTGTTGTTGAGCATCCATTGCCCTCATCATTGAGCAGCAGGGCTCTTTAAAACTTTCTGTCCTCTACCATCTATAAATAATGATATCTGTAGCATTTTTAAAAGATGGGTCCTACCCAGACCTCTAGGTCTGGGTATTTCTTCACTCAACCAACATCCCCAAATCCTTCTCCTCAGGGCTGCTCTCAAACCGTTCTCCGCCCAGCCTGTGTTTGTGTTTGGGATTGTCCCAACCTACATGTGGGACTTTGCTCTTGGCCTGTTGAACTTCTTGAGGTTCCCATGAACCCACCTCTCCAGCCTGTCCATGTCCCTCTGGATGGTATCCCTTCCCTCCAGTGTGTCAACTGCACCACACAGCTTGGTGTTGTTGGCCAGCTCACTGAGGGTGCATTCCATCCCACTGTCCACATCACTGCCAAATACGTTACCAGTGCTGCTCCCAGTACTGACACCTCAGGAATGCCACTTGTCACTGATTCTCACTAGGCCATTGAGCTGTTGTCCACACCTATGAGTGACCATCCAGCCAATTCCTTATCCACTGAGTGGTATGTCTGTCAAATCCACGTGTTTCCAGTTTAGAGACAAGGATGTCGTGTGGGACAGTGTCAAATGCTTTGCACAAGTCCAGGCAGATGATGTCTGTTGCTATTCCCTCATATACCAACACTGTCACTTCACTGTAGGCCAGCAAACTTGTCAGGCATCATTTGCCCTTAGTAAAGCTATATTGGTTGTCACAAATCACCTCTTTATTTTCCATGTGCTTTAGCATAGTTTCCAGGAGGATCTGCTCTGTAATCTTGCTGGGCACAGGGTGAGATTGCCTGGCCTGTAGTTTCCTGGGTCCTCCTGTTCTGCTTCTTAATAAATGAGGTGAGGATTGTATTTCCCACTTTTTGGTGAATTTTACTGACTTGCTGTGACTTCCTAAATATGATGGATAGTGGCTTAGCAATTTCATCCTCCAGTTCCCTTGGGACCCATGGATTTATCTCATCATGTCCCATGGACTTATGCATTTTCAGGTTCCTTAAATGGTTTCAAACCTGATTGTCTCCTACTGTGGGTGATTCTTCATTCTCACAGTCCCTGCCTTTGCCTTCTACAACTTGGGCTATTTGGCTGGATACTTGCCAGTGAAAATGCAGACAAAAAGGTTGAGTACCTCAGCCTTCTCCCTGTCCCATGTAATCAGGTCTCACATTTCCTTCTGGAGGGGACCCACATTTGCCCTAGTCTTCCTTTTATCATCAATTTACCTATAGAAGCTTTTCTTGTTGCCCTGACATCCCTGGCCAGATAGAATTCTGTCAGGGCTTTGGCTTTCCTAACCTGATCCCTGGCTGCTCAAAGTTATTCTCTATTCTTCCCAGGTTAGCCGGCCTTGCTGCCACCACCTGTAGGCTTCCTTTTTGTGTTGTTGAGTTTGTCAAGGAGCAACTTGTTCCTCTACACAAGCCTCATGTCATCTTTGCCTGACTTCCACTTGGTTGGGGGTACATTATTCATGAGCTTGGAAGAGATTATCCTTGTATATCAACCAGCTTTCTTGGGCTACTCTTCCCTCCAGGGTTTTATCTCATGGTACTCTATTAGGTAGGTCCTTGAAGAGGACAAAGTCTGCTCTCCTGAAGTCCAGGGTAGTGAGCCTGCTGTGCACCCTCCTCACTGCCCTCAGGATCTTGATCTCCAGCATTTTGTGGGGGTAAAAGGTAAAGCCAAAGCTGCCCTTGAGCTTCACATTCCCTGCCATCCTCTCCTAGTTGATGAGAACAAGGTCCACCATGACACCTCTCCTCACTGGCTCCTCTATCACTTGGAGAAGGAATTTATTATCCACTCATTTCAAGAACCTCTGGGATTGCCCCTCCTGTCTTGCATCTCCAACAGTGGTGTGATTGAAGTCCCCCATAAAGACCAGGCCTTGTGAACATGAGGCTGCTTCTATTTATGTACAGAGGGCCTCATCCACTCCATCTTCCTGGTCAAGTGGCCTGTCACAGAACCCCACTATAAAGTCACCTGTCCCTGCTTTCCCTTTAATCCTACCTGTAACACTCCAGCTCACTGACACCCCCTTCCTGTCTGCCCTGCCTGAATATGAAAAGCAATGCAACCAAACAAACAAACCCTGCGCTTGTGAAGTGAATTCTTTGGCTGAATTCAGTAACAGGAGTGCAGTAGTGGGTGGGTACATAGTGAGTTATAGCACCTACAGCTTAAAAGGATGTTGTGTCAGTACTTGATCTCCCTGCAGGGTGTATTTGGAGATTAAAGAATCAGACAGGAATTCCCAGCTTAAATGCAGAATGTATTAGGAGTTCCACCAGGACCCTGGAAAAATGTTTCCAGCCTTAACACATAAGGTTGTGTTGGCACAAACCCCATGATATCTACCTAAAGGTATTGCTCACCTTTTGTTATGGAAAACTCAGGCAAGGAAGAGGAGTGCATTCCTCATTTTAGCAAGAAAAGGAAAATTACATGTACCAAATGAAGTTTCAAGTGAGACAGTATCTCAGGAGTGTTGGAAAATATATTCTTAAGATGTCACACAAGAGATTTTATTTACATTCAATGACGTGTTTCTCTGTTCACACAGTAGTAGCAACTTGTAGTTAACTTGTATGAAACAAACAATAACTTGCTTTCTTGCAAAAATCCATGTTGATCTAGCTTGTTGGCTCATTTCCAAGAGATTTGCAAATGTTGATTATTAAAAGCTTTCTTTTAATCCTCTTCTGCCCTTCTGGTTTAAGAACTATTGGAGGTATTTTCCTTTCCCCCCTCCCCCTCCTCCTCACCCAATTGCAATCAATAATATTTCACTTACTCCCAAAGTAGTATAAGATTCAAATACACAGTATTCTCCAATTATGGTATTCTCAAGTTACTCCAATGTTTAGTTATAATAAGGATATTGCAGTCTCACAAAAAACCCAGTTCACAGTTCTCAAAATCTTTAGCAAGTCTACACTGATATAAATGATAATACGTCATTTAAACTACAAAGCCAAGTTATCTTTCATAAGTGCAGAAAAGTGGTTCATTAGAAGGATTTAAAAAAATACATGTAAAGAAAAGGAATGGGCTCATTATGAAATGTTTCACACATAATCTAACTAATTAACATAATAAATTGCAGGGATTTATATTGGAATATCATATAATTAAATAAATTCCATATGGGCCACATAAGTTAATGTTTTCTTTTTGGAAAATTGTATGCCTTGGCAAATAAAATATTCGGAGGATTAGCTATAAAGAAAAAAATGGCTTTGTGTAATTATTCTCTCTTGTAATTTGAATTAGACATAATTACATTTCCTAAATATGAAAGGAAAATAAGTGTGCTCTATAGAGAACAGACAACACTGCCGAGACAAGTCTGTCTTTGTTGCCTGACCCATTAAGTGACAATTATGATACTTGTGTTAAACATCTTAGAAGTGGCATGAACTTGCCATAAGTCTTCACTTATTCTGCTTGAAAAGATCATAATAGGAAATGCTTTTGCTCTCCTGCTTTTAAGTGGAGCTGAGACTATCACTTGTGCAATACAAAAAGTCCATAGGAAAACGTCAGTGCATCAAGTACTATGTTCACTATGTGCATGAAATAAAGGAGTACTCTTGTTGCAGTGCCACAGCTGCAGTCTTCCAGAATATACTGCTGTAAACCTCTGTGAAAGGTATTTATCCTTATGTCATATGCCCCTGGTGAGAGGCTGTGTGGTTTCAGTGGATGTCAAGTGTGTTCTTGAACTTCAAGTTGAATCACTGATGCAACTTGTGAACGTACTTCCTAGTTTCTGCAGGGTTGTTTGGGTTTTTTTCCCCTCACCATTTATTTATTTAAAGTTAAGCAACTGCCAGATAGCATAGGATCTGAAATAAATTCAGTGTTTTCTTTTAAACACGTTTTCCCAATTAGCTTCAGAATTTTTTGTATACTTGTTGAAAGTTACAGTAATTAAATTCACATGTATTCCATGTGTTGGTGGATGTCCATTTAAGAGTATTGTATGAGATTGAGGATCTACAGGCAGAGTTTGCAAACTGTGCCTACTACTTGTGTTGCTTGGTCTGTGCTAGTCTAAATAATTTATACTATTGAAAGCATATCAGCTCACAAATTCTTAGATGCTATCTATACATTTTGACCTTTCATGGAATTTATCTGTGAATCACCTACTCATGGTTTATTGTGTTGTGACAAAAGCAAATTATAGGGATGAAATATAATTATGTGGTTTAACTAAATAGTTGCTGAGGTAATTTCAACATTATTTATGATTTACTTTTTGATAGGAAGTAGTCTTACATAAATGAAGTAAATACATGGATTCTTTCCCCTGAAGTTGTTCATGAAAGGCGTTCTCAGTTATGTGTCTGTTGCTCTATCAGGAAGAAAATTTCTTTTTGTTTTTTTCTTCTATGTATGTGATTTAAAAGCATCTTTTGTTTATCCGCTATAAATATTGACATTTTTCTCTAGGCAGATACTTTGAAACAATTTTTTACTCTTCCTGGACTGCTTACTGAAACTGAAGTCTTGGTTGGAAGGGGTCCTCAAGGATCCAACCTTTGCTGGCAAAAACACAGACTAGACAAGATGGCCCAGCAACCTGTCCAGCTGAATCTTAAAAGTGCCCAAAGTTGTGAATCTATGACTTGCCCAGGGGAGATTATTTCAATGACTGAATGTTCTCATTTTGGAAAGTTTTCCTTTTGTGTCCAGTTGGAATCTCCCCAGGAGTACTTGTACCCATTACCCCTCAACTCTTCCATATGACTCCTCGTAAAAATGGAGTCTCCACCTTCTCAGTAGATACCCTTTAAATACTAGAGCACAGTGATAAGATCTCCCCTAAGCCTTCTTTTTTCAAGGCTGAACAAACCCAGCTCTTACCCTTTCCTGAGATGGCAGACTTCCCCATTTTTATGGCCCTTCACCAGCCCATCCACATCTCTTCTGTATAGTGGGGATCAAAACTCAACACGCAGTTCCAGGTGTGGCCTTACAAGTGCTTTGGTTTTGACAGTAGCTTAGTACTCCCTGCCCTCAACACCCATCCTGATGTGTTTAGTGTCAATTTAGATTATTTCATTAGTAGATCCTTAGATGGCACTTGGATCAAAAGGCTTTTCAATACTACCTAAATGATAACCATGTGTGCTTAGTTTGGCAGTTTGGACAATTCCTATGCGTAAGACAGGAGACTTCCACTCCTTACAGATGCTGTACTTGTTTAGCTTCATGCTGAACTGGGAGAAGAGTTTATATGCTTTTTAACTACTCAGCTTGATAGTGATGTGAAGACGACTCAGTCAGAGCCAGACTTTCAGCTCTTTCTCTCAGCTGCTTTGCCCTGCTCAATCGACAGAACACATCTAGATCTCTATCTTGTAGGCTCAGACAGATCCAGTGAAATGGACTGTGATGCACAATTTCCAAGCCAATCCATAACACCTGTCTTTTAAGCTGGTTTTAAAGTATGATCATCCTTTGGCCTTTCTCATTCCTTTTAAACATATGCCTGTATTCAAACAAAATTTCTTTTAATATCTGCAGTGTTTGCTTCTCTTGGCAATCTTTGTCAGCCTTATCTTGTCCTAATTTTTAATGCAAATTCACTGGAAACAATCAAGTCTTTTCTTAGATGTCTCTGTTTGGTGGATATCTTACTGTATTTGGATAGGTTTTGGGCAGACCATTCCCTCAGTATCTGTGAAATGTCAAGATTCTTTTTGTGCTAAAGCCAGTTAAGAGAAATCTTTTTGTGTCTCCATAGTCTCCTGATTCTCCTTTTCTATTTGTTTTGCTGGTTAAACACATTAAGTAGTGAGAAGTCTTCTGAAACTTAGTTTTGTCTGTTCTGCAGATTCCTCTTATTTTCCCATGAGATCACAATCCTCAGTTTGTATCTTGCTTTCCCATACTTCAGGCTCATTTTTTAACACCCCCGCTTTAAATACATTTTTACTTCTTAGGAAGTTTCTCATTATGAGCTGTTTCTGACTTCCATCTTTGCAATAAATAAATAAATATTTCCCCTTCCTTAAGACATTACTGTGGATTATTATTACATACCATATTCTGCAAGGAGGTGAACCTTGACTATGATCACTGCTAAATTGTGCTTATTTTCTCACAGTCCTTCCAGTGTTTGACTGAAGGCTGAGTCCAAGATCAGTGCCAGCTTTCCTCTTTTAGGTGCCTCACTGTGGTCCTTGCAATAATCAGCAAAAGATAAACCAAACACTAGTTTTGTAACCTGTGCTCTTATGAGACACTTAGCCCATTTCCCCCATCTTCTCCTGCTCCATCCCCACCCTCCCCTATTTTGCTTTAATACTGTTTTCTGAACTGCAGAAGCCAGATGCCTTTCAAGTTCTTTGGTTTTTTTTTTTTAATTTTCTACATACACAGCTACTCCCATATCAAATGTAGAATAGAAATCACATGCCAGGATCAATGGGATTATGACATTGCTCTCATTAGTCTTTGTTTCAAAAAGATCATTCAGATATAGATTCATAACTGTTGTTAGCCATCCTAATAATTTAGTTCTGTTAGGTATTTAAATTAGACCTGTACAAAGACACCTAGACACGGATTGCATGCTTAGATGCTAAAATTGTGAGAGCATAATTTCATCTCTTAAGGTAAATTGAAAACTCTGACCAAACATTCTATGCTTATTTCTATTAGGCTTTGGTTTGCCCTCCTTTGCCAAATGTGTCTGCAACACCAGGGAAGCAGGTATGTGTTCTTGTTCCAGCATTTGGGATTCTAAATCTACCAGACTTTGCATAAAGATTCAGAGATTTCTGGTTCATAACAGTCCTGGTCATCTTTGTGGACTATGGTAGTCAACAGCATTTCATTATGTTAACTTTGTATAGAATAGTGTTCTTGCCTTTTCCTGAACTCCAGGCTCAGCACAAGCTGGGTTGAAGTGCTGCTGTTGGTACCGTGGTTTAGGTGCTGTTGTTCTGCAATATCCTGGTCTGTGTGAGGTGTGGCTCCTGATTCCTGAACATCAGGAGGAACCCCACTGGAATGTAATGTAATGTTTGATGTACATAATACAATAATGTGGGTGGGAAGTGATCTCTGAAAGTCCTCAGGTCCAATCTCTTGCTGAAGGCTAAATTAACTTAAAAGTTGAATCAGGTTCCACGCAGCTCTGTGCAGTTGCATTTTGAGAACAAAATTACACATATGGAGATTGCACAGTCTTTTTAGGCATCTCTTTTGTCCTGGTTATCTCACTGCTTCCAGCTCCAGACTCTTCCCATGGCTGTGGATGTTGCTGGTGTCCACAGGCACTGTAGCTGTAAGCTTCTCTCATGCTGCAAACTGGAGACCCAAGCTCTAGTAGCTCAGGCAGAGTAGATGGGTGTAGTGGTGACATCTCTCACCAGCTGCAGGTCCACCCACCTGCATTTATAATGAGAGAATTCCCTGTCTCTGTCTTTACTGACATTAAACAATTAATACATTTAACCTAGGAAGCCACGGGACCATTTGCCAGTTACAAGACCTTTGCTAGTTTGAGAGTTTGTGTAGACCTTGGTCACATGATTCAGACAAGAGGGAGAAAGGGTCGTCTTTTACACTAAATGGCTGATACCCACGATTACAGGGGTTTTTAACCTGCTGAACATGAGAGGTCTACAGACAGTTCAGTGGTACAAGAAATCAGACATTTTCTGCTCTTTGCCTTCCTCCTCTGCTGTTGATTTATAGACTTTGGTGGCCTCATGTGATGCACTTCTGGCACCACATGGCTGGTAACTCTCCTGGTGCCTCTCTGTGCTGCACATGATGATTTGCCCTGTAGAATGTGTGGGTCACTATGGAGGGAGGGAACACCCACGTGTGAGGGCCTGATTCAAGAACTCCTGAAGTCACTGAGAGTTTCTCATTTTCTTTCGTTATTACTTAAGCCAGATCCTCCAGGCAGTGATTTTTGTTTGGGTTGCCAGTTGGATATTTTTTAAAATATCACTGCTTTTATTCACCTTTGCTTTGTCTGTTTGGCACCCTTCCTAATCCTCTTATTTCTGAAAAGCAATTGGCAAGTACAATATTTTGAGGCATAGGAAGAAGTTTTGAGCTGTTTGTTCTCTTACTAAAACAAATGACACAATGGAAAAATAACATCAAGACATGAAAGGGAAGGAGGGGAGGAGGAAAAGAAGGTGTCAGTAGGCAAGGGCACAGGGAAGAGTCCTTAGGGAGGTTGATGGGGTGCTGTGGGACACAGGAGGGCCTGATGCCCGCCTGCTCCCTTGCTCCAGCCATACCCTCCTGCAGCGGGGCTTGCTCTGTGTCTGTTTTTCTCTGTTGCTTCCCCCTTGGCTCAGGATGTTTTCTGTCTTCTCTATATTTCAAAGCTTTGTGGTAAATAATCAATTCAAACCAGCACCCAGTCTCTCTTTCTGTAATTCTGAAAACCCATTAAATTATATTGTTGGGGGAAAACAATAGTTGTGCTAATCATGCTCTGTGCATGTGCATCTTAATTTCCCCAGGGACCTGAATATGAATTTTTACTAACATGTTAATTTTGTGTGTTAATCAGTAGCTGTAGGCCGAATGAATGGATCGACTATGTAAAACTGTTTGATATTGAAACAACTCCTTTTGACCCCCCTCAAATTGGCTTCATTCCCCTAAAGACGGTTAAAGTTAATTAAGCACTCAATAGGTTTATGGTGTTTAAATTAAAATATATCACTACTCATTGTGTAGTCATCAAGCGAGGCCGGCGCTTCCCCGGCACCCTCGCCCGCCTTTCCCTCCCTCCCTGCCTCCTCCATCCCGCCTGGATCGCGGTCCCTCCGCGCCCGCTCCGCGCCCCGCGGGAGGCGCCGCCAGGGGGCGCCCTGGAGCTGCGCTGCGATCGGGGTGGGGAGTCAGAGCGGCCCCCCCAAAATTCCCACCCTCCCCTTCCCACGCCCCGCCCTCTGCATTCACACTCCCCTCTCCGCCCTCCCCCTCCCCACACACCTCCTTTTTCAATTAAACCTCTGCGATGAAATGCCAGAGCCCTGGGATATATGTTTGCTGAGAAATAACCGAAATTATGTAGGGGGGAGGGATATATAAAATCACACTTAACTCTTTCTTAAAAAAAAAAAAAAAAAAAAGACGCGTTGAAAGCCGTAAAGATTGATGTGCTGGCTTTCCCTCCTCTGGGCCCTTTTAAAGGGCTGCTGGTGGCTGGGGGTTGCGATTGCTGCTTTTCAGAAGCCATGACAGTCACGTTAAGAATCTCCGAAAAGAATTGTATAATAGGTAGAGTGCAAAAAAATGAGATAATGGTAATTCTCGAAGGAATACATGCTTTAAATTAAAAAGCCACAATGCTGCTGATGTGAGCATTATATTAATGCTTGTATGACACAATCCTCAAAGCTCTTTCTTCTTCCTCAAGCTGTTTACTTCACCCTTGAAAGTGAGGGCCATGCAGTGCCCTGGCACGGCCAGCACAGATTGTAATTGATGTTATGACTGCGGGTACCCCACATTCTTGGAAAAAGTCAAGCTTTTGTAGTGCACTTCTCATGAATAATCTGCCCTTTTTCTATGGGAGAAAGAAGGTGTTGGAACGTGGGAAGACTTTATTTGGTTGTGGCTGTGGTGGATGAAGCCCTGGGCATCCTTGTCAGTGGGCTGCAGGTGTGGCAGGTGGGCACAGGAAAGTGCCACTCCTGTGTGGCACAGAGGTGCTGCAGCCCCCTCTCAGGTGAGGGGAGGGGAGGCCACTCAACCCTTCCTGCTGAGTGCACCCCCGGTGAGATCTCATATTTTATAATACTTGTGTAAAGTTCAGGCTGCAAACCTTCTTCGTGCCTGGTTTAAATATTTGTGCTTTGTATTTAAACACAGAACTACACACTGCCCTGTTATTATTGCAGGGAGTCTGGTTAAAAGCCACCCCATTGTCAGACATCCCTTGCAAGCATTAAAGGCTAAAGACTATTGTCTTCATGCTGGTCCTCCTTATTTAGAAAATGTTTCTGGATTCTTCAAAAACTAGAAATGCTACATGATGGAAGAGGACTGAGGGAAGGAAGCTCAAAAAATTATCAGACTAAATTCCCAAAGCAGTGTGGTGTCATAAAATAAGAAGGTTGTCCTGAAGGGGGAGAGCCTTTTTACTTCTGTGGGTCAAGTATAATACTTGCTTTCAAAATTCATCTTGGCTGTATAAAAAGAACTCATTTATATCCATATCTTATAAATGTTAAAAAGGGCATGAAATCATATCACATGCCTTTGTAGTAATTCAGATTAAATTATCAGTCTATTTGACCCTCATGTTCTTCTTTTTACCTTTCCAAAACAGAGTTAATATTGTACCTTCTGTGCACGTTGATGTATGTGAGTGAAATTTCCTGGTCTTGGATAGACTGCATATGTACAATTTCAAAAGATGAGCAGAGTGAGTTACTCTTGCCTGAGCTACAGGTTAAATAGGCGATTTCCTCAATTCTCTCAACTTGTGTGCAGAGCTGTGGAGGACAGCGCTGTGTTTGAGAGAATGTCAAAGCCTGCCTTTGCGAGGCCACGGCTGACAAGTACTGTCCCTGCTGCAGCATATTTCTACCTTTCTGTGGTAAACTGTTTCCTAGTGTTTTTTAAATGTATTTCATGTTTGCCCATCTGTCTGTTGAATCTACTGCTGGGCAATGAGCCAGGGGCAGGGCTATTGCAATTGCATCCTCTGCAGTGAAAGCTGAGAGATGACTTCTTGCCTTCTTGAACCCTTTTATAGAGCAGCCCTCTCCAGTAATGCAGCTCACATTTATGCTGGCTGGTGACAGGAGTGGAGGAGGTCTAGCCGTGCTATCAAATGCTGCTTCCTGTTGAAACTCGTAGCTCGCATTTATAGCTGTCACCACAAAAGGCAAATGACATTTTTACATGGAAAGCTTTCACAGTAGTGCTCAGAGGGCTGATAAACGTGCTTTACAATTCTGGATGAGGTTAGACTGACTGCAGGGAAGATCTAACGCAGTGGACCAGCTAAGTGTTTTTATTTCTTAAATATCTTCAGATATGATTGTATCTGCACTGGGGATTTTATCCAGCAGGGTAGCCGTGCAAATGATGCAAGTGCCTAATAAGGAGGCATAAATATTAGTATACAGTGTGATTTTTTTTATTTTTTTTTTTGCTTTGCTATAGTGCTGCACAAAACCAGGACTATTGCACTGGCACAGATAAAGTACATAGATGCTTTACTTTTGTGCTCCAGGATTCAATGGTCTGCGGCTCTACCCACCATAACCCAACCAGGAGGTCAGAAATTTGCAGCACTTTTCTTTCTTTGTGCATCTCTTTGACATCACCAGCCCATTTACAAAACCAAACTTGTTCTGTGAGTCCTTGTTCAGTATCCTGTTCTGCACACAGTGACAGTTCATCCAGATATCTGCAAATCTGCTTTGCAGCAACACAATCTGCTTACCAAATTAAATAAGTGAAACCAGAGGGATTTCAGTAATCTCTTGAGAGCAGCTTTGTAATGTTAATGAGTTTGATTGCCACTGATAGCCGTTTGCCACAAGAGCTTGAGGATTTTGGAGATGGTACCTAAATAGTACTTGGGAGCCTCGTTGGCCGCAGAAATGTGCCTTCACTGGTTTCCCAGGCTAAAGGACAGATATTGCCGGGATGTCGGCATGGACTGGGAGAGATGAGTGGCTGCACGGGTGCTTTGGGCTGACAGGACTCAACATGGCTCAGCATGGACATGAGATGTTACCTGTTGTTTCCTGCCTGCAGATAGTAAAGGTGTGAGAACCTAACACTTAACAGGTGGTTAGGTGGTTTCAGAGAGGAACAATTGATTTAATAATTGCCTGACAAGCACTCTATCTCGTGGGAATAGTAGAATAATAGAAAATGTTTTTTGGGGGGATTTAATATTAAATTCTTTTATTGAATTACAGTGTTTAAAAGGAAATGTAGGATTTAATACAAACATTTTAATTTTTTTTTCATCCTTCTTTGTGTCTAAGTTGGTAAAAGGGCTCTCCAACGAAGAGCTGGAGTATTGGATGCAGGTTTAGCCAAGGCATACCGTAGAAACCTGATTTGCAGAGCTTGTTCTAGAGCAGCTGACTTGGATTTGCTCAGCAACCCTGCCTCTTTCTAGTGTATGTCCTTGCTAAGAGGACATGTATATATGTTCTATCAAGCGTGTGTGATGTGATAGCAGGACCTTACCTGCTTTAGAAATCTAACACATAAAAATGGCAATAGCTGCGTCTGTTCTTTTAATCATAGGCTAGTTCGTATGGAGGAAAAAAACCCAATCTTTTTTCCTAGCACATCATGTAATGTATTTTGGGAGGGGTGCCAAGGGTGTTCTCATTTCTACTTTGTTTTTGTGCAAAGGTGTTCTAAATGAGAATAATCAGCACAACAGAGGATATGACAGTAGTTACATATTTTCCACCTAAGGATTTTAAAAGGGTTTTCCATCAAAGACAGAAAGTCTAGCATCTGGGCTTGAAAATATGTCCTGTTCCTTGCATACAGGTTTTTATCTACTACCATTTCAACCAAGTCTACAAACTTTTTTTAATGCATGAGGTACTTTCCAGATTTGGACTATTCTGGGGCCCCACTCTGTATTTTCACACATTTGTCAAGGAACAATAATATATTTGATGGATGCTGGGTGTTAACACATGTTGAGGGAAACTTTCCTCCAGCCAGAGCACTTTGAATCCAGTTGTCATCATTCTGTTCCTTCTGGATTGATGTTAATTTTCTGTGATGCTGCTGGGGCTAGAAGTGGACTCAACAACTTTCAGTTCGTATGTTCTTCCATGCAGCAAGTGAAGGAAACAACCTTTCTTGATTCAAGAAGTTGTTCTGCCATATCAGCCCAGATGGTTATGAACAATCCTAGCAATTCAACACTTGTTAGCTTTTATTTTGCATCTTATTTGGGTAATTGTTTAAACTGTTGAGAAAGACCAGAAGGTGACTGGCAACCCCCAAGGGTAGGAGGGTTTGTGTAATTCAATAGCAGATGACTTTTTAGTTTTACATGTTTTCTTGTGTTGTATAACCTGTCCATGAGAACTTTTAAGCCCATTGGGATTTGAATGTTTTGCTGCTGGCTTGTAGCTTGCTCATGTCCTCTGGCTTACTCTCTTCTGATAAAACATGACTTGTAATTTAGAAGAAAATTATGTAAATTAAGATGTTAAGTTCTTACCAGGGCATTGTAAACTTCAGTTTTAAAGGTCAGCTTAAAGAAAATATAATCTTTTTGATGTTGTACTTTTGGGGTGATTTTAATTGGCAGAATGGGCAACGGGGCACACTGATGATGATGATGATATTTAACAGATAGCAGCATGAGCTATGTTGAGTAAAACTGAGCAATAAAGTCTTTGAATACAATTACTTTCCACTCTTAAATTTTAATCTTGGAGTAAACCAATTTAGCTTGGTGCAAAACTAATCAATTTCATACCTGTTATTACAGTGATATTACTGTATATACTGTTTGACACAAAAGGTTGCAGTCACGACCTGTGGCCAGCAAGGAGAACGTGATACTTCCAGTCCTGTGGCAAAATGTGTTCTCTGGGTGGTCTCAATGAACAGTTTTTTGCCACAAGTTTTATATTGCTGCTGAAGATCAGTCTGGCTGCTGCTTTTGATACCCTAGATAGAAGGGGAAAATGCATTGGTGGTGTGTGGTTATCTCTTTCTATTGAGTCTGTGCTGGTGCTACCCAGGCACTAAGGTATAGATATACCTTTGATTTTAATAATTGTAGATTTATTTATCAATATTTTATTTAAGGATCAGAAAATTCTTTGTTAGGACACTCAAGATTTTTTAGGTATCTGTGCTCTCACTTGAAAGCTGTGTGGAATTGTGGTTTTTGGATTAAATTGCCTTGAAAGATTGTTTCCAACACCACTCTTTGCTGCCTGCCATCTGCTCCAAGGGCTGTTTCTTTTTTCAGCTGTGAAACGCAGCCAATTTGGCCCCTGTTCCTCAGGGTGTTGGGAGGAAGAGCTTCTCCCCAGCTGTTGCCGAGGGGAATTCCCTGCAACTCTTAAATGTCCCAGAAAGGGGTGAAAGCAGAATGAAGCCTGACAACAGGCATTGCCAGGCAGAACCCTGCTCAGTGAACTCTGTTCAGTTCAGGTCACAATATCTGTCAGTTCTGGGCTGAGATCCGTGGCTGAATAAGCTGGTCCTGAGTGTGTGTCAGAGGCAGACTTGGAGCTTTTTGTGTGTTCCTTCCTTTCCCCAGTTCTGGCCAAGCAAGGCTGTGATATGGACAAACCAGGGCTGAGTCTTGGGTTAGATAAATGTGCCTTCACTGGCCTGTGGCCTTAACGTTAGATGTGAATTCTTTCAGATCCATGCAAAAAAATAAAGCAAGACCTCTCAGATGAAGTATTTTTCTTCTCACTCACAAGCTCGGTGTGTTGCACATGAAAACCTACAATGCTGTCGAATCCCAGACCTTTATTTTTGGGCAGCTCCCCATGGTTGTTGATGCAGAAGTAAGAGATTTTTGCAGGTAGGAATGTTTTTGTTTGGTTTGTTGGGCGTCTTTTTGGCTGCCTGGAAAGTATTAGCATCTTTAAAATTAACCTGTTACTTGCTGCACTCCTGTTGGCTTTTCATGATGAATTTTGGCTTCAGTGAATAGAGTTAGCAATTTTTTTTCAAAACATCAGCTGTATATGTTTTTCCTTAGTCCAAATCTTATAAATTGAATTATTTTATATTCCAGTAGGTTTTTCCCCCTTGTTATTGTGCAAATCCTGGCTCCTACTCCTGTATTGCTGCTGGAGGTTTTTCTCTTTGTAACGAAACTGTAATGCTTGGTCACCATATTTTCAGTTTTTATTTGCTGTAAGTTTTGTGTTTGCTGTGCCTGTGTTAGAGTCAGATATTCCTGTTGTTCTTTAAAGAAGGACTGTATCATCATACAGAAACTTGGAGCTGATAGTTTTCAAAACTGTTCAAGTCTGTGTCCATGACACCCATCCACTCCTACCATCTGCTAAGATCACCACCTTTGAATGGAGGAGGGGCTGGTTTCAGTGCCAGGACATCTTTCTGTCCTGCTGCTGTTATGGCACCTTCTCCCACTGCTTTCACTCCTGAATGGTGTCTAACTTGAGAACTAGTATTTCATTTGGAGACCTACCTACCCTCTCAACTGCAACATGAAATTCTATTCAATAAACAACCTCAATATTCAACATTCTAATAGTCAGGGAGTGACTGAGAGTGCTCTGCTCTCAGGGCTGCTTAGCCAGGAGGGCAGCTGTGGGTGCTGAGAGCACATATTCTGTATTTGTTTCTTTTCTATATCGTGGAGGACCTTCATGCTTCTTCCTTCTTATGTGAATGATCACAGATGGTACCTGTACTTTTGCTGAGAGTAGATAACTTTATTATGCTATGAAAATTTTAATATATAATTTGTATATATATTTGTAATTTTGTACATTATGTAAAAATATTTATCTGTGAACTCCAGGCAGCAACCAAGCCCATGCCAGCCACTCACTCACTCCCCCAAGGTAAGATGGGGGCCAAAATCAGAAGAGTAACAGTGAGGAAACTCATGGACTGTGATAAAGGCCATTTAATAAGCAAAACAAAGCAGAACAAGGAATTGATTTCCCACTTCTCATCGCAGGCAGATGTTCAGCCATCCCCAGGAAAGCAGGGCTCCATCACCCTGATGTTACTTGGGAAGACCCATGCCATCACTCCAAGCATCCCCCCATCCTTCTTCCCCCAGTTTTATATGCTGAGCATGACACCACGTGGTCTGGAGTATCCCTGGACCAGCTGTCCCAGCTGTGTTCCCTCCCAGTTCCTCGCACACCCTCAGCCTACACACTTGTGGAGGGGGATGAGAGGCAGAAAAAGCCTTCACTCTGTTGTAAGCACCACTCAGCAGCACTGAAAACATCCCTGTTTTTAGCACAGATCTGAAACTTAGCCCCATACTAGTTACTGTGAAGAAAATTAACCCTACCCCAATGAAAACCGGCACAACCTGTCATGCACTGTGTCCATCTATCTTTAATTTTCAGTGTGAACTTGTGGGAGTCCAAAAGTGAAACATTGTGGTGGTACTGGCTGAAAATAATGCTGATGTATCTGAAAAAAGTGAAGAGAATACTTTATGAACAGTAATTCACAAACTGATATATAGATATATTCTATCATAAAAGCTAAGTTCTTCTAATGAAATCTTCTGAAAACAGAAAGAAAAAGAATAGCACTGCCAGGCAACAAGAAAAATACTATTTGATGCAAAACAGAATATGCAACTCTTTTTAATCCTGTAACTTGGCATATAGTAGAGTTAAAATTACTTTATATTGCATTAAAAAAAAAAAAGGGGGAAATGTAAGACCTTTAAATTAGCAAAGTCTCCTAAAGTTTATATTAGTAGAATAGTAAGAACGGCATTTATTGTGTTGTGTACTATTATAAAAGAGTGGGAGTCACAAACAGTCCTGTCATGCATTGTTCTTTTTGCTCTTTAGATTATGGCCCTTTTTTCCCCTTGTTTTTTAATTAAAAAAAAAAAAAAAAGTTGTTTTATTGTGAAAGATATTCTTGATGTTGATACTCTGTTTCTTTCTCTGTGTGTACATTAACAGCTGTAACAAACATGACTGGGCTCTTCGGGTCCTACAGCAGTGCAAATGATTAATACAAACGTTGTTGAGAGATAATTACAGCAAAGGCAGCACCAAATCACGAAGAGAAAGGCAGTAATAGCATCCAGGAATTCCTGAGCTTTCAGTTCAGACCAGCTACCAGCTCTCCTCAAGTAAATTGCTTCACATCTTGCTGCCTTTATCCTCATTACTTAGAGAAAATAATACTTTCTCAGCATAGTTTGAATATAGATAATAGAGAACCTCTGTAAGTTTTAAATGGAAGGAAGTGTTAGTTTTAAACAGGCTTTCTTTGCTTTTTTGTTTGTTTTGTTTTTTTGTTTTTTTTACTATCATGCATGTCTCTGTTCTAAAATCTTATTTACAGGGAAAAAAATCAGTATTACTTGAGAAATTACACTCATTGTCTTTTGCAAGAATTAGACTGGTATTGTTTTAGGATTAGACTGACATTAACAACCTGGAGTGTGGCTGATAGATGGGAGCTACTGCACACAGTATGTATATACAGAGTAGTGGAAACAGAGCAGGCCCTTTAGGGTTGCCAGATAACCAGTGAGAACTTGAGAACAAGTGCATCCTGAACAGTACATCAAATCTTCTGCCCATGTGACAAACGGTAAGTCAAATATTTTGTGGTCAGCTGCAGAGCAGCACAAACATCCTCTCCTGATTTCCTTTCCTTCTGTCCTCAAGATGATTTTTGTACCACTATCAGAGTGGGTATTGTGAATTTGAACAAATACATGTTATTCTTTTTGCAAAGAACTCCCATGTACAGTTTCTAATTAAATGACTTTAATCATTTCAATTCAATCAACCTACATAAACATCAAATATCAAAAAGGAATCTCTGCTCCTGTAGCCCTTTGCTGCCTCCACAGAATTGTTCTCAGCAATATAAATGATGTTTGTTCTCCCATTACTGCATCTCCAGATAATGAGCAGTTTTATTATAGTTGAAGCATTATCCCAGCATGTATTTTCAAGAAATATATGACAATGAAATAGTAATTTTTCATTATTTTTCTTAATATCTTTAGACCATCTATGCATCTGATAAATATTTATACTCAGCTTTGTATAAAAATATGTTCCTCTTTTCTAAATTACCCTCCACTGCAGTTGCTTTATATTACTTCTCCCCCCCCCTTCTTTTTATCCATCATAAGGCTGTTTTTAAGGTCATCTCAGTATTTTGCATGAGTGCTTTTTCCTCTCTGTGTTTGTTGGGAATGTGTGCTATGAACAAAGGAAGCATTATTTAGTTAGGGGAATTTAAAGTCTTACTTTAGATCTATTGCAGACTGCTACGAAGTATTTGGTTTTCTTTTAATCTATATCTTAGTGCTGAAATTATAATGATACTTTTAGAAGTGTTATTTAATGATCTTGTTTTCAACTAGACTGTCACAAAAAGGGGTATCATGAGATATTCAAAAGAATCTTACAAGATCTGTCCCTTTTTTTTTATTTGAATGTCCCCCATCATACAAGGGTCATTACAACTAATTATAGAAAAATCTTTGTTGTAGTTACACTTGGACTTATGACGTCATTTACAAAAGGAAAAAGAGAACCAAACCAAAACAAAATAAAAACCCACAAACAAACCAAACCAAAACAAAAAAACCCTCCTCTATTTGAGAAACTCTGAGGCAGCAAGTTTGGCTAATCTGGGAGAATGACTACACCAAAATACTTTGTCTAAGTAGTGCCTTACCATTTTCAGGGGTTAAAAAAAATGAGAATGAGAGATTTGAGTACCAGAGGAGTGTGTGTGGATATCCTCTTTGTCCTTATTTTTTAAACCATGTCCTATTTCACAGCAAATATTAAATATGAGACTGATTCTTCTGATGTGAGCATTGTTTCCTCCTACTGCTGTTACATTTATGTTGGTGATTGTTAGATGTCTCCATTCACATGAAATACACTCTCCTGTTTTAATTTTGGTCTCAACTAAAAATAGAGATTCTTTATCAGAAAAGCATAATAGGAGATAATGAGATGACATGTAGAAAGGAAATATCAAGCAGCAAGAGAAAGACCAGCTATATTCTGTCCAAAATATCTCTATGTAGCTCTTAGAACTAATTATGAGGAAATAGGGGCATTGCCCTCTAAAATCTTGACAGTTAAAATCCAGCTGTTTGTTGCTGCATCCTAATCCTTTTTGCCTTTTAGGTTTCTGGAATTGTGGAATTTTAATTTGATGGTTGTTTAGTGAATTTATTTTCAGAATTGTGAATCTCCCTGTCACAAATCTCATTAATGCAGATTAAGTGTGAGGAACATTGTCTTAGTGACCAGAGTAAGCTCACTGGTACATATTTCTTGACTGCCCCTTGTTCCATGCAAGGAAAGAGTCATTGGTGATTGGGCAATATAGAAAATGCATGGGGGATGGATCTGTTTTCTTTCTAATTTAGGAAAGTAGAGAGATGTGTCTTCATTACAGATCTTTTCAGGCAATTTATACTGCAAGATATACATATTTTAAGCCTACTTGTGACAGTTCTCCACATATTTTATTAATATACTGTTGTTATTTGGATAATTTTCAAGTATTTGTTATTATCTTTTCTTCTCAAGTGAACATTAAAAGTGGTTTTGCATGAATCTGGGTACGTTAAATGTAATTGGCAGTATTATTGATATTTGCAGGCATGCAACAGGCAATTCTGTTTCAAAGGATGGCATTATAATGAGTCATTTTTCACTTAATCATCCTTTTTCCTCTGCCAGTGTAGGCTAAGTTAACTCCATGGATCGCTAAATGAGAATTTGAACCTATATTTTTATTGCCAGTGATGTCAGAATTCCTATGAAAGAATTAATATGAAGCCTTTTATATACTGAGTGGAAAAATATAGTGCAGTGAAAGCTACCTGTTTACATGGTGGTCTTTGAGAAAAATCTGTTATGCTTCAGACTTCTTATTGTACTATATTGGACCCATGAGAGTTTGCTGCCCTTAGCAAGTATAAGAATGAATGCAGAAGTATTTCAACAGATGTCAAAAGTGTGCGTGGTTTTGTTTTTTTCCTGTTTTCAAATACTTCTGCTTTTAACAACACCTTTGTCCTGCCAGTTTTGTGTGCATGTACGGTATTTACTTTTATGTTCCTTCCATAGTGTGCTTCACATGAGCAGCACAGAGCTCTGCAGCAGCTGTAGTGACACAAGTGCATTTGAAAACAACAGCCCAAAGCCTGCATTTAAAATTCCCAACAGGTGGAACAGAGCTTACTGCATTTGCCAATGCATTCCCAGGCTTTTTAACTACTATAAAGAAAAACCTTTGGTTGCAATTTTCAAACACAGCACAATATTTGCTAGGGACTTAAATAATTAAGAAAAAATCAGTAGTTACTAAACAGGAGAAAAGTTTGGCAACTGTAAGCAAAGGTGGGAAATTGTGGTAAAAGATGGTAGAATAACTCAGCACGTATATGGGTAATATTGTGAGTCTTGTATGTGTCATGTAAAGCATTTAACAACTCAATAATTTCCACACTTACCAAAGCATACACTTCCAGTTTGCTTCAGTGGTACATTACAAAGATGCAAGTGTTGTAATAGTTATAATTTGTTTCAGTCTGAAAGAATGGCTGTTAGCAGAATTGTACTATATCAGACGTTTGGAGATGTTGAACTGGTATTTTGTAAGCCATGAAACAGATATTTTTTTCTTTTTACAGGACAAAGGACTTAATTTTTTTTTTAAAGTACCCACTTATAAGTTAATGTTTTATGTAGTTGTATTTTGTCTGTAAATTAATGCTACAAAAAGTTATTGCCTGTGCCTAAATGAGACATTTTGATTCTTTTGAGATTGTGTTCCTCTTCCCTTTTGTGCTTAGAGGTGAAAATGGTTTTCCTTATAAAGTGTACTTTTATATCTGTTTTTATTTTCAGTTATAGGGCTGTCTGACTCTTACCTGTACTGATTAACGGAAAATTAAGAGGACTACATTCATCCCAAATTTTTATTGCAGCCTATAAGCTTATAAACTTCAAAGTTTAAGACATTGTTGAAAAATCTGGTACTGAAATGGTACTGTTGCATTAATATTTTACCCCTTTTCTCTTGCTGTGTCTATAAAGTTTCCTTGAAGAGCTGTGTATACTTTGGATGCCCATTGCAGAACTGGTTTGTATCCTGTGCCTTTTATCCTGTTAAGGCAGCCTTTGCCTAATGCAGTTGTCTTTACTTTTGGCTCTTTCAGGCCAATGTCTCTGACTCCAGAGCATATGCTTATGAGCTAATTAGTAGCAATGATCAATATTTCTTTCTTCCCTCGGTAATTCTTATAGAACTCTAAAAACCAAAAACCTGACTCCCAAAGGTGATTGAAACTTGTAATTTCTTTTTGCTCTACGTGAAGTTACATAATCCTCCAGCACATTACATGGTTGTTCTGTGGCATTAGGGTATTAGTACTAATGGAAAGACATAGTTATTACAAACAATTCCAAATTTCATGGTGTGTATCTTAATAGCAGAAAGGGATTTTCTCATGATTAAAAAGAAAAATGGGTGGCAAAATAAGGAAGAAATGCTTGTTACATAGGGAGATCCCCTGGAGGCTTAATTACTGAAAAAAACAAATAGGATGTAAATGTTCAAGATGTTTACAGGTTAAACATTCCATAAGTATCTTTTAAATAAGAGTATCTGCAGCCTTGGAGCAGCTAATTGCTCAAGAATCACAGCCATTTATGCTGCCTCGTTGTCCCCTGGGATCGACACTCACAACAGGATAATTCTTACCCTGATATAAGTGTCACAGTAGGGACTCAGTGTAATTTGCTGATATGATATCAAAAATAGCATTAAGGTAATTACATTTTGCACTTGTAATGTTTCACAGGCAATAATATAACTGAAAATTACTCTTTCATTTTATTTTTTGTTCTTGTAACCTGGCCATTCCCCACCAGAATCCCTTTCTTTTCTTTCCTCTCTCTTTTTCCTCGTTAGGTACAGCACTGAAGTTACTCAAAAGTTTGGGGCTTCTTCAACACAGAGTTTTATCCAGTAACCAGAGTTGAAGAACAAACTGTTTAATTTGTGAGATGCTCTGTAGACTAAGCTGATCCATTGTGTGACCTGACCAGTATTGTTCCACTGCAGTTTAAATTGAACCCTTTGCTCATTTTGTTTTCTGGAGGAAACAGTAACCATGCAGATTTTTTTGCTGTTGTTTCAAGGTATTTCAGTTGATAAAATTAAATCTTTGTGTTGAAAAAATAAATTCTCTGTACTACTAACTTGTGAATTGTGCAACCTATGCAAGGAAGCTCAGTATTTGTAGCTCTTAGGACTACCTGGTCATGCAGTTGTTCTTCCAGTCCAGGATAATGAGAGTGCAGTGGAAAAATTACTGTATGGAGAAAACCAGACCTTAGTTTGTTGGAAACTGGCATAGAGGTCTGCGTTTATATTGAACTCCTCTACTTTACACCAGGTGACAGAATGACATGAGTGTTCCTCGCTTGGGACAAAGGAAATTAATTTAATTGTCATTAAGACTCAGATCTATTTTACAAAACTTTGCAGTAAGTTGGTGGTGTTTCTTTCAAATGTTTTATCAGTTTCTGGGAAATGCCCAAGTCCTGAGAAACACTTTTTTATTTAAATGTGACATCTTATTTGGATTATACTTATCATCTTATTTAGATATTTTAGATTAGGTTGACAACTTTGGTCTTACAGAAAGGATGATTGCTCATTAAGTCCTGGTCCAAAGAAGCAAAGCTATCTCAGAGATGGCAAACATGTGGGATCAGAGTTCGAGCTTTTGTAATGTGGTGGAATGCAGACAGCTTGAAGGACTGATGGTAACGTTCAAACTTGCCGGTGTCACTGGTACAAGGGATTGGCCTGCAAAGCCTCCACAAGCTGCTCTGGAACCAGCTGTGGGTCAGCTCTGCTTCATCCAGACCTCTACTGAGTTGTTACAGGGGGAAAAAAAGGTATTTGTTCACCTGACTTTGGGGGACTCACTGCCCGTGGTTGACTGTTTGCTACCAAAGACTGGTCATGAAAATGAACAGAGAAGCTGTGTTGCACTGAATGTTTATTTTTGCAGCTGTTATAATCTCAATATCAAGAAACAATCATTTAAAAAGAGATTGCTCTTCACTGCAAAAGGCACTCTGAGCATCTCAGAATAAAGCCTGAAACTGAAGGCTAATATAGATGATGTATTTGAGGACTCTCCTGCAATGGGCTATGTCACACAGAGGGGAATAAAAAAAGGTACATTTGAATATAATTTCATTTTGCCATTGAACAGTGTTAGGGACCCTTTTTGCAGATAGACAAATGCTTGTCATTACTTTATGCTCAAAGGCAACATTGAAAGTGACCTGGAACAGGCAGGAACTGAATTTTTTCTACTAATATGATATGAAAGTTTTATCGTATTAGGAATTTTCTGTCATGGTAGATTAGTATCAGTTCATATTAATGTTCATTTTTACTAACTTACAATGAAATGTGCTAACGTGACTACAGTTCAATATCACATGAGGAAAAAAGCACAATGATTTTATATTAATGTGATACTATAGAAATGTTTCAATACCTCTGTCCCATGGCAAGTAGGTAGAAGTTAAAAATAAAATATAATGGCTTGGGACAAGGAGCTTTTGTATGGGTTTTTCTCAGGGATGAAACTCCTTCCCTCACCCTCCCTGCCCCCAACGTCATGTCCATATTTGTTTAATGGTTTCTGGATTTTTGAAGTGATTAATTTTGAAGCATTTTGGGCCTGATTTTGTAATTATGGTTGCTCTCCCATTTCTAAGTAAAAGTCATTGGGAGCCTCAAATACTGAGTACCCACACAAAACAACCCAAGGTGTGCCAGGCTGATTACCCCTTTACTTTCAAAAAAGCAAGTGTTGACTTCTCAAAATGTTGATCTAGAAGCCAAATTGAAAATAAAAATAAGAAAAGAAAAAAAAAAAAAAAAAGGAGGGGGAGAAAAGGAAAAGCCATCATATTGTGTCCATGCTCCATTATGCACAGAATGCCGTGGCCAGAAATAATTAACACACACAAAGGGTGGCAGTTAGTCATTTGGCTGTATGACTGTACCTGCAAGGTTTCTTTCATCTGGAGCCAAAATCTGATAAAAATGGATAATGCTTGAAATGTTCAGTCTTATCTAAATTATGACCAGAAAAACCTTAAGTTTAATCTTTGCTCCAAATTCATACAGGACAAAGGAGATGAGTTTGGCTTCTAGACTTAAATTCAAGTCATCTCTGATTCTGAAAGTCTGTAGTATGGCTTTCAGTGTCTCCTTTTAACACAGATAATATTCCTTAAAGTTTTAGTCTAAAAAGGGATCAAAACCTTTAAAAAACTTCAAAGAGGTGATAAATTAAAATGGAGTTTATTTTCAAAAGTGTGAGATTTCTTCATTTTATGACATCCATGAAATACGACTGGATTTTCATCTGGAAGGTGATGCAACATACTTACACCAGGTCAGAGGACACACGCACTCTTCTTGCTGCTTGTGCACTCTTACCTGCCAAGAGCCTTTCCTTCAGGCCCTTGGCTGGTAAAGGGAAGAGAACGCCACCCCATCACCCTCCCTTTTTCAGTGTGGAGGGAACAGCTGTGTTTTCCATTTGCTGTTCTAGGTAGTAGCACTGCCCTTGTGACTGGTCTGGAGCTACTTGTCCTTTTGCTGTTTGTCATACTTGTGCTGCATGGGCTGTGCAGTGACGACTTCCTGGAGAACTGTGGAACTGCAGGGAAGGGCTGGAGGTGTTGTGCCAGCTCCTGTGTTTTAACACCTACAAATGAGAGAGGCCTTTGTGCTCGAAAGAATGGGAAAGGCAGGCAGGACTGGTGCACTCTTGGCCTGTGTCACAGGGCAGGACACTCTCCATCAAGTGAACTGAAGACCAGCACTGCTGTCAAGATGGGGAACAAGTTTCCCACTGATCCAGGTTGTTCCAAGCACTTTTATGACTAGGTCAGGGCATTATTGAGCTGATTTGCACTCAGAGATATATGAAAGGTGAACTCTACCCAGGGAGTTTGGAACCTGAAATGCTCTGCATCATTCAAAATGCAGATTTGGGAATCTAGTGCAAGCAAATCTAATCCATGGGTCAGCACAGGTGTAAAAGCCTGGTGATAACAGATACTGGGAAGGAGGTGTGGAAAACCAAGCTGAGCTTGGTCTTTCTGAGACATGTAGAAGAACACTGTAATAGAGAGGAAAAACTCTACAGTTTATATTTCACTATATTGCAAATATGTTTGTTAATCACATGTAGTCATTTAAAAGCTCTTGCAGATGAGAGACCTCAGCTCTTCATGCTAGTGCTGTCCCTGTGGGTTCAGAAGCTTCTCATCAGAATGGCCTCAATTAAAACGGCAGCACCACTATCTATAGATTACTGCTTTCCATCATTTATACTGTGTTATCTCTCTCTTCAGACTGATTTTTAATTTTTATGTTTGCAATTATAAGTGATTTATAGGAAAATTCATTGCACGACCTGTCCAGAATCATTAAATTCACCTAGGTTGAATAACCTAATGTTCACCTGGAAATAACCACGTCAGTGACGTTATCTTACTGAATTTCAGCTACCTTAGAAGTATTGAGCTTATCTTTTCTTCTTTCCTTTTTGGTTTTTCTTTTCTTTTTTTTTTTTTACTCTCAAGTATAGTGGCAGGGAAGAGGGGAACATTTTTAATTCATAAGAAGTAATTAGCCAAGTCTGAAAGGTGTGCACTAATTACAGAATGCTGTATATCTTGTGTAGCTGATTGCCGCACAGGTTTCTGAATGGTAGCCGTAATTTTTTTTCAAACACTGTTCAGTAATTTGAAATGTTATTAGGGGATTAACTTTCCATACGAAAAGCTAAACTAATACTTATTATACAGATTATAACAGCGAGTGGGCTGAGAAGCTGTTGAGGCCATTATTTTGCAGGTTGTAGTCACTGCCAGGGACTAAGGAAAGTGCTGGATAACCATTCCAGGCAGGGCAATATGCAGAGCTCCATCCTCTGCTGCTCCTATCTTTGCCAACATGAGGCAATGTGATGGGCTCCATTTACAAGCATGACTCTAAAATGAAGAGGAAGAAGAGAAAAGGTGCAGGGGGTTGTTTTTTGCTGTATTGTTCTGCTATGGTTGGAAAGCAATCAAATTGTGCTAATCTTAGCAAATTTTTAGCTGTTTTGGAATGTTGTTGTCATCTTGTTTAGAAGCCAGTCTTTGGGACAAGACTATTATGAGTTTATTATTTTAAGAGAGCAACTGAGCAGTACACCTTTAAATATTTCAGTTTGCTTGGTCCTGCACAGAACTAGCTTTTGCAGTCAGCATTTTAAAACCCCATTAAATAGCTTGTTTTGATTTACTCACTGATGGTGTTAGCTGTTGTTTATTCTCCCTCCCTCCTCCCCAGGTTTTATGCTCTTTATAGGGTCATATATTTTCTCTTTGTGTGACCTCTGATATTTGTTCAACACATGGGAAATCCAACTGGATTCCTCCAATCCACAAGGCTGTGGCTGGAGCTAAAGGCTTGTAGCTACAGTGGAAACCTCCCATTCCCCATGAACAAGGCAATAGCAAAGGCAGCCCTAGTTTTAACTGAGGGCCATGCAGCTGTGATCATGGAGAGTGGATGTGGGAGTTTGTGGCACAGTAGTTCATGCCAGTAGAGATTGCAGAAGGAAGCTCTTAGATTTCTCTGCTGAATAAGTCAGCACTTAAGTGTGGGGCTCAGATTGGGGCTGTAAAAAGCACATTAATCAGTGGATGGAAAGTACCTGTGTACAGGTTATGCCTCTAGGGGAAATGTAACCCTGTTTTGGAAAAGAAAGGACTACATGATAAAGTCTGCTGATCTGTTTTATTTTCTACCCAGGTTTAGTGTTAAATTCCAATGCCACCTTCGCCACCAGCACCACTCCTTCTCCTGCCTTAGAAAAGAAAACAATCCTGCCATCATTGCTAAAAGAAATTACTTTTGTGTAAAAATATACTAATTGCATCACATTATTTGCACTGACTTGTATTCTTTGTCTTGGAAAGCACCTGGTCAGTGCAAGTGTAATTCTTCATTAATAATTTAAAACAGATTTCCTTATGATTTTTTTCTCTGCCTTTTTGCCTTCGTTCTGGATGCTTTGATAGATCAGGTAGCACAGTTCTTCCTAAAAGGACTTGAATCTTCTCTTTAACAAAGGTCCAAACTATCTTATTGAAAAGTAAATTACCTGTTCTCTCCTCAGCCCACCTTATTAATCAAGGCTTCCTTTTCTTTGCTTTTCAGGTCTGTTTCTCTTTGCAAAATTATGGCTTCTACCCCCCTGTTCGTGCTGATGTACGATTGAATAGCTTATTGAATGCACTTTGTCCACATTTCTGGAATACATTTACTGTTCTAAATATTTTAATGCATTTGGCTTCCAATATGAAACTTGGGGAAATGGTTCTGAACATCTCCACATCAGGTTCCCATTGACTCCCTTTATCTATCCTAGTATTAATATCCTTTGAGATTTTCTCCTGCAGGCATCTCTGAAACCCTTAATTGAACCACTAGTGTGCTTGTTTAAAGTGTTTCCCTCGCTTGGCTTTCTAAAACAATTTTTAAGCTTTCCCTACATGTGTTTTCAGTTTCCCTAGGCTTTCCCTTAACTAATGGCATTATGATGGTCTCTTGTCTTCTGGGATCTCTCTTGAACTACATGAACTTGTAAAGTGTCTGTGAAGACTTCTCTGAATTTTTATACCCACTTTTGTTGCTCTTTTGGATATCTTTTGTATAGTCTGTGGGCTACTTTAGGGCTCAGCTATAAGTAGCTGTGCCCCCTTTTGCAAGAAAAGCAAGGAATGTAGGTCACTACCTTGCTCCCTTGCATGGGCTGCCACTGAGCTGAAGGGACAATAGGCTGTACCAGGAAAAAGTTGGCACGGGTCACATTAGCAGTGGATCAAGCAGTGAATTCTTCTGACTGGTTATATCAGGATATGCCAATGTCGTGCTTTCATCTTTAGCTGAGTTGTCTAATCAAAGTTAGAAAGTTCAGATGCAGCAGTGGAGTCTTCTAGGGTATAGCTTTGCTTTATGTCAAAGTTTTGGAAAGCCTTGCAGAAAAGATGAAGATCTATAGAACATCCAGTATGATGGTGATTTTAAACTGTTTCTCTTAGAAGTTTATTTTGATTTAGAAAAAGCATGCAAAACCCAATGGCCTTTTAATTCAGCAGAGGTCAGTTATCCTGAAAAACTTCAGCCTTCCAGTTTTGATCACTATGACAGGGTAAGGAGCCATATAGGACTGAGAAAGCCACTTTGCCCAAGTAACCTGCTGCAAAGCATCAGTGTGAAGGGCTGGCATGGTCTGTTCCATCTGCCACCATATCAGCCAGAGGTAACGTGCTGGGAACTGTCTGGGGTTGGGATGGGGAAGCACAGCATGTGCAATGAGGGACAGCCTCATGTTCCCCCAAAGCTTCTGGGGGACCTTAACCAGGACACACATCCAGCTCCCAGCCATCACACACCAGCAACAACAGTCAGGGAGAAGAAGGGGAGTGCTCTCAGTGCATAATTTATATTGACACAAGAAAGCAGTAAAGGTTGGAAAAAGCCTTAAAACACACTTATAGGAGTATTCAGATGTGATGCACCAGATACAGTTATATCTTGGAGTAGTTGGAAAGTAATTATTTAAATATTCCAAGTAGTCATTGCATTTTAGTTTCACCTTTTTCACTCTCATTCTGGAAAGTGAATTCTTAGTTCTTTGGTTTTGACCTGATTAAAATAAAATTTTATATATATATATGTGTGTGTGTGTGTGTGTGTGTTTAAAAACCCAAATTAGGAAAACGTCATACTGAAAGACTTTGACTGTATGATTCACTTTTGGTTTTGTTTCACTTGGTTTAGCCTTTTTCTTTTAATACTTAATCAAATCTTTCATTTCTGATATTCTGTGGATGGGTTCAAAAGCTTTTTTGTTTGTCATACATATTGTTCCATATATCTGTCTTGAGCCACGTTGGCTTCTGTTGTCATTTTGACACTGATTTACTGGAACGAACTTATATTTTAAACTCTGTTACTGTTCTTTAAATGCCTTCCATTCCGCATTAACATTTTTCAACAATAGTTAGTCCTAATCAGTTTTTTTCCAGCCTGTTTGTAAATCTAGCATGATGCCTTCTGAAAACAGACTTACTGAAGAATATCAGACATTTTAAGAAAATAAGTGATCAAGTGACTTTGCTGCTGGTAGTTCATCTATGTTCTGTGTGTGCTCATATCCAGTTACATATATGTCTAATAGTCATTTAACTCCTAAAGGAAAAGTTTAATTCTATTAAAAGGTCTGCTCCAGAAGCTATTTGTCTTCAGTGACCTATAGTAAGTGGAGTTTCAAAGGTTTATGAGTAGGTAATGAATTTCTATTAGGGTGTTCCAAAAAAGCTCTCACACTCTCTCAGCAACTGACCCCCAAAGAGTTGCTCACTCTCTCACCTCAGCCATGGGATGGGGGAGAGTTGGAAGGGTAACACTGAGAAAACTCATGGGTTGAGAGAAAGACAGTTCAACAGGTAAAGCCAAGGTCATACCCACAAGCAAAGCAAAATAAGGAATTCCTTCTCTACTTTGCATGGGCAGGCAGGTGTTGAGCCATGCCCAGGAAAGCAAGGCTCCATCACATGTAACAGTGACTTGGGAAGACAAATGCCATCACTTCGAATATCCCCCTCTTGCTTCTTCTTCAATACGGCTCTACATACTAAGCATGACCCCAAATGGTCTGAAATATCCCTTGGGTCAGTTGGGGTCACCTGTCCTGGCTGTGTCCCCTCCCAGCACCTTGTGCACCCCTTGCCCCTCAGCGGCAGGAAAGGCCTTGACACTGTATAAATGCTGTTCAGCAGTACCAAAAACATCCCTGACTTATCAACACTGTTTACAGCACAAATCCAAAACACAGCCCTATACCCAGCCACTGTGGAAAGAAATAACTCTATCCCAGCTAAAGGCAGCACAAGTTCCTCTGGACATGTTTTGATGTCATTCTCACTGCCCTCTGATCGGTGTGTGCTTGTCTTTGTCTTCATCTTAAACAAGTTTTCAATTTCTAAATACAATGGAAAGCCACAGCAGTACCAAGATATCTTTATAGTTTTAAATCAAAAAAAATTGCAAATGTGTTAACAGTTTTACTCTGTTTTAATCCAAAAAGCTGAATAATTTGCCTCTTCATCTGTCTTTCATGTGCTCCCTTATGTGTCCTCTACAGCAGTGAAAGAACCCGTGCAGAAGATACTTCGTTCAGTGTTCCTTTTTCTCTAGGAGGATTGTTTACAGACAAATGTATTTTAAACAGTGCCTGTGGATGTAAGTGAACATAGGCACATTGAAAGAGAGAGAAGATAAAATTTTTAGAGCCATACCAGTTACTACGAGCTGAGAGTTGATACAGTTGTGGTGTGCCATTCTGATCTGAGTGATTATTTTCTCTCTCCTTGTATGCTCTTCCTTCATGGTTTGGTGGTCTTGAGGTATGAATTTTAGTCAAAGTTAAAACTGTGGTTGTTTTATTATTTGTATTACTGTACTTTTTAAAAATCAAAGTCATGAGGCATAGTTTCACTGTCCTAATCACTGTAGCATTACTGAACCAAAGGAGATTGCTAAGGAATTTACAGTGCAAGACAGGGGAAATCACAGGGATGGTGGCAAAAGGACAATTGTGCAGACTGAGTTTGATATCCAGGACTAGTGGGAGTCCTCAGAAGTTTCTTCCTCCTCACTCTCTGAAATATCAATTGGTCTATTACAGCTTCCACTCTTCCTCTCTGTTTTGTCTTTCTGATAGAGAAAACATAATGTGCTGGCTGACAGTCATATTTTAGGAGACATGGCTGAGGAGAGCATTGGGAGCTAACTGGAAATTTAGAAAACCCTCTTAAATATGAGGAATAGCAAGGGAGCACACACACCGTTCTTGGCCTTTGAAATAATTAACTGTTTGTTGTAGGTGAATGAGAGGAATAAAAATTTCAGCAGTAGGTGAGATGAGGGATAGTGTGGACTGTAGGTTGTGAAGAGTTTTGAAAGATGAGACTCTTGGAGCATGATGGACCTCAGGGGAGAGAAGTATTGCCTCTGTTTTGCAGTGACACTTGTTGGTGTACATACAGGAAGAAAAATATTGTGGTAATGAAGTTATGAGTAATGAGAGACTGCCCAGTTTAAAGGTTTAGCCATGTGGGTGGACAGAAGTCTTGTATGAAATGAAACTGCAAGGCTTCAAAGGTTGCACTCCAGAAACTGGGTTTGGATGGATGTTTAAGCAAGGCACAAGTGCAGCTGGATCAAAGCAAATCACTACACCTTGCCTGAGCAGATGTTTACAGTAAATCTGGCATTCATTTTGCTTTTCATGTTCCTCAGATTTTCAAGGGGAGCAGAGCACAAGGAACAAAGCAGATTTCATCTGTACAGAGGCTTGATTCCCAGGTTTGATTGAAGAGCAGGTGGACAGTGAAAATTCCTGTCCCTTTGCAGTACTATCGCTGCCTATATATCCCCATCTTTGTGTCTGCTTGTTCTACCCTAAGCCTCAATGCCAATTTCATAACACTTAGGTGACCTTCTAACTCTGGTGTTTGGCTTGCTTCCTACATGCCAGAAGCTCAGTGAGATACAAGGATGACACATGAATGAGCATACCCTTGAGAACAGAAGGGGTTTGGATAAAAGAGTTGTGACAATCTCAGCAAGAAAACTGTCTTGCTCGATTCCTCTGTGTTGTACTGTGGTATCAAAGAAATGCTTGACGCTACTGTCAAACCACCTTTCTTCCCAAACAACCTGCGGGACCGGCAATTTAGGCAAAGCACTGAGGTTAAAGAAGCAAGCAAGGCACCACACTGCTCCTTAAGCTGCTGCCTGAATTTTGTGTGTTCACATCTGCATCCTGCAGCCTCATCCATGCGCCCTGTTACAGCCTCGTTGTGCTCCTTGCTGGCTGTGAGAAGTGTGAGCGACTCCTTGTGTAACGGAGGAGGCAGCTCAGCTCTGCGAGTCACATGAGTGTGGTTTGGTAATGCAGGGCTGGCTTTTATCTGCAGTTGTTCCAGGTTTTACCAGCAGCAGGGTGGGATGGTGCAGAACTGAGGAAGGCACAGGAAGTCTGAGGTTTCCTTGCCCTCCACAAGCTCGTGTCGTGGTTAAGCAGTGATTTGCCCCTCTGACTAAACTGCAAGGTCTTTGCTCACAGTGGATATAATCTTTTCCCATTAAACATAATTTTAAATTTAATTTTTAAAACACCTGTTTGGAGATATTGTAACCCTGTCTCCAAAGCACATTTGAAAATTTGGCATGCAAGGAAGTGTAAAACATTTGATTTGATTCTGTTCAAATCAATGCTTGTTAACAGCTTAGCATACAGGTAGAGAAAGTATAAAAATATGGTGTAATGCAGTGGAATGAAGAAAGTATCTTTTCAGTTCTATTCTGAGAATGCAGCAAAAATAGCCCCATGTCAAATGCTATTTGAATATCACTTCTTAATGTGTCTGATACGCTTATTCTTTATGTGAGCCCACTGCTATCTTGCTTATGCTGCAAAAATTCAGACATATCTATTTTTTTTATTATTATTTTATTTATTTATTGCCTCTACGTGTACCAAATTAGTTTCTTGATTTCATTCTCAACTCTTTATGGTTTTTGCATTGACTGACTGATGGCATTCCTACCATCAGGTTGTATAAAAGAATTTGATAGTTCCAACTTAATAGCTCCATATACTGTTTGCAAAACCTCGTATCTCTGCAGGGGAATGAATCCCACACAGTTTCACTTTGTGCTGTGACCGTCTTGCCAAGTTGTGAGAAGGCAGCTGTAATGAATTGTAGCACTGGTATGTCTGGTCTGATATCAATATTAGACAAGAAGTTGCAGTAAGAAAGCTACATGAAAAGCTTCTCTGTAAATCCTGGCAGTGGCAAAGGCGATACTGTGAGAGGTTAAATTTTTTTCTTCACTATCAGTACACAGTAATAACAAAGCAAGCAGCTAAATGGGAGAAGAGGGTCTTAAACATAGTGCATATATTAAAATTATACAGCGTTTTTAGCTAAATTACTTGATCTGCACATCATAGAGGAACTGTCTTGCTATATTGTCTATAACCTTTAGCCACATCTTGGATTGCAGGCTTGAGTTACGTACTGACAATAACCACGCTGTTTCGCTGACTTATTTTGACAGTTTATGTCCGGTTACTTTCAGTGATTTGCAAAGCTGACATTTCCCTTTAGTGAACCTGAAACTCCTTTCTGCTGTATTGCCCAGATATTTTTAACATACCAGATAGTAATGAAAGGCAGAGAAAAGAGAGGAGGGCTTCGTTCTTGCTGAACTGGGGAGAGGGTTTCACAGCAAATACAAGAGGTGGAAGGAGCTGTAGTATAAATGAGGACTGGGCCCAAAATCAGTGTATTTATGCTCAGAGCCTTATTTCTGTTGTTTGCTCATTCTATAAATGACACACTACTGTTTTATTCCTTAGCATATATTCTTCTCATATTGCAATATTTTCTTTCCTTCTGGTAAAGTGTATCTGATTGAGCCAATTTATACTGACAGCTTTCCTAAGTTAACTCCTCTATGAATTCCCACTTCATTTAATATTTTTTCCTCCTGCTTTCCACATTTGAGTTACCTTTGTTCTGTGTCTGAAGGATAGGAAGCTGATAGTTATTTTATATTTATATTTCAAGGATGCTTAATGTTTAATGAGGCTGAATATGTTGTAAAAAGCTTCAGAACATTCAGACTGGTTAATATTTCATGTCGATCTACAGAGACAACTATATTGATCTTTTAAGCATCTGCTAAACAAGACAAGGAATAAATTAGGTTTTGGTCAGTTTGATTTGGCTGGTGAGTTAAATAGCTTTTAGAGCATTATCACCTTTTAAAATGTTTTGTTTCCAGTTGAATAAAGTAGATTTTAAAGGCAGTATTTCATGTCGTTTCTCATTGCTGTTCATTTTGCTCTTTTATTTCAGCTGTGTTTGTGTATATTATGAAGGGATGCAGAAGTATAAGGAGAGGATATTTGCACTGTCTGCTTTATGCACCCACAATTATACCTTCTGAAGGCACAGGTAAAGGGGCTCTACTTGTCTCTGTTGACTGCATTTTGCGGTAACAAGTGCAAAAAAGAGATTTCCTTGCAATAAGAGGAAAAATAAATTATTACATCCATTCAGAGGTCTATGTAACTGTTTTCTAAACCTAATGCTAGTGGATAACAAGGCTTTTGAAAGACCCTTTTTATCCAGAAATAATTCCATAGCGATTTTGTGATGATTGAGAGTTTACAAACTGCACCCAAAACACACAGCAACTGTACAGCTGATCTAACATTGACATTTTTATTAAGAAATTGAGTAGGCAGCCTTGGAATAAAGTTATGGGGTTTGACTGTTAGAACAAAAACACATATATTTTAATGGTGATGCATCTACACTGAAGAAAGACCCATCAGGAAACATTTGCCAGTTTGGCTAAACTCAAGCATAAATGACTGCATTTATTGTTTCTGTGAAAACAGTACTCTCTGGCCTACATGTGTACAAATACTCTTTTTGTATAGAGTTCACTTTTAAATTATTTTGTAGTAAACTAAATACTCAGCATAAACCTAAATATATCTGTTCCAGAAATATTTATGTTTATAAATACAGATGGAATAATGGAATTATACCTTTTTTTTAGTCTCTTGCATTTGTGGGGTTTTGTTTGTTTGTTTAACTATATTTCCTGCATCCAGTTTTGCACACATGTAATAGCTGTGAAAACTTTATTTCTTTGGCACAAAAAATTTCAAAGTTATCTGTGATTTTGGGAAGTTTGAGGGTTCCCAGAAATGTTACATCTGTACTGTTAACTGAACTTAAAACGTAAGGACAAAGAAAGAAGACAGGCAAAGGAATTGATACAAAATCTTCTTAATTGACAGCAGGAATGAAGAGAAGCTTTTGGGTTTGTTAGGTTCTGGGATACCTCTCCAGCCACTCTTTTCCCTTCATTCCTGCTGCCCACAGAATTTGCTTGGGAACAGACATTTTTTTAAAGAAATGCTCCCTATGATTTAAAAATGTTTCATATGCATGTTACTATCTAAAGGTTTCAGAAAGTTCTACCTATCTGAATTCTTCTTCACTTCTCATTTGATGCATTCTCATCTAGCACTTCTTTCTGTTCTGTGTCCCAGTAACCGAGGCCCTGTGAGATGCACCATTAAACTACCTCAGAATCCCACAGCAGCCTTAGGTGGGAGAAGACAGTGCATGCTGGAGCAGCCTATTGAGTACCTTTATTTTCACCTGAACCTTATCAGTCTGTCAGGTACAAATGCAGCATCTTCGGTGATGGTTGTTTCTTGGGCCGTGTTGTATTAGAATGCTTTGAGAATATGACAGGTGCTGTGGGGTTATCAACTCATGTTTCTGTGCCACCATTGACAAAAGTACCAAGGACCCTCACTGAGGACTTCAGGGTATGTCTTCAAAAGCTATACTAATTTTTCATTAATTTTACCCCCATTTTTTAAAGCTGTCAGACTATTCCCATATAAAGAAAATATTTCCTACTTAACCGTGAAAGTGACTTGATGCGTATCTAAATGCTTGTTGATATGATGAAACACTGTCATTTCTAATGTATGTGTCACCCTTAATTACTATTCAGATTCAGGATCATGCCATGACTTGTTCTATATAGCTGTCCTGGAATTTCAGGTATGTGGTGGTTTCAGCCCCCAAATGTGGCCAACTTTACAAATGTGAGGCCAACTACAAAACACTTAAAAACACTAAAACTTCAAAAGCTAGATAACCAGGTCATATTTGGAGTTTTTATGCCTATGAAATAAATTCTTCCACAAGGAAAATGACTAACATTCATTCCATGAAACTGAGCTCCAGAACTCCACTGCCCTTACCAGAGCCAACACTTGTACTGAGGATGGATATCGCTTAATGATCAATAGGAATAGTAATGTGTGCACAGCATAATTGTATTCTTGTCACTGGCATAGTGAAGAGATGCTCCCATCTGGTGAAGATATTTTATTTCATGCTGTGGAGAGACAGAGTGCAGGTGGGACGTTGCCTGTTGTGGCACATACACATGTGCCCCTTGTACACTATTTCACACTTTGGGAAAGCTGGTAACTAGTTCTTCTGAGGTTGCTTTGAAAACAATCATGTTTGGAATAATCTACATAGCACTTGAGTTTGAGAGACATCAGCCTTACTGGTACCTGATACTTCAGCAGAAAATAACCCTAAATTCTTCCTTTGTAATTAGCAAATATGGTTAATATGCTCCTTACTGGATGTCTAAAATGGAATATAGCACACACTAAATTGGACCGATGAAAAGAAAAGGGCACAGTTTATTAGTGGGGGATGCTTCCAAGAGTTTGGACTATAAACTGAGTCAGGTTTTGCAAAATTTTTGGCCTTGAAATGTTTTCCATGGATCCTTCTGTCACCCTGTAAAACTAGTTTCATCTGCTAATGGTAATTTCCTAAGAGTGATGCCACTGTCACTCAATAAAATGTCTAAGGTTCCTTGACCAGACCAGTAGAACATTGGACACTGTCTTCCATGAACTAGACTGATACCCTAACTATCTCACAAGAGTATGAATCAGCCTAATTTCTAAATGTTAGTGCTCAGTAGTGGCAGGGAGATCAGGATCCCATGGTTGTAAGGCTATTTCCAACCTCCAGTCCCACCACCCTATTGTTGTGCTTGCCTTTGGGTGGCCAAGGCCTTAGACTAGGACTTAGGCTAGTTCTTACTCTCCTTAAAACTAGTTCTGTGTTAACTTCACTGGGATCAAGATGAACTTCTGCACTGCAAATAGTAAAGCATTATGCAACTATTGTAAGATACTTGTGTAACGAGATCAGGATGGGCTGTGATCTCCTTCCCTCAGGGAGTTATGAACAGTACCTTGATTGGAATAGGAGACAGATTCAATCTGATTAAATGGAATTATAAGACAATGAACATTAGCCACTTCGCTCATTTCATAAATTCTAGTAATTAAAACTGCATGTGCAATAATAATGACTATTCCAGATATCTAAGTAAGAAAAATGCACCTTTGATATATTGTGGCATAGGCATAATGAAAACACAGAGTTTAATGGAGGATATATGTAATAAGAGTTACCATACAGAACCTGCAGTTGGAAATATATAAACATGCTTCCCAACAGAATTTCCCTACGTCACAATTCATTAAGAAAATCGGCAATAACTGACAAGATAGGCACAAAATGGATTTTCATGTTGCTGGGATGAAGTATGGCTCCCAGCAATTAATGGTTTTAGTCATATTAAGCAGATAAATAATGCTATCTGACATTACAGTATTTCACATTACACTAAAATTTTGTAACATTTGCTCATAATATGAGTTGAAATATGTTACCTAGGAAAAAAAATGTTATCTCTGGAACAGTCAAACCCCATTAGAAACCTTAGGCTTGAAAAATCACAATGTTAACAGTTATATCCCCTAGCAAAGGTTTGCTTTCCTTAAATAGTGTTAAATTTAAACCCAGAAGCTCTAGTCTCTTTTGGAGTTACTCTTCCATAGTGCATTGAGCTTGAAAGGAAAATTTAGTGCATGGAACGTACTGTGCCATTGCTGAATGTTGGTGGGAGAAACACTATGAAGAACTGCAGAAAGAGGGAATGAAATCATATCAGGGAGACTTATGTTCTCTCTAAAAAAAAAATGTTTCTACATTCTGCTTTATTAAAAAAGCTCCTAATCTTAGTATGACCTCACTACTCATTATTGGTAAATCATTTGGTAACTCTAAACCTCATTCTAATTGTCATGTTTGCCGTTTTCACAGCTGGATATATGCTACCTGAGTATCATTCCTTTTGGAAAAAGAAAGCTTTTACAGCAAAATACTACGGGTCTAAATTTCCAGTTGTGCATGAACATCTCTGATTTCAGCATTCTTACTCATGTTAAGTATAGTTTTATACTGGAAAATGCCTACTGTGTTCCCAGCATTAATAGGAATCACGAACAAACATGGGAACATGATTTCTCTCTTGTGTGATACTAATTCTGTTCCAAATTCATTTAGTAATGTGGAAGGAAATGTGATTACTTGTCAAAGCACAGATGTGTTTTTTTGTTGGGACAGTGCACAGTGCATTTGGAAGTGTCATGTTTAGCTGAAGGCAACAATGCTTAGTGTCTCAGCACCCAACTCCCACTGAATTTCAACAAGAGTGAGCAAACAACCTTCCCTTGGGCTTCAGTGAAAATCCTTGGCTTAGTATCCAGTCTGAGCTGCAGTTCCACTTGCAGGAAGCTTTTTTTGAGGTCTTTTAAGGTATTGTTTCCTGAAACAGCAGAGATAATCTGAGTGCAGAGAGAGTACTGCAAACCTGTTACTAAAATATGTTAAATTTTTATATGAAAGAACAACTTTTAAAAAAAAATGGTTCTCACAATTTGTTAGGATTATTAAATACACTAGACCTTTCCAACTCCAAGCCATAAAGAAATAATCTTTTATATGTGCCAAGATACAATTTTATTGCTTCTCAGATAACACTGCATTTAGGTGTTTATTAACTTGAGGGTACTGTAAAAGCAAAACCAGTTCACTTATGTCTTATGACATTTGTCCTACTGTATGTTAGTGGAAGAGGTAGGGACTTTTCAGAGACATTGCTGGCAATGTCATAAGAAGTGCACACCAAAAGCTTAATAATGGTGCTAGCAAGAACATGTAATCTCTGCCAGACTGGTATCTAGATTTAACTATCTTCAGTTGGAAGATGTTAAAATATTCCACCATACTTCTTGTATGACCTTATAAAAATGACACTGTTTAGAGAGGTCACAGCTCTGCATTGTCTCATGATGATTTTCACAAATTCGTTGAACTGCTGAAGTGTATCACAACCCAGGAGTCTCAAAGCTCCTCTCTGGATGGCTCTGTGACCACCAGTGTGTGATGCTGCACATCAAACCTTCAAGAAAACTCCCAGCGACTGTGTAATCTCCCAGTATTAGTGTTCAGAAACAATTCTAGTTACAGCAACTATGGATATTGGATGTATTTCTACCTTTTTTTTTTTTTTTTTAATAAGGTGAAGAAGAAACAGTTGGTGCTGTATATCCAGCTGTTGTATGTCCAGATGATCACCCAGTGCTGCAGGAGCTGCCAATGACCCAGGAACTACTGGCTTTAGAGGCTTGGTTTGTGCTTTCACATAATCTCTCTTTATCAGTCTGTGGCAGTGTTACTGCACCTTCACAGTATCAAAAAGAAATATTGGTTTTATTGTGCTTATTTTAAAACAAGTACATTTAAAAACAGTCAAACTTACCTAAGCTGGGTATATAAAAATATACATGTAACAAGTCACATTATACAGTAAAAAAGAAAGCACCTGTGTGGAAAGCTTAGCCCTTTTTCTGGAAGGGGAGCTGTCCTTGTAGAGCTGCTTCAGTAACATTATACGTATATACATAAAAAACCAGAACTTTAGCCACATAAATCTGTCCTCTTTTGTGGCAGAGGAGACAGAAGGCCCAGAGGGGTGATATGTCTCATTCTTTCTCCATCACAGAACTGCTGCCATTCACACTGCATGAACAAGAGTATGGTTTGGGTAAAGTGCGAAAAGCGTGAGGTAAATTATGCTCCATGTGGCATAATTCCTCCCAGGAAACAGCATGACCAACAGCCCCCAAACAGTTGTGCGTTACCCTGTTGTCAGAATGAGCAGCTGTCCCTCCGGACTCCACATCTCTCGCTGAGCAATGGCAGTGCTGGACTGCACATGCTGTCTCTGCTCTGTGATGGGGCTCAGAGAGAAGGGCCAGCTGCACGTGTTGAACTTGTAAAGCTCTGAAGCAGAGGGCTGCTGGACACCTTCTGCAGCACCTCTGACCCCAAGTGGGAGACAAAAACTGTGTGGAGACAAAGGTCCTATCAAACCTCTTCTCTAGATCGGAGGCTCAAAGTGTTAACTCTAAATTATAATATGCTATTAAAAAAGTCAACTAAGTAACTTAGTCGGTTTAAACACTAGGTTTCTTTCTAATCCTAGCTGCATTCCACTATGGTAAATGTAGGTATTTGAAGAAAATATTTCACTATTAAATATTCTTGCAATTATGTTTTTTAGAAGTGCCTTTTCCATGTCAGGCTCTAATCTACTCAGAAAAGTTACCTTTTTATTTTTTTCAAAAATAAAACTGTAGCAATTATATATTGTATTTAACCATGTGAAAAGAGTAAAAAGCTATTTTTACGCAGTTTCTGAGGTAATAAGCTGGCATGTTAAAAATATATTAATGCAAGTCATTCAGTTGAATGTCCCTAGCCCATCTTCCCCCAAAAGAAGGGATGGACACAGTGATATCAGTAAAGTGGAGAAAAAGTGTGTGGCATACTGCTTTGTGTATTGTATCATAGTTCATCATGATTTCTTGTGAGGTCCTCCCCATAATTAGTAGCTTGACTTCCAACGAACATATTCCAGTTGTCCAGAACCTCCTCTTTTGTTAGTTTTTGATCCTGGTAGGAGGAAAAGAAAACCTCTGTAAGAACATTTTCAATTTAGTGAAAGACACACCAGCACGGACTTGCAAGAGCCCTGGGATACAGACAGTTCTTTGAAGCAGCAGACTGCAGGTTCAGGAATCATTTGCAGCTGTCATGGTGAGTGAAATTTGGACCCCAGTGGAAGACAGAAGTCCACTGGTTTCAGCTGGGTTAAACTACAGTGGAAAGTTCTTTATAATGAACTCACTGCCAAACAGTATATGGGCTATCTGATACACAGTTTTGCCCTGTGGTTTGGTTTTGTCTTCCAGACAGCAAGAATGAAAACTCTCTGTGTATTTTGTCGAAGATGGTTGCTTATGTTAGCAATTTACACACTCTGTGTATGAGTATTTTGGCTTTTCATGTTCCAACTTTGCTCACATTACACTTGTGAAGATCATCCTCTGGAATCTACTGTTCCACACTAGAGGAAGGGCATGTATTGAGCCAGTCTTTGAATGAGAGGTATGTGCTTGATTATAGAATTGAGGGTGGTTTTGCTACCCCCTATATAAATGTATCTCTATATTTTCCTCTTGTAGTCTAAATTAACATACAAAAGTCATGACCACTCTTAAAGGAAAAAAGGATTTCTAATGTGTTAAAACATCCAGTTTTAAGATTATAAATATTTCACTTAATGAAAGCCATGGGAACTTCTAGAGCTGATAAACTGTATTTTACTACTTTGTGATTCTAACCCTGCCCATTGAAATCAGCATGGAAACATCAACGCACCAGCAATTCTAGCCTCTAAAACTCCATTTAAAGTGCACTGATAAGAAAAGTTATCAGGAATAAATTGTTGCAAGCTGGTATTTTAGAAAACCCCACAACAGCCTATATAACTTCTTAAAAAACTGTAGTAGGACACCACGTACCTTGTCTACATCAGACTCATAGACTAAGTGCCTGGCTTCAGCCAAGGCGTGATCATAGTCTTGAGGGAGAATCCAGTGCTGAATCTCGTCTTTGTCCATCTTTCCGTCCTTGTTGAGGTCACGAAAATCTGCAAACTGTTCACGCTCTGTAATCACCCAGTCAGGCTCTGGTCCACCCTCTTCATTTGCAAACATATCAGCTGGAGAGGAAATAAAGATCTCACTTGAGTCATATTTAAATTGCAAATTATGCACAGTCTAAAGAAGTTTGCACAGTGTTCCTCGGAGGAAGACCAAACTTTTCACTGTTTGCACAGCATCTCTTTGTACAGAAAATTAAATGTGGTGTACAGGGTAGCTGTGTGTATCTTCTCTCAGACCTGTTTCCTCACTGCTGGTGATTCTGTCCATTCTTACATTAACATTGTATCATAACTGTGCACTGCTGGTGAGGCTAACATGAGAGGTAAATGTGTTCCAAGGCCATCATCACTGAATTTCAGAATGAAAAAATTCTCTAAGGATCTTTAGTTAAATAGCAATCATAAGCTTTAGTGCTAGGCTCAGTCACACAGGGAGAAAGGAACTCAGCCATTTTATCTTGTCCCTGCCAGCAAATGTCTTTGTGGATAAGATCAGACTCCAGCCAGCAGACACTGATTAAAGGAAAAAAAGGCACAGGGGAAATTTAAGCAAACAAAAATTGCTAAATGGAACTTGCATGCTTTTATCCTGCTTTTAGAGAGATCTGTGTAAGAGACATTGAGCTCAGTAGATGAGTCCTCTTTTAACCATGCAGTGCTGTAGCATATTCCAGCAGAAGATATTCTTCAACAAAGAATGACCTGGAGAAGTCATGAATCAGTGGTGCATTCTGTGAGAAACCACAGGCATAGGGCACTTGTCATAGACTGGTACCTCAGGATGGAGCACCATTTGTGACACAGGATGCAGAGATCACATCTCTGAGCTGCTCTGTACTTCAGTCCTGTGCTCTATTTAGGAAACATTGGCAGGACAGTGCCACAATGGCAGCTGCTATCTGCACAAACAGAGTTATGAGAGTAGCAGTGACTGTTAAAAGTAAGTGATTTGTAACTGTTTTTTGCATTCCAAATGATGAGTAGTGTGTCCACTTTATTCTTCTGGTCACTGTGGCTAATCGTTTTCTGCTCATCAGGGCTGCTTATTCCTCAAGCCTTCCACTTTTCTATTTAGAATTAAAGCCTGCTTTTTCATACTACTCCTCTCCTATGCCTTTGGTGTTTGGTTGTCAAGGATGTGCTAAGGAGAAGTGCACCCCATGTGGATGGTTTCAGGGCCAGAAGCTGGCTGGTATCCACAGCAAACATAAATGATGATTCCAAAGCTAGGAGTAACCTCCCCTGACTCTGCAGTGTACACTAAGTTGAAGTTCTCTATTGTCAATGTCCACAGTGTCCCTGAAATACTCTATTACCTGTCCACGCACAATGAGAATTTAGTTCTCTCTGCTCACCACGATGAGGGATATTTTGCTCTGCTGCTCATGTAAATCTAAACCCAATTTTGTAAAAGAAGAAAAACGATGGAATCATTCTATAACCTTCAGCAGATTTCCCCATCAAATACTCGATCTAGAGACTGAAATTTTTGGACTTCTTTCTGCTGTTCCTTATAAACTACCAAAGAATATACTTAGTTTTCTACTGGTTTCTTACCCCTAACTTCATAAAAATTAAAAAAATTACATCTGAAAAAGGGAAGGAGGAATATTTTAAGCATAGTTTTTTCAACTCATGAAGAAAACTTCAGACAACACATTCACTTTCTTTTCTCATTTTTTAAAGTGCAAATTATATTGTTTATTTGAAGCAACTGACATGTCCTGTCAATTTGATTTTTATCATCCTTGCCAATGTGGGGTGATCGTGACTAGAACATTCTATGTTCCTATCTATAGAAGACAAGAAAAACCAGCATTCACATGGTAACAAATGTTGACAATTACCTTATAATTATATGTAGGTAATGTCACTGAATGAACTGAAATTACTGTGGAAATTATGCTGCTCTGTTATTTCAGTCATAAATGAATAGCATTCACTTTCTGGGCTAAATATAATTTACAAGGAACAGAATCCCCTGCCATTAATTAACGTGTGTATATTGTTCCTGATTCTATGTGAAACGATCTTTACAGCACCACCTGAAACAGCAAGATTCATCCAAGTTTGCACTAGTGCTTTCCTGGAGCTGCTTTTTTGATTTCAAACCCATCAAAATGAGTGCAGTGGAGAAGGTGGGTTTTAGTATCGGCATAACGATTTAAAAGGCTAAAATGTATCATGTACTGCGGCTCTCCACTACTGCTTCTGTTTTGTCTTCATAGGTCTAAGTGCACGACAGCAGCCAACAGCCTGGTGTGACTAAGTTTGTGTAAATTAACTGTGACTGATCTGCTGAGGAAGTTTCCCACTTTGTGATCCTTCTGCCACTGAAGTAATGCACTGCTAACTTTCACTCATTTCACAACTTCTTTGAGAATCTTAAATCTTAGTGCTGTTCTAATACAGTTCATTCTTAATGTACCATCTATTTCTAGAAGAAATATAATGGTATCACTAATAGAGAAGTATGGGGCTTTACTTATTAATTACACTAGGAAAAAACTAGTAGAAAAAGGTGAATTTTCTCTTTTTGCAATGTGTGCTTTCCATCTGTTTTGAATATTTTAGTACCATTCAAACTTGGGAAAAGACTAATTCACTTTCTATCTCTCCTGCATTTCTAAACGCTTTCAAAGAGCTCTGTATACGAGATCTACTACACAGAGAATATTCCTGTCATGAAAAATATTATTCCAGATCCTGTTCTCTTGTTCCTCTTCTCTTAACCAAGTTATATGAGAACAAGAGCAGAATCTTACACTGTAAAGTGCAAGGAACCTTTTCCTGGTGATGTTGCTATCTTCCTAAAACCAAAATCAAATTTTCTGGGTTGGATGGTTTGGCATAAAATAGTGGAACTGCAATGCAGGACTGTTCATCTCTGGGTTGCTAATGCTGCTGCAAATTTGAGGGAAGATGAAAAAATGGACTGGAGATTATATAAGAAACAAGTATCAACACTTACCAATGTATTCATCTTGATCCACAAAACCATCGCCATTTTTGTCTATGTCTTCTAAGGTTTCCTGGAAAATAGTTTTGCACTGAAGTAACCAAGAAAAAACTGCAAGTTCTATTTGCCTCTTTGATCATTTAATGTTTTGAGGCCTTGACCTTCCCTTGTACACAAGCAAATGCACTCTCACTAACTCCAGTGTGATTGTTGTTTATACAATGAATATACAAATATCCTTTCAGGGAGAAAGGGAACTAACACCATGCTTAAGTCAGATACAAGCTTGCATGAAACACTTAGCTGCTGCATATCAGCATACCCTTCCTTTTATTTTGGTTTATGTCTGTGCCACGAGATCATTTCTTGATTCCATTTAGGAGCTGTCTAAGTGCACTTAACAAGTCTTCCTTATATTGAGAGCTCTAAATCAAGTGAATTTCATGAAAGGCATCATTTTTTTGTTCCCCATTTAGCTATTATGTGTGTGTCTCTTTCTAAACCCTGTCTGGAAAGGTTAAAGAAGCACTTCAAAGCTTATCCATAAAAACAAAAGTAAAAATAATGGCATTGATTTTGCTCTGCTTACTAGGACAACGATGCTTTTCATGTGCTCAAACTCCTCTGGGTGAAGGAAAGCAGTGAATTCTTCACGAGTGGCAGCCAAGTCTCCATCCAGATCTGCAGTTTTGAATCGTCTTTCATCTCTGGGCAGCATTTTCTTAAAACTGTGCTGATCAGTTCCATCTTGGAATTCTTCTGGATTTTCTGCAAATTAATCAAGATGATCCCACAAGTGTTTTGCTTTAAAACATACTAGCACAACGAAGCTCTCCAGCTTGCTGTTTGAGTGTAGAAATACAAAGACTTATTGCCAGAATAGCTGCTGTTCTAAAACAGAACTTCTGTTTTCTGTGAAGTTGTAAATTCAAGGGTCAAGTACATGGTTTGACTTTCAAAGGTGACAGTAGTAGAGGTAAATGTCTGAGTAAGCCTTCTGTTGTATGCAGGATAATGGATTTTGTGCTATTGCATATTATCCCTCACAGATTTTCTTCTTTAATCTGCCTTTACAAGCACCACTGAGGCAGTATTTGGGGTAGATTTCATTCACAGAAGTTTTATCCTTCGTTAGGAATTAGTATGATCTACACAACTTTTCAGTTTCAAGAAGCAAGCAAACCAAGGAAAAGTGGTTTCAGAAGGTGGCAGGCTGACTGAAATTATCTAACTGCTACGCCTCTGCTACAGGGAACCTAACAATTATTTTCAGTTTAAAACAATGACATTTTTTCAGGGTGTTCAGTGGCATAAAAGGAATGGTATTTGATATAATTTTTTAAATAGGATCATTAAACTGACTTCAAACATGAAAAATACTCATAACAATTTCACAATTCAGATGTTGGGAGACAAACACAGGTGAAAAAGCCTAGACCAGGAATTACAGATGGGAATTTTAAGTATTCATTAACACAATGTAGTAGCTGTTCTCTGATCTTGGGGATTACAGAGAGCAAAGACAAAGGGCTGAGACGGGTTTCCAGGGATAATGCTGCAGGGACTGTGTATCAAATATTTCCTTCCATGAATGTTAAAAGCATTTTAATCTAAAGTAGACTTTGGAGTTATTACCACTGGAAGCTTGCTCTAGAAACTGCCTCTGTAGTAGGTAAATATTGTCTTCTCATTTCCAGTAAGTATAAATGCTCAATTAATACTGATTTGTTGTTCTGTCAGTATTGCCCTTTAGCTTAAGTGATCTCTTCTCCTCCTTTCCCTTCATTATGTTATGGAAAGCAAAGGGATCGAGATGGGCAGAATTCAGGTATATTTTTTAGTAAAACTTTCTTTTGCCTGATTTGTTAAGAAATTTCATTTACAGTTAATGACATTCTGAAGCATGTTATTCTCCAATAACAATTTTAATCAATAATTTTGCTATGACTTAAATTTTTAACATCTCAAATTAAGATTTTAGAGAGACTGAATTAACACATACAGTTAATTACACAATATATTATTTTTAAAAATAAAATACCATTTTAAATGTTAAAAAAATAATATATTTTTAACTGGAGGAGACTTTAATTCAGCTGTGTCAGTATGTTTAATGATACCTCTACAAAACCTTCTGTGCGCTGGTGGGCTGCAATAGATAACTAAAAAGTGCTTTTGACCTCAGAGCATTTATAAAATTGAATGTGAGTTTCAAGAGACCTAAATGTGACATCAAACTTCTGTTGACTGTAAAGTAAGAAATCATACCTTATAATCTCAAAAATCCTTGATCATACAATCTGAAAATGTTCTCTTACCTAGATAATAACCATATGTGGCTTGTTTGTATTCTTCCCAGGCAATTTTATTGTCTTTGTTTAGATCATAGTCTTTCCAAACTTTAGCCACATTTTCATAGATATAGCGTTTCTGTACCCGTTTAATCCAGGTTTTTAATTCCTCTGTTGTGAGATAGCCATCTTTGTTGTCATCTATTCTATCCACAATCTTCCTGTAAAAAGAAATCAGCATCCTTAAGAGTTGGCAGAAAAACAAACTGCATGTCAGGCCAATTTTAGTAATCTTTGTCTGGCCTTGATTTTGCACAGTAATGGAGTGCCCAAAACTCATAACACAATCCTACTGGTTAAGGCTTCCTGCATTTTACAGATTATCTTAAGGAATGTGTCTCTGTTCATTATTCAATACTGCTACAAATAACCGAAATGGAAACGGCACAATCAAAATTAGTGAACAAAGTGAACCTCAGATAATACCTGGCTTTCTTAGGTTGTATCTACTCTCTTAGGGGGATCTGTTCTTCACTGTCGATAGGGAGTGGCCATGCTGGCTGTGAGAGCAGGAGACACCATTTCAGGAGAAAGGCTGCACTTGAGCACACTGGAGGCAACCAGGGCAAAAACCTAGGATGTGATGGACACCTACAGTTTCTCCCTTGGCTTTCCAGCAGACTGACACTACGGTAGAGTGACTTATATGACTGTGTAATGCGGGGGATGTACACTATGTACAGTCTTCCCTTCCATGACTGCCTTCCACTTCTGTTTCTTTTCTTTCATTTCCAGTGAAAAGCAGTATTCCTGGTGTTGCCAGGAATGCCTGATACTCACTAAAGCAACAGCTAGTCTGCAGCAGGTCTCCAGTCATGGATGGCAGCTGGGATATAAACCACTGTCCTGTTTGTAGTTGCCAGCCTCAAGTGCTCTTGAAATCAGCAGGAGGGAAAGGTACTGGTGTTCTCCCAGAGAAATTCCCATCTTTGAAACATTCTGCACACAGCTGCAGATAAAACTGACCTGGAAAACTATGTTAAAAAATGCAATGCTGATTTGCCATGCATATGGAATACTTACATGTCATTGGTATGAAAGGGTAAGAGCAGAAATTGACTTAGCTAAATCCTGACTTGATATTCAACAGGTGAGCTACCTAAACCTCCAGGCAGCCAGAGGACACAGGGAAGTTCTCCACTTTTAAAAATTCTTTTCAATTCAACATCTTAGGTCTCCACAAAGAAACCAGCCCTCAGCAACTGGAACTGCCTGACTAGTGAAGCAATGTCCTCTCCCAAGCCTTAGTTACAAAAGTGGTAAGTAGTGAAATAGCAGCAGCAGCTTCTGCTGAATTTCCACCAGTCTGACAGGATCACACTGAATTTATAAACATGTTATTTCTGAGTGATGGGGGGGAAAGGGGCTGCTGAATTTGCTTTCTGAATTAGTAAAGTATGAATTAACTGACTAGAAAACCTTTTCTCTTTTGTGTAAATATTATGGGAAATTGACTGCCAATGGTCCCTTTCACTACATGATGGACTGTATTTGTCAACAGATTTTCCCCACAAAGAATTTGATTTAACTGCTTTATCTGATATTTCTTTCTATTGTTAAATGTATTAATTATAATAAATTATTCTGTTCTTGGCTATTTTTAAGATGAAAGAAGTCAGGACTGTTTACCAGAAAATGTTTCATGCCTCTTCCTTTTCATCTGTTTTTATAGGTACATTGCATCCATGTGCACTACTTCACACTGCTTCTCAGCTGAAGATGAGGACAATGAAATTGTCTTGCCTACAGGTTCCCAAAGGCACAGGTAACAACCTACACTATGGACTGTGGACCTCACTTTTTATACTCATAAATTACCTGTAAAATGGCTTGGGATCATTCTAGTCTTTGTAGTGGAGCTAATGTACATTCATCAGTCTGAAAAGCCTTAATGCCTTGGGTTTAAATGGTTAATTCTTAAATACAGAAAAAATTCAAGGAGCGTGTTAACAGATACAAAATGCCAGCTCATACACAGAAATTTACTTGCACAAGCGTGTAATACCTGAAAGTTTACTTTCTCCCTTTAACTGAGGTGGTACTACAGTCAGTATTAGCCCCCCCATACCCCTCATAACAAAGAAGCTAGAGGGCACACAGAGCAGGTACACACAACCTGCTACTACAGAGATTTAAGCTGCCAGTCTGTAAAGACGTCTGGTGATGAAACAAAGTTGGGGCAAGGAAATCATTACTACCAAGTGGCTGAAAGAGGAAGACTTCCCTCTCTGCACCTGATGTGAGTACAACTGTAAGTTGATAAACTCTGGCTGCATCAAAAGCGGAAATATTTATATTGTGAGTATCTCTAACCATCTTCTGTGTTCTCTGAAAGTGACAAGCCCATCACAAATGGCAGGGAGAAGGTTCAGATGATTGCAGCCCCAGTCCTCTCCCTGGATGCAGTCCTTGGATGCTGCACTGGGATTATCTCATGCTTCTCCAAAACCAGGCAAGTTGCATTACTAAACATGGGTGGGCAATGTGTGATTCCTCCCTTGACAAGGGATCCAGAGTGGGAGAACAGGGAGAAAGGATGCCCCTGTCACAGAATCTGTCATCAGGGAAGGTGCACTCCCAGGTCACAATATGATTATGGGCTGGTACGTGCCAAAATCTCAATCCAAAATCACACTGTGCAGCTGCTCCTCCACTGAGGCTGCAGGTAAGGTTTGCACTGCTATCTTCCTATACTAGCTGGTTCCTTTTTGCTTGTTGGAAGGAGGTGAGAGTGGCTTTGCATTATGATGCCTGGCCCTGGAATTCCAATCCCAGCACTGGTCATTGGGATGATTGATGTCCTCCACCCTTCCTAAGCAAGGTAAAATAAATACAGCAGTATGCAGTTTGGTTAGAGCAGCAGACTCTATGTTCCTGTTCTCTTCCAGAAATCATTCAGACTTAATTCTCCTTAAATCTGTCTTCTTCCTAGAAGCCAATCACTTGTTGAGAAGTGTCTATTTGTAACCCACTGCAGAGGTTGCCCATAATGGAACTGGGAGGTGGGGGGAGATGTGTGTTCACTATATCTGATTATTAAGCCACAAAACATTTTTAAAATCCTCTCATTACCTCCCAGTATGCTATCCAAAATTACAAGGTTGGGAAATACTGAAAGTTATGAAACTCCCACAGGGCACCCCAAGAACCACATCTCTGATGTTCTGATGCACAGTGCTCACCCCACAATGTGTGCTTTGGTCCCCAGAGTGACACTTCTGTTATTGACTGTGGCTGTAGCTTAACATGCCTGTGTTACCTCTCCAAGGGTCACACAGTGAGATCACCAGAAGTTAAGCTTCTTCCCTTTCCAAGCTGACATTTGTAAAAAATGTTTAAAAACAGCTCCATTGCTAAATCATATCCCCAACTGAATTATCTATTCTGGTGTAAGTGTAGAGCAATTTTTATAAGGCATGTCCATTTTAGTGACATACTTTGTGAGAATCTAGGTCATAAATCCAGTATGGATGGTTCCTCTTGCTCCTTCTGGAAACAATGTGGATGAAGTCGGTCATTTCTGGCAACTACTTTATCTGTTTATAGTCACTGAGATACACATAAATAGTAGTGACAGCTTCCAGAAGGATCAAGAGGTTAGTCAGTGAGATTACACTGCCACTGCACTAAGGGCTTATGATGGAGCTAGACAGACAATCAGTAAATATCACTCCCTATGAAAGGGAAGTAAAGGCAAAGGAAATCTTAGAGAGAATATGCAGATACTTCAAATTATCTTCTTGTTAGTAACTACATTAAAGGATCTTTCTTTAACTCCTGCTAGACTTATTTCTGCATAGTGATCTGGCTTCATGTAGGTGTAAGGAAGGGAGAAGCAGTAAAGCAAGGCATGGCCTCTCTTTCTGGCATAAAGGGCAGCATGGAAGCAAGAGCAACACTGAAACACAGTGGGCAAAGTTATCTCAAGTGGAAAAGCTATGGGAAGATGTTTCAAGTGGACTTGTAAATGTAGCTGTAAAGAAGGAATGGTTTAAATTTGATTCGAGCTGATGTGGTGGGGACAAGTAACCCAGAGTTAGGGACCTGTAGCAGCAAAGCCCTCCAGCAGTGGGTGAGGTCTGTGCAACACTGGGCACAGCACCATGTACAGCACCTCCCTCCACGAGGCTTATTCCTGTAAGGCCAGGAAAGGCAGGAGAGAAACAGGGAGGTGATGAATTGTTGGCTGCTCATTTGCAAAACCAGCAGGGTGTGAGATAAGTAGGCCGATAAAGTTGGGGCTCTTGAGCCTGGAGAAGAGAAGGTTTCGGGGAGACCTCATAGCAACCTGCCAGTATGTGAAGGGGGCCTGCAGGGAAGCTGGAGAGGGAATCTTCATCAGGAACTGTAGTGACAGGACAAGGAGCAATGAGTACAAACTGAGAGAGGGGAAATTCAGGTTAGATATTAGGGAGAAACTTTTTACTGTGAGGGTGGTGAGGCACTGGAAACAGCTGCCCAGGGAGGCTGTGGATGCCCCAACCCTGGCGATGTTCAAGGGCAGGCTGGATGGGGCATTGAGCAGGAGGTGTCCCTGCCCATGGCAGGGGTGGGGGTGGGACTAGATGATCCTTCTTAAGGTCCCTTCTTACCCCTTGAAAGTCTTATGATTCTAAGTCCAACCGCAGGGGTATTCGCTGCTGCACTGGGGGTAGAGGGTATGACACTGGGGTAGAGGGTACTGCACGGGGGGTGCCAGGTCCGGCTGCAGGAGCCCCTCGGGGTGGGAAGGGCCGAGGGAGCAGGCAGGCAGCATCCCTCCCCGCAGTGGCACCGAGGCTCGGCATCCCCTCGGCATCCCCCGNGCTCCGCCCCCGGGCCGGCCTTTGGCAGCCGGGCTGGGGCAGCGCCGGCGCCGCCACGTCCGCAGCGGGGCCGGGCGGGGCAGCGCGGAGCGGCCCGCGGGGCGCCGTGTTGGTGCGGGGAGCCCGCGCCGGGCGAGGAGGGGTGTGCTGCCGTCCTGAACGCGTTCGGAGAGGACAAAAGTGTGATTTATTCTTTTTTTCCCTTCTTTTTGTCCCCCCTGTTTTGTTTTGTTTTTTTGTTTTGTTTTGTTTTTTGAGTAGGGTCCCTTTTCACTCCCCGCTCTTGGCTCTCTCTTGAGTGTTAACTTTTTCCCTCGTGGGGGAAAAAAGGTGGCCAGCACTCTCACAGGGGTATATTTAAGGTGACGGGGGTCGCTGTCAGTGTAAGGGAAGCGAACTCGGCATCCTGAGAATGCAGGAGAGAGAAAGCCCAAACCATTTAGCAAAGAGAAAAGTTTTGTTTTGCTTAAATTGCAGGTTATTCTGCTCACGATTGTAAAAGTCTCTAGGCAGAGGTAATTGAAATTTAGCCATTACAGTTCCTTTTCCCATGTTATACTCTTAATTCACAACCAGAGACTCATAGCACAGGGAGGATTGTCATCCTATGCAGCGTGTTGCAGTTTAATGATGCTGTTGCTGAGGGGATGCTGCGATGAACTGTGTGACCACCGTGTGCATCACCAGCAGGGCTGCCCTGCCCATTGTTACTTTGTACCTGAGCGTATTACTGGTCCCAAATTGCAGGGACTGGTTTGTCAGTCCGGCCCACAGGATATATAAACCACATTTATGATGTGGCCGTTGGGTGTGCTGGTAATGCTGACATGCAACATGCTGAACCAGACCACAGCTTCCCCTTGTACTGCTGTTACCCCCGCAGACATCCTTTGCACCTAAAGCTCATGTGTGCTGAACTGCACAGGACTTGGTTGTAATGACGGCAGAAATGTGGTGGTGGAGAGTTCCACATCTGCTGTTTTCTGCCTTTTGTGACTTGTGCAAAGTGTGATAAACACGGCAAAGCGCCATGCCGAGCTGGTGCTGGTTTTGCTTCAGAACCATTGGCAACAGTAGCAAATTTTAAACATCTAAAACAGTCAAATACGTTGGTTTGTTAATTAACCAGCCCAAACACTGATGCACCCCTTCCAGCTCAGTCACAGGAGCTGCCCTTTGCTTTAGGTCTGGACAGACTGTCCTCTGGGTGTGTTTGTATGTCCACAGCTGAAAAACTGCTTCAGTGCTGTTTGGTGAGAGCTGTGATACACATGTGGCAGCTTGAAGATGGTTCAGATGATCAGATTAGCTGTGTTTGAGTTTACAAAGCTAATGAGATGTAATCCTGTTATTGTGTTTGCTTTGGGGTTTCTTTGGTTTATGTTATATTAAGCATATACCTTCAAAACAAAGTTTTCATTCACATATTCAGGAATCTTGTATTTGTGCAGTAATTCAGATATGGGTCTGTGTCTCAGTCTTCCAAGATTCCTGTCCTTGGTTCCTAGATCTAAAATATTGTTTCTAATGTTATCCCAGAGGTGAGAGACTGTGCTGAGGGGCTGAATTATTAGATTCTTGATCCACAAGCGCTGGAGTGTGCTGCTAGTTCAGAGAGGAGTCATTTGCATGAGTAACAGGTAGGCTTTGCTGTCCATTCACCCCATCAGTGCTGTAATCAAACATCAGTGTGTTGCTTTATCTTAGTAGCAGAGGAATATGAAGTTGTTTGAGGGATGTGGGAAATGAAATCTCTGTTTTGTTGTCAGAACAATTTGCAGCCACTTCTGTGAGAAACGCTACAGTAACAGCAACAAAGAATGGGCTAAGTGCCTGCATGGTGATTTCACTGGAAAGCCTGTAGACCCTGGGAGGGTTTGCCGCAGGGATATGGGTTCTGGCAGTAGGAACATTTGAATTTTGCCCTGTGTTTGGGTTGGAGTGCGAGTGAGCCCTGAAATGCAGTGATCTTATGAACGATGGGAAATCATGAATGTTCTGATTCCTCCAGACCTGGTTTGGGACCATTGGTAAAAACAATAAAGATTTGACTGATCCAATATGACTTTTTGTGGAAAGAGAATGATATTGTGATTACTTGTCCTTAGAGGGCTGAAATCTTAGATCATAATGCTGAGAATGGGGCATACATTCAGTCAAAACAGTCTTAGTGTTGCCAGATCTTTGTATCACTCTGATGTTTACAGATTTTGCTGTTGGGCTGTCATGACCTTGAACTCAGTCCTCTGTGAAGACATGGCTTCTACTCCTTTTACTCAATTCACAAAAGGGTAGTTTTCTCTTAAATCCTGTCTCCAAAATGCCTGTTTCTTAAAACATTGTTTGTTTGTTTGTTTGTTTTCCCCTTGAAATACTTCCCTGGTTTAGAGGTATTGCTATGAACATTTCTGCTGAGAGAAACCTACTGCTACTGAATGATTAATTAATTAGTTTTAGAGCTTAGGGTGCTATTTTCGCAATCCATGGTTCTTTTAGTAATGTTTTATACACATAAGGTTTCTTTGAAACATTGTAAAAGACCAGGTCTGCAACACTGACAATGTTTTTTAGCAGTACATTTATGCAGCAGCAGGCATGCTGGGTAGTTTATAAGCTTTTAATGAAACACTCGCAGATATTAGGGTTTTATGGGCTGGAAAACAGTGCAAATCAAAGAGCTTTGCTCACTGTTTGTAGTGCTTTTCCCCTGAATCTAACAATATTTATCTCACTTTTTCCATCTCGCATTTTGCTCCTTACATATTTACTTTCCCTTTTCAGTTTGTTGGCTATATATTTATAGTCAACAAACTATTCTGTATGAAATATACTTAGAGCTACAATATGTCTGTCATTGTGGGCATCCAGTTACCTGGCTAAAGCGTGAGATGACTCATTTCACATATGTCTTTGTCTTCAGTCTGCCTTTATCCTAATGAGGGTCACATATCTTGAATCTTTAGCCAGTATTTCTGGACATCATCAATTCTGACATCCCTGAGGCCAAGTAAATGACCGCTAAGGGATGCTGTGCCTTCTGACAGCCTGCTGGCTAATACTTGCTCTTATCCCACTTTCAGTAGCAAAACTGTTCTCAGAGCATATCTCTGCTGGTATGTTTTTTGAGTCCCATCCACTAAAATAGTCAAAATACTTGATGGCATCATAGTGCAGCTTTCTAAGTAAAGACCTTTTCGTACTCTTACTTACATTTGAAGTCCACATTGAAACTGTGGAATGAGATTCAGGCCTAAGAACTGCGTCATGGTTTAGTTTGAAAGGATATGGTGAAAATAAGAGTGATGTATCACCCAACAGTTCTTAGAGTGCCAATACACCTTCAGTTAAAAAGTCAGTCTGCAAAACTGTTTGAAATCTTCTGCGCCATCTAAATCTGTGCAGCATTCCTAACCATCCCGCAAAGGCACTCTTATCCTGGCATTGAGACTTTTCTTTTTCTGTCCTTCACAGAATTCCTTTGTTTATTTGCCACTCCTATGCAGTACCTCATGGAGCTTGGCTCCCTTTACACAGAAGTCCTCGTGTAAACAGGTAAGGCACTGACACACTCACTGGTTTTCTCATCAACAAATCGAGTACATTTCAGAGTCTCCCACAGCTATGATTAACAGTCCCCAGAGGCAAGCCGGAGGAATGAGAAAGTAGGTTTAACTCAGCAGTCCACGATTTCACGGTGACACTTTGTTACCAGGGAACGATGGCCTCTCGGGCTGGATGCTGAAACCCAAGTGAGCTCAGCTTACCGGTGGTGAGTGTGGGGAAGTACTATCCTTCTTGGGATCAGTGTGGCAGACTGCCTGGTTTCCCAGGGAGAACTGTGAAAGGCTAGGTCTAGGATTACCGTCTATTTCAGCTCTGAAAATATGTACTCTGCAGCTCAGTTAGAGAGAAAGATGATCTTTGATGATAACTCTGTTAGTACTACTAGGAGGTAAAAATAAACGTCTGCGAGAACCAGGTGATTTCTAAGTAAGCAGAAGAACTCGTTTTTCAGAGAAGCTACAAATGGAAAATATAGGATTTTTTTCTACTCAATTTTACAATACTCTGTAAATCCAGAATAACTAAATTACAATATTCCTTTGCACACAGAACAGATGGTTGGTTTGGATGGACATGAGACTCAGATATGTCATCTCAAATTAAATTATAGAAACCTATTTTGTGTTTTTCAGAATTGTATTTTGCATTCCAGTTAGCCCAATATGTTTTACTGAGGTCATTGTACCAGCACATTTTTTTTTTTTTCCTGAGGACACAGAACACCTTCCTCAAAGTTGTTGAAAAGTTTCCATTGACACCAATAAACAGCAGCTCAAGCTGTTTGTATACAGCGCAGCTGTATTTTATTGGCAATGTAACTGTGTCAGGATGAGCCTTTAATGTCTAATTTATTTTAGATGATCTAGCATTAGATACCCTGTATTTGTACTTTCAGCCAAATTCTGCTGGGTGCTAATTGCTCCCTCCAGCTTGGGTATACAGCTGTAGACAGCCTGTAACTTTTGTCTCTGCTCCTGTGGGAAACTAAAAGTTAAGAGATCAGAGAACAATCAGATCCCAGAGTGCAAATAGCAGCAGAAACGTTGCAGGAGGAGAAGTGGGGGAACTTTCAGAGAACCACTTTGATTAGATTTAGTTTTGGCTTGTCCTGCCTAGCTGCTTTGTCACAATGCCATGTCCTGTGTCTTTTTCTTAGCACGGTGTAATCTCTCTCTCTCCCTCCTCTTCATCTTTTTTGTACTTAATTGCCAGCAGCAAGTTTCTTGACATAATCTACCCAAAGTAATCATGCCAATACTGTGAGGCTAACAACCTTGTTTGCTGTGTATGATGCCCCACTTCTCTTTCTTTTTACTTCTCTCATCTACTGACACTGTAAACTCTTTGGCAGGGATTTTCTGCTATTTCTACTGATTGGTTTCTGGTTACTACTAGTGGTAACTGTTTCTACTGATTTTCTACTGAGCATGTGCAGTGTCTTGCTCCCTTGGACATGGTCTGAGTTGTCCCTTAAGATACTGTTGTCAATAAGCATAGTTAACAACAATTTTGCATCACTTGGGAGCAGTCTTGAAGTTTTTCTCTTACCAGGAATCTTCGTGATTTGTGTTTTTCCAAACATTTTACATTTTCAAGTGTATGAAAAGATCCCTTGCTTCTGACAGCATGAATCCGTGCGCTGTATGTGCAATTTGCCCTGGTAATTACTTATGTATGGTGATAACCATAGCAACATCCCAGGTAGATAATGTCATGCAAATTACTGCAGCTCCAGGCATGGAAGATGTTAATATAAGTATGTACTTGTACCCCTGGTCTTTAATATTTTGCAGCGACTCTCCCTTTCCTTCCCCCAGACATGTTGGTTTAAAATTTCCTTTCCTCACTACGATCTCGGGAAGCAAAAGAAAACCTCTTGCCATTTTTCTCATTGGTATTTGCAGAGGGAGGGGGAGGGTGGTCCTTCAATGTTTCTGTCATTAATAATTTTGTATGCACAGTGGAAATTCCACAGTGTATGTAGGGCATAAAAGTCTAGAGACTTGGATACACTGCCGGGGCTGCGTTGTGCCTGAACTCAAGTTCTTGCATTTGTAAACACAGAGTTGTGAGCATGTGAGGGTGGAATTGTAGCCACAGATGGTTGGACTGAGGTGTAAACCTCCTCAAATCATTTACAGAAGATATGGGAGAGCAGCTTTGCCTTTCAAAGCAGACAGCTGTAGCTGAATACTTATCAGGGTCAGTGCATTGTTACTGACATAAGGAAATAGCAGAGAAGAAGCTGATAACAGCTATCCCTTGTTTAGTCATAAGCAAGAGCAACAAAAAAGAAATGTACAGGAATGCTCTTCTGCATATACACTAGTCCTTGTGTAACCTTAGAACCCTGGAGGTAGGAAAATAAGATAAGCCTCTAACCTGTAACTAGAGTCTTTTGTTAAAGATATTAAAAAAAGGCAGGCAAGAAAATTGGTTAAGTAAAGGTCTTGTTTTTCTGGTGAAGAGTAAAATCNTTTTTTTTTTTTTGCTTTGCGATTAAATAGTGAGAATGTGGGTGTTAGTGCAGCAATCTGTGCTGAAGTTACTGAATGCAGAAAGATGCACTGCCCCAGCCATTGAATGAGGAAATACCCTGATAAAAGAGAGTGGAAATTTGTGGAGAGGCAGAGAAAGATGGTGCAGGCAGCCAGAGGGACATATGTAGTCTGATCCCAGTTTGCAAGGTGTTTCCAAAGCATGTTGTGCTGTTCATTAGGCCAGCACTGAATGACCTTCGTCATAAAAGCTTGGTCTTTCTCAAACAGAACCATGGTGGCCAGTGGCAACAAAATTATTGAAGTCACTGAGCAACTTTATTTGTGCTAGAGGTAGTAGATGTAGAGATATTAATTAATTGAAGATTAAAATACTGCCAATCTGTATCCCTTGATATCTGTATAGGGGTGTTTGCCACTCTTACAGGTCTGCCTACAAATCTCAGATAGTGAGGTGTTCCCCTCTAATTTCTTTGTGAATTAACAGTTCGATCCTTTGCCCAATGGTAGCACTGGCAGCACTGTTCAGCTGTGCCAGCCTGCCAAACATAGCTGTTATTGGCAGTGGAATATGAAAGGTACCCATGTCCGGGTGATCCTGTTTGTTGTTAAGCCTTGCAACAGCACTTGGAGCTGTGGGCATCCCTGACTTACACTGGAGTTTCTTTAAAAAACCTTTAATAAGGATGCCTACCTAAGAAAAACAAACTGCACCAGAAAGAAATGTATAAAGTCAGGCTTTTTAATCATCTGACAGAAACTATTGAGCCTAATTATCTGCAGGAGATTTTGTCTGTGTGCCTACTTTGCATATTATGGATATTTCTTTGTCATTTCTATTTTCAGCAAGTGATTGTCTGACAATGGCCTCTCCTTAGATCCCATATCACATGAAGGGAACAGTAGATGCCTTGGAATTACAGGAACAGGCAAGCTGAGGCCCTGGAAAGTTAAATACCCACTTCTTCAAAATAAAATTCATGATAAGTGCACTGCTAGACCTCCTGAAACCCTGTTTAAATGCCAGTTTCACTGACTGACCAGTATGATAGCCAGAGAAAACATTTGACTGCATTATCCAGTCTTCTGCTTTCCATGGCTAGGATGACTTCTTCAGGACTGAACTGACCTCTTCCTAAGTAAGTCCATGGGATAGTGGGGATCGCCACAGGCATATTTTTTTGTTTCCTTGTGGTCTTGTTGTTAAAGTGTATCTCTCTATGGTTTTTTTGTTCGCAGAGTTGGGTATTATTAACAATGATTAAAAATGAAAAGGCTGCAAGTAACCTAGGAATGTCTGAGAAATGGTGTCAGTTTTTAATGAAACTCATAGCACAGGCATTCAATGAAGATCTTAAAAGTTCATCACAGAAACTACTGACATTGCAAAGCTTCCCTCAGAGTTGCAATACCATTCTAACACAGGGGGAAAAAAGGTGCATGAGAAAATATTTGTCTAGGTTAATGCCACATGTAGGGCTAATGTTGGATTTAGTGACTCTGGTTCCCTGCTCTAGTGAGGGTGTTGCCTTCCTCCATGTGCTGCATAGTGTCCACGTTTTTTAATTTTCCTTTAGCTAACCAAACCAAACTAAGGGAACCTGCCAGCATGTGGAAATCCCCTGTATTAGCCACCTGTGCAGTTTGTATTTAACAAATGGGCATGTTTTATCAACAAGCAAAGGAAATAATAATATCAAATTCATATGAGAAAAAAGCATGTGTTTAGCAAGTAATATTTTATGTGTATAATTTTATTTGCTGTCTCTTCTCACTTTTTCTGCATCACCACTTGTTCACTTTTGCTAGTTTATTACATGATGTTCAAGGCAGCATTGCATTATCACATGCAGCAGACATCATCAGGGAGAAATTGGCTTGTCATTAGTAAAAACTGTAAAACCAACCCTACAGTAAATCCTGATTTTGGCCACAACCTCTGCATCCTGGGTGCAGAAGTGAAGCACAACCCACAGCTCTCAATGGTCATTTTTAACCCATGGTTAAAATCTCCATGTGCAAAGGTCAAGTGTAGACAGGACTTATCATATGGCTGAGAGATGCATAAGTGTATCCAGACAGAACAGTCAGGAAGGGAGGTATCCAGGGGGATGGAGGATCTCAGCTTTCTTTCCTAGCTTTCTTAGGGTATCATTAAATGCCAAGCTCCTGGTTAAGACTGATCATTTTGCATCTGTTGTTTCAGGGGAGAAATGACACAAGAAGTCCTGGTAACAGTTCACTTCCTGAGGTGCCCACGGATTCCTCCATTACTGCTGTGGAGATTTCTGAAAGGCTGGTATGGCTGTGAGCAACTGTGGCTCTGTGACAGATGTTCCAGTGGCTGCCTCCAGGTTCCTCCTGTCTCACAGCCTTCAGACCTGACAGTGCTTTCTCTGCTTGGATTAAGGTCTGGGTTTTGACAAATGCTGGGGCCTGAAAAAATAGCTTGCAGTTGTAAAGGCAGCTCCAGCAGAGGGGCTGCAGGTTCACACCACTGGGATGGGGACAATCATGAACACTCATCCCTCAGTAGGCAGCTTGTCTATCTGGGAGAAGCATGGCAGAGATGGCATGGAAATCAAAGTAGGAAACTGCCTCTAAGCTTAGACATTTCCTATTAATAATATATAGCACAACTATGCAATATAATTAAGCTATTTTACAACAGAGGCATACCATCTGCAAAAGTGGTCGGTCCAACGTCCACCAAAATCAGCCAAAAACATCTTTGTGACTTTACTAAGTTTAGTTTGTTGATGGTGCAAAGCAAAGCCATGCAGCTTTTAGGGCAGGAAGTGCAGTATGCTGGAAGCAATATGAATTCCTTTTGCTCCTTTTTGCATCACTAATTTTTATTTATCACACAAAATCATAAACTGCACATAAACTTAAATGCAGACATAATGTACGTTACTACTATAATAGAGAAGCTGTGCTCTTTTAACCAGGCATATTAAATAGAAATGGGCATATTGAATGAGGTCTCCTCAGTGGAATGTTCAAATTCCTTGTTTTCCCAAATCTTTAAATTCTAACTTGTCTGTTAGGGGTACAAAATTATAATTACACTAAAATGTGCTCACAAGAGGCAACACATCAACTAAATTTCTTCAGACAACAGCATATGAATGTCCAAAGACTTGGTTGAAAGACTTTCATACAGGGCCTTGCATTCAATGTCTTTTCTGAGTTTTGTTGTAGATTGGCTATTTGGAATTTACAAACCGTTCAACCAGAATACACAACAACTTCAGTTTTGAATGTGTATAAATAGCACTCGTGTAAGCAGGGTTGTCTGTTTAAATATATTAATTAAGGGACATCTACATTTCCAATTATTGTTTTGTTTTGTAGCCATCAAGGTTGCAGCACACCAATGCCTGACTGATGAAAAGGATAGCAAACTAGATAGGAAAGCCAAAACACCTATGCAAAAACATATTAACTAGTGTCAGGATTGTGAAATAAATATGAGATTCAGATGAACTGAGCTTTGAACTGGAACTGGCTATAGTATACAGCTGTAAATGTCAGTGAACCAAACAAGCTAATTCTTTGCTTGGGAAGTAGCATTGGAACACATCCTATATGCAGTTTAGGTTTAAATATAAATATGGGGTTACCTTTTAGGTTGTGAGACAGAATCATATAGGCAACAAACATTACATCTTGGATCTTCTATGACTGAAAACTGTTGTGTCAAATACAGTTAGTTTAGTAGGGTTGATGGGCTTTATTCAAGGTTCCTAGAATTTATCTGCCAAGCATAAATAATTATTTAACAACTAATAGGGCAAGGCCAGAAATATAATAGCTTTTATGTTGAAATTAACATCAAGTGATCTGTAGACATCTGCTAAGCAAGCCAAATGTGGTCTATGTGCTGTATGTTTTGCCTCACTGCCTCAAAATAACAAGCAGTGCTTATATTTGGAGGGGCAGTTTTCCTTGTTGAAGTGGTAAAAAAAAATGTTCTGATAGAAAATCACTTGCACTGTTAGGATCAAATGTGTGATGAACATTAAATAGCCCTACAAATTTAAATAATGCTAGATGTTGAGATTTCAGCCTCACAAATGCTTGTTTCCTGATGTGTGCTTACTGTGTTTCAGAGGGAAATGAAAGTCCTTTCTTGTTAGAAAGAAAACAAAGTACAGCCCAGTATATTCCAGCCCTCAGCTGTTTGAGCTTTCTGGATTCCAGTAAGTGTGGGAGCCTGCAATGAAATTGTTTTTTCCAAAATGACCAGAAGGGTGAGGGAATCATAAGAAAAACCAAAGCGTTCAGAAAGCCTGAAAAAGTTCCAAGTAGAAAAGACCCTTTCCAAGCACATACTTGCTGTTGCCTTGTAGGGATCTGCATTGTGTGTGTGTGTGTTTGGGTTATGTGGATGCCAGAACAGAAACTGTACTTCCTTTCCTTGAGAGCACCACTGTTGGCATGGCCTGTTTGCTTTGCTGGCTGTTGCAGTTCATCTGCTTTCAGGGCCAACCATTCAATCTTTGGCATCTTCTCTAGGGGTCTTGGCCTTTCCTCTGTTTTAAAAGTATTAGAAGGAGGTTGAATTGCTGAGTGGGGAATGTAATCTTTGTGAGGCCAAGTCTAAAGATGTTAATAAGCTGAAAAGGCTGCACTGGCAATTTACTGTGTACTGTGCAGGAATGAATGAGAGACCCATATTCATTGTGCTTATGTATGCTCAAGTTCTTTATGCCCATATTTAGATCTATTAACACGATAAGATTAAGCCAACTTGAATTTCTTGAATGAACAAAGCGGTAAATGGCAGAGCCTCAACAACAGACCCCATAAATGTGTACTACCACCAGCAGCATGACTAACACTGGACCTGAGATCCTGTGGGGTTTGGCAGTGACACAGAGGACGCTGTTCTGAACAAGCTGGATTCCCTTTCGTACAGGAGCCTTGGCACCAACCTCACTGTAAGCTGGCTCAGGCTTTTATGGGGGCACTGAAGCCTGGGCTCTGCACTGGACCCGGTGTCCCTGCCCCAGGCTTTCCTGAATATAGGAGTGCAGCCTCAGGCTGCTCTGGTTCACGCTGCCGGGAGTCCCTGGGAACTTGTCTGCCAGTTGGGTTAGCCAGAACACACAGTGCTCCAGCCAAAGTCAACTTCCCCCTGTGAGGGTGACCACAGTAAGGAAATGTCAGATGCTGCCTGGGCCAGTTCTCAAACCACACTTCACCCTTTCCAGCAAGGATTTCCCCAGCAGATAAATGGCAGAAATCTCGGTCCTATGCTGGCAACTCCAAGGGACAGAATTAGAGAAATAGGGCAAAACACCTGGAGGAAGAGAGCTGTTACACTGGCAAATCATAGAACCATAGACCGGTTTGGATTGGAAGAGACCTTAAAGATCATTGAGCTCCAAACCCTTGCCCAGGGGCAGGGACACCTTTCACTCAACCAGGTTCTTCACAGCAAACCTGACTTAGACTGTGTCTGCTGCTTCAAAGCACAAGTTATGGGAAGGAAGAAATTCTGTTTGCAAAGGCCTCATCTTGAATTTCTGTATTGGAATAGTGCACAAGGAGTTTGGAGTGTCCTCAGGCAGGAATGCTAAGTAATTTGTCCATGGATGAGGCTCCTTGTCCAGGACAGGTAGAGGAAGCAATATCCAAGCTGGCTAGAGAGTGGACAGCCAGTTCCATGCCATCTTGTCTTGTCTTTCTGTGGGAAATGTGAATTGCCAATTCCAAATCACAACATGTAAGAGTTCCTGTGCTGTGCTGAGAGTGTGTAACAGCCCATTCAGCTTTACTTTGATTATTAGGTTACTGCTTTTAGTACAAAATACACGGCAAAGCAGTCATTTCTATGCATGTTCTAGGGTGGCGCATTATTGCGTTTTAGCACTTGACATGAGATTAATTTACACACAGTCACTGCTTTGTCTTCCATGAAAAACAAATCCTCTATCAGCAGATGCAAGAAGTCTGCTAAAGATTTCATATTATTAATGTTTACAGCATTTGTTGTAGTACTGCCTGTTAATTACCCCATTTAAGAGTGTGCCCTTCTGGTGTGAGGGGTAGGCATCTATTTGGAATGATGCTTCTTGAAAAAATGTTGACATTATAATTCAACATCACTGCATCTTGAGAAATGCTGCTCTCAAGCAAAGTGCAAATTGGGACTAAACCTGCTGTAAAAAGTGAAACTGACCTGGTGTAAAAGTGGCTTTGGGGAATAAGCAATCCCTTGGATTGCAGAGGCTCCTTTCAGTCCTAGCACACTACAAGTCAGTGAGAAAATAGGCCGTGTATTGGAGGGAGCACATTTGCTAAGGTTGCGAGGCAGGGACTGGTCAAAGGACAGTGTATGCAAATCTGAAGCTCTGCCTCTAGCATTTACTACCCTTCAGACAGCAACCTCCTCTCCCAGGGGAGCGTCTCTAGTGTATCCAGGCATTTCACTGGGAGTGCAAAACTTGCTAGGTAAAGAGAAGTGCTTTCTTCTGTCTGTTTTCCTTCTGAAGGTGACTCTGTTTCTTCCTTTGACTGTTCCTCATGCTTCCACCTGGCCATTTCTTCCTGATGACACTGTGGTCATCAGGGAGTTGTGCATGGCCCTACATACCCAGGTGATGGAAAGGTGAGGAGAGGTAGCAGGATTCAGTGGAAAAAAGAAAAAAAGTCAGGGAGTCCTTAACTTGGCATCATACCCTCTTACTCTTCTTGTTCCCTGCCTCCCCTTGCTGTCCTGCTGTGGGTGGCTGGCAGGGACCCTGGGCCTGACAAGGTGCTGTGCACTTGTGAGGAAGTAGCTATATCTACCTCAGTGGTGTCTGAGACATGACCAGTCCCACACTTACATATTTTGGTTCTGTGTGCTGCTCTTCAAAGCCTGAAATTACTATATTCTCTAGAAAAATTATATTTTGGCCCAACTTCATGCATCTGTCTCTCACTGTGATCAGGGATTCTTTTTTGATTTGGCTCTGTCTTTATCTCCACAGATCTACCTGGTGAAATGAAGGTGTGATTGTAGCATGTTTGCCTGTCTTAATTTAACCAGCAGAGGTAATAGCAGCAGTGAGGATGCAGCAGCACTGCCAGCAAAAATGTTATGAGCTTTCCAGGGACCTTAGTGTATAGCTTGCAGAGATACACAGATATAGCTGTTAATAATTTCACAGTGACTGAATTGTTACTTAGCAATGGATGAGTTAAATAACTTCCACAGAGTTTATTCTGCTTTCTTGAGTGAGTTTTGCAGCTTGTCCCGAGTACCATGCTGCTATGTATGGGATGTACTTGTTTTAGTGAGTGAGAAACAGTGATATCATTTTGAGTGAGCAATATGACTGTTCATCCATATACATCCTCAGCACATATGGAATCAATGCTAAGAGACTAAAGATAGAAACTGAGGCAAATATAGAGAAGTTAGGCTTTTGTGTAGAGCAACATAATGGCTGGTATGTCAGGAGAGGGATGGGGATAAAGCAATATTTCCACTCCAGTGCTGGAAGTATGAGCCCATGCCAGAAAAATGATGACCAGGACTGTTAAAACCCTCCCAGGGTGCCTGATTCTGGAAGAAACAACATGCTGGCAGGGACTGTGTCATGCTGCAGAACAACCTGCCACTGACTCAGAAGTGGTAGAAATAGAGCATGAAAACTGGGCCTCAGACCCTGAATGACGATCTCCGGATGTTACCTGCCACAGGCTGATCCCTGGGGCTCTCCTGCTTTACCCTGTGGCATAGCTTATGTAAGCTGTCAGACTGAGGAAGGTCCATAGAGCTGAACTAAGTGTCTGGGCTCTGCGGTGGCAGCCAGTACTTCTCACTGAACTGTGCCTGCTTGGTGAAGTCTAGAATTTGGTTCTACCGTCCTTGCAGGTGGTTTTTGGATGCTAAACCAAACACCACCTTTCTTGTCAATTCTCTTTCATGATAAAGGGCTCAGTTCCCATTTAGTTCAGCAGAACTGGACCTTTGCATTTGAAAATAATCTCAGTCTTTCAGCTAACAAGATTTGTCCTCGGGATTTTCTCTTACATTCTACTTTGAATATCATTTCTACATGCTGCTAATTTTGATAGGGCCATGGGAATGACCTGCACATGGAGTTGGCAAGATGACCCTTGTATTATAAATAGCTGGCTGTAGTCTGCAATATGTGTTCTAAATGAGATGCACTGAAGTTTCTCAGGAGTCATTCAGGTGTACTTCCCATAGGTGTAGACTGACTTTGTATCATTAGTCAGTGGAGCTTTGCCACAAGAGATTTGGGACAAGTGTCTGGCCTGGATCTTTCTGAATCCGTGTTTTAGTGACACCCAGAAAAGCACTCGGAGTTTTGGCGAAGCAGGGACGATGCAATAAGCTATCTGAAAGCCAGGCCGTCTGTACTGTGGCTCTGAATTTGAGTCGCCAGTTTTCCGCAGGTGAGTTTGGAGTGCCAGAGCCTCCTTCCCCCGTCGGGGCCGCGGCACTGCAGCAGCCCCACCTGCTGTTGGACGGGGAGGACGCGGCTCCGGCTTTCCGTGCGGGCTGGCTCTGTCACAGGAGTGACTCACTGCAGATTACCCTATCTCTTATCACCCTCTTTTTACCCTGCCTTCTCCCTTTTACGCTCAACTCTTTGCGGTCCTTATGTTTGTCATCTCTTATGTTGATTCAAAGCTCTTTGGGGTAGGAAGGATATCTTATCTCTGCTTGTAAAGCACTGAGCAAATTTACACATGCTGTAAGTGCTTGATACTAATAACAACACTAATCTTTTGCTTTTACTAGCATTTGATTTCAATAGCTCTCCGAGAATGTGAATGAGAAGAAGTTACAAACGCAGAGGTGTAATTAAAGTTCCTGAGATGGTTTTATTCTGTACTGAGGAAGGTGATTTTATGTTGTGGGTTGTTTGGGTTTTTTTTCTGTTTACAACTGAGAACAGCATAAATAAGTCTTCCCAGAATAACAGTGAAAATATATGAGACTTCTAGATTGACAATACTTGTTAAAAGGACAGGTAATAAACGATGTATTAAAAAACTTTATCTTAAATTACACTGCTGCTTTTATGAGTTTGAGATGAACACAGTTATCAGGAGTAAGGCTTATTTACACATGGAGCAGAAAGACTTTTATGTCTAAAGCCTTTGTTTTATATATATACTTTATATGTATTTAGGAACAAATTCTACAAGATACTTCAGCTCATGACTGTTTTCAATAACAGTTTCATTTCCATGAACATGGGTGTTGCTGAATCAGGATCTAGACCATCAGCTTTTCTTCCCCTAGAAAAAACAAAAAACAACAAAAAAACCCAAACAAACAAAAAACCAAACCAAACAACAACAAAAAACCAAAAAACAAACAAAAAAACCAAAACAAAAAACCAAAACCCAAAAAACCACAACAAAACAAAACAAAAAACAACAACAACAAAAAAAACAACGAAAAACCCCCTACACTTAAAACAATCACTGTATCCCCGAGTATCTTATTTTAGAGGAGTTTGTTATCCCGTAGTGTGACATATCGCATTGCATTTGGGAGTAGGGAGGGACTCAAAACTTGTCTCTGGAATGGGATTCCAAAACTTTTGTGTATGAGGATTCTTTAGACTCATCCATTAGAAATGTGAAATTCAGAATGCATGCATGTATGTGTTGTTATTCCTTCTTACAGGATATGATGTGCACAGGCAGAAATAGAGGGAAAAGGTGTTGCTATTTAGTTTGGGAGAGTGTGGGAATAGTTGATAAAACTTGTTTCTAAGGCAAATAGAATTAAAATTCTGACATTATCTGAGATGAACAAAGCTGCTTCTGACATACCTACTCTGCAAAAAGCCAGCTGAGCAGGCTTCAGCTGATGAGACCCCTTATATTTGTGACACAGCATGTGTTTTACACCTGCATTTATAAAATTTTTATTAAAAGTCTGCTATTAAGCCTCTATATGTCTATGCCTTTGATAGGCTGATAGGACAGTTAATGGACAATAATGAACATCTGCTCATTTCCAGCACATCAAGAGTGGGATTCATCAGGGAATCAAGATTTTAAAGTACTATAAAACAAAAAACTTCTTAACAGATAACAAAGGTATTTATTTTATTCATGAATATAATACACTTTCTCTCAAAAGATACTTTAGACCTTAATTTTTAAAAAGGATGTTTGGATTTCTTAGATGAGTAAATGTGTTTGCATGTGTCTTTGCCTGATCTGCTTTGTGCCTGTGTAACCCAGCAGGGAGAGCACAGCACTTTTTGATATTCTCAGACGGGGTGAATGTACCTTGCTTTGAAGATGAGGGAGGCACAGTAGTGGTTCATATGCCATGTGCAGGTTCTCCACAGAGGTTACACTTTACCCTGCAAGAACTTAAAATGTCACGACTGCCACAAAGTGCAGTGAATCCAAAAACTCAGTGCAAGATGTACAAGAGGAAATATAACAAAGTAGCTGCTGCATTTCTTTATGTCTTTTGAAATATCACCATAAGTCATGTCTATACATTAGTTATGTAGATCTATATGATGTTTCACCTAGTACTTACAGTGCTAAATAGCTGGAAGTTGAATTATTTGTTTTCTTAGTGTAAAGCATTTTTGAAGATACCTCCAAATGCCAGAGTCATAGCAGTGGTATGTAACAAGTAAGAAGAATGTTACAGCAAGACTGTCCTTCCTTTTCTAGTAATATTAATATTCATTTATTCTGTAATCCAGCAGCAGCCAAGCCGAGACATCTGGTAACAACAGCTGTGTGGCAACTAAATGTTTTGGTGTCTGTAATATTCCTATGTGAGTGCAAAGTAGATTCAGATGTTTGGAAAATTGCAAAAGCAATGAAAG
>VXBX01006013.1:259748-457970 GCA_013400415.1 Scytalopus superciliaris | reverse complement strand
GCCTAGCCATGATGATGATATTTCTTTAGCCACCTTGGATCCATTTTTTCAGATGATGGTTATTTCTTCTCTCCATTTTGTATTTCTTTCCTTTTTAGTATTAGGTAATGTATTTTGTTGAAATGGTCAGTGATTCCTTTTAAAATTAATGATAGCACAGTCTTTACAAACCTTTTTATTTGCTTTTTGGTTTGCTATTTCTGGCTTTCCTTCTAAACTTGAACTTTTTGAGTGGAGTTACATGTATTTGTTGCTGTGGTACTAATAATACCTTGCCATAAAAGATTCAGCAGTATAGCTAGCTTCCGAGTTATAAGCTAGAAAGATCACTCTTGAGTCTATAAAATTGTCCCTGCATAAGAAAAAGATATTATACAAGAATATTAATTAAGACAAAGAGAGGGTATTTTTTATGTAGGTGAGGGTGATCTTAATGCAGTTGCACTGAGAAAAGAAGCCTGTGATTGTGGCAGCCCTATTAAGTTCTTTTACTGTGGCAGGGGGGAAAGGAAGCACAAAAGGTCCTGTACTTTGCATTGGTGAGGCCACATCTTGGGTATTGTGTTCAGTTCTGGGCCCCTCAGTTCAGGAAAGATATTGAGGTGCTGGAGCAGGTCCAGAGAAGAGCAACAAGGTTGGTGAAGGGACTGGAGCACAAGTCCTATGAAGAGAGGCTGAGGGAGCTGGGGTTGTTTAGTCTGGAGAAGAGAAGGCTTAGAGGTGACCTTATCATACTCTGTAACTACCTGAAGGGAAGTTATAGCCAGGTGGGGGTTGGTCTCTTCTCCCAGGCAGTCAGCAATAGGGCAAGAGGGCACAGGCTTAAGCTCTGCCAGGGAAATTTAAGTTAGATATTAGAAGAAAATTCTTTACCGAGAGAGTAATCAGGCATTGGAATGGCCTGCCCCGAGAGGTGGTGGATTCACCATGCCTGGAGGTTTTTAAATGGAGATTGGACGTGGCACTCCGTGATCTAGTAAATGGACTGGAGTTGGACCAAGGGTTAGACTTGATGATCTCAGATGTCTTTTCCCACCTTATCGATTCTATGATTCTGTGTTTAAGTTTTAAATTCTCTGTATTCAGAAAGAACATTAAAGGGTGCTATACTGAGAATACAGAAGATGATGTGTTTCAAGAAGGTAAGAGATGCATTTTGCCTAATTTTTGGCATAATTTCAAAAATATGTGTCCTGCCGAAAAAATGTCCTTTGAAGAGAATGTAGCTAGCTACTGGTCTTTGTGGCTACTGATATAAGGGTTATATATGTTCAAGACTTTTGGCAAGCTTTGAAGGAATTTTATTTCACAAAGAGTAAAGGCTTAAGGAAACTGAAAAAAAGCTATGGAGTTATTGCTACTACTGTAGTTCAAGTACAAGGCCATTCTGATCATGTCTTAAAAAAATCAAATTTTAATGTAGTTTCAAGCCCTTAAAACACATTGATACATTTAAACTAAGCAATTTCCTATAAGGATAACAGATTTTCTTTTTTGCTGTACCATTTAAGTGGTTTTATCAATGAGTATTTATGGATACATCTAACAGGGTAATTACAGGATAGCCCTCACAGACTAGGCAGCAGACAAACCAACACTCATGGTGATTCTTGGCTGTAAACTGTGCAGTGGGAAGAAGCTATTAAGAGCACATTTACAAGCAGTGAGGCTTAGAATAATGGATTATATTAATACTGTGTATTGGAGGACAAAACCCAAGCAAATACTATTATATACATAAACCTTCAGATGAGACAGAGAAGCTTTCCTTTCAGGATGGGAATTTTCTGGTTTAGGGGTATGTAAAGCAGAGAATAAGAAGGAAACTACAAGAAGTCATAACCAACCAACAAAAAAAATGTTTAAAAAGACAACTACAAATAAAAACAATGCATGTAAGTTACATAGTAATAAATTACATACAAGAAAAATAGTGATTGTTTTGTATACGCTGAAATTTCAGTTGTTAGTTCTGGTGTTTGGAGATTGTTCTGTTTCTTGTTACAAGTTTAATTTTGAATGGAGAGAAGTTAAAGAATGGCTAATTTAGTAGAAATTCAGTGGTGTTTTTCTTTCTTTTACTTAATTCCCCCACTTTAAAGTGCTTGCACTTTTTACAGTGGTCAGCACAGTAAAAATGACTGCCATAAATATTAAGAATACAGAATTTGATTGGAAGCAAATTCTGACACCAAGTAAGAGGGCAGTTAAATTGAATAATAGAGTTATTTCTGAGTAATAAGTATGTAATTTGGGCATTTTTAGAGTGTGTTCTGGCTTTCACTATAAGCTTATGTAAAAATTACTTAAATTGAAAGTTGCAAATCAAATTTAATTTGCAAATCTGCTCAGTACTAGGCCCTTGGACACCATGTTTGGCATTACCAAATTGGTCTGATTTTAAGCGGGCTTTCAGTATTTAAGTAATGCTAAAGTAGAACATTGATGAGGGTAAAAATTATGTATTATGTAAAACTGACACCAAAAGATTGTCTATAGCTCATTGTTCTATATTAGAGCAGGAAATCAATGCATTGATGCTTGTAATGGATTTTATAAATCCCCAAGTAAATTTAATATCACTCATTTGTCATATGGGAATTAAAGTAATGTAGAAGTGTAGCACAGCTTTCAGTGTTCTGCCTTGCCATCCTCCCAGGTAGATAGGGTAATTTGGATGGGAGAGGTAGACTGTGATGTGAGGGGAATTGCTGGGAGGACCACAGGGCTCAAAGATGTGATTCTGTGTCTCCTTGGTGGTTTCAATTCTAACTGGATAGCTGCTGGTGGCATGGTGGGTGCAGAATTTGATCATGGTTCTAGTTCATGTCCTTTTCTGTGACCAGGACACCATGATGTGCTGCACTTATCTCAGGTTTGCAAGTGATACCAAACTGGGGGGAGAAAGATAGGACTTTAAAAAAGCTGACTCTGTCTTGTTAGATGGGGGAATGAAGGAACTTTGTGATATTCAGCCAAGACAAGCATTAAGTCCTGTACCTGGGCTGGAATAATCCACTTCCTGGTCAAGTCTGGAGCAGCCTTGTGGGAAACACAGGCTGGACAGGGGTCAGTGTCCCACCTTTGCAGCAGTGAAGATGAGCTGCATGTTGAACTTCATTGGCAGGAGCATAGCCTGCAGATCAGCAAGATTGATTACTCTCCTCTGCTGGGCATATGGGACTGCATCTGGAAACCTGTTTTCAGTCTCCTAGTTTAAGGTCCATAGTGTTAAACTTGAAAGCCCAGCACCAGTCAACTTAAGTTATTTAAGAAGCTGTAGCTTGTGATAGCAGGAGAGGCTGAAGAAGTGTTTTTTGTTTAGAAAAGATAAAAAAAGAAGGTAAGGCTAAGGGTGGGGGAGGGGGTGTGGGGAATTCTACTTCGAGCCTTCCACTCCCTAAATGTTTCATGGTTGTAGAAGAAGGTAGAACTAGATCATTTGTAGATGTCTACAGCAGAAAACTAGAAGGCAAAGGTGACAGCTCACAATTGGGGAAACCTCAGTGAGTTAAAACAGGAAAGGAAAAAAAATCACCACAGGGAAATGAAATTCTGTGCTTAGTTCTGCCATGTTTTGCCATAAAGCAACTTCATAGAATGGTAATGTTTGCCCCACTTTGATCAGGAGTTTGAGTACATGATCTTGAGAGGTCTGATTCAGTTCTGTGATTCTGCATTGTATAAACAAGCAGGTGGCAGTGAAGGAACTCCAGCATGTTTAGATGAAGTAATTCCAGTCTGCTATGAAATCAGGAATATTTTTGGTAATCTGAGTGCTATGTACAGGAGCTTCTTTAAGGCTTTGTAGTGGAATTGGTAGGAGCAACAAAAACTTTCATGAAGGAAGAGTAAAATATTAGATTCAGATAAAATCTCTTCGTGAACATGCTGGATGCTTTCTAAGGCTGCCATGTATACCAGTGGAATTTTTTTTTCCCTGAAGATTGAGTTTGGATATATCTTTTAGTTCCGAATTGATTTTTCTTTTAATGACAAATGCAATACATAAGAGTTAGGGTGCTGATAAATGCAAGACATTTGGTGAGAGAGGAAAAGTTCTATCAAGAAAAAACTTCAGCTCGTTTTATCCTTGCTCCTGATAAGTCTTGCCAAAAGTATCTCTGTTCAATCATAAATTAGTTGATTATTTTTTCCAAAATTTAGCAGTGTAATATGGCAAGATTGTAAAACTATCATTTTTTAAAGACTATCAAATTGCCTTTGACTTGAACTTCCCAAAGTAATCTGCCTCATGAGGAAATTCCACAGTATGTTCTTATTTATTGAAGTTGTTAATGTGACTCTTACTTTGCTTTTCAGTGATGGCTGTTACATGTTCATTCTCTAACTATTAGTTGGACGTGGTTTTATTTGGCATGTTTCTGTACCTTGCTGTAGAATGCGTGGACCTAATGCAAGTTCAAATTGTTGAGTGTCCTAGGTATATGACTGTTGCTAGACAGTGAATCTATTTTCAATATTTAAGATTCTTGATCTCTGTGATCTATACTTTCATGCCTGTTCTTTGAGTGGTTCTTCTCCTTTCAGAGTCTTTCAAGCTGTTGCATTTATCTACTTCAAAATGTCTTTAGTCTTCACCTTTGAAGGTGGAAGAAATCAGGATCTGAGGAAAATTTTTTTTCCTTTCACCTGTTTTTAATTTGGCTATAAATACAAATGCTTTACTAATGCACACAATTTGCAACAGAAAATAATTGGTTTTCCCCTCTCAAACACTGTTCTTAGTGTGCTGTGTTGAGCAACATTATGGATATTGCTCTACAGAAAGTAGTTTCCTCAGTATGAGTTTCCTTTACCTTTATCCTTTGTGCACTGTCGAGTCATTTGTACTTTCACTGTCTGTTTTCTGGTAGGAAATTGGTCCAATGCAGTCATGCAAAATACTTTCAGCCAAATAATTCATACTTATCTACTTGGACAGATAAAATGCTATTGTTCAGGTGGTTTAAACAAAAAAAACAAGCAGTGGTGCTTTTAACAGACATGGATTTGTTTCTGGCTTGGTGGAGGGTTTTTTTTTCTGGCTTGGTGGAGTTTTTTTATTCTGGGTTGGGTTTTTTGGTTTAGTTTTGCAAAGCAGATGTATGGAGTAGATGTGTTGGTGCATTTTATGCTATCATGAGAAAGAAGCTTTGTCTTTTCTGGTTTTCACAAAATATGCCACAGCAGACCTCTAAATAAACCAAAGTCTGGCATTTAGTGTATATGTTGGAAATGTTGAAAACAGTGGCTAATTTCTTGCCCTTTGAAGGAGGACAAGGACTTTTGCAATTGCATCATATTGGAAGAGGGAGAATGTCACTGGTTTTAATCTTTCAGAAAAAATGACATATCAGTAAAATCTGCTAGTCAATACCAGAATTGTCTTTGGCAGTTAAAGAAGTGTATGATACAGCATTTGGGTGTTGTACTACCGAATGCCTCCTATTTATTGTAAATTGAATGTTCACCACTAATATATAGTATAAAAATAACTTTTGGAAGTTCTGACTTCATTTTTTTAATGGGTTTCTATTTAACTTACAGTATCAATGAGATATTTGCTTTTGGAGGTCCCTGTATTATAATGATACTTTTTTTGTATTTTGTTCATTGGGAGCTTTGTGACTTAATAATCAGTACTTGGTAGAGTGAAATTGGAATGTGCATTTGTAGTAGCTTCTATTGTTGGAATTTCCAGATGGACATAATTAGTTCAATCTATATAGACTGTTAAATAACACTTCAGTATTGACGTGAAACACAAAATGAAACTTTAAAATGTTTCCAAATTGAAATCTATTTTCTCTTTTGCCTTCATACCACATTTCAGCTGTACCTTTAGGTCTGACTTCTTAATGTTTGACTTAATGAGTCAAAATATCTTTCACTGCCTTTGGGTCTGTTAGTTTTCCTCTCTGCTCTGTATCCATTTTCATAGGATCACAAGATCACAGTGCTTAGAAGGCTTTAGCAAGCATCTGTTAACCTGAAAAATATTTTCATTGCAAGCCAAGCTAAAGAAGAGAAAAGAATTGTGGATTGTCATTTGCTTATGGTTTTCTTGGTTGGTTTTTTTTGCACAAAGTACAAAGGGGAGCAACATAGGAACCAGTAGTATGTAAAATAACAAAAGCATAAGAGGCTTCTTTTAAAATCTTTTTAGGTGGTCTTTTTACAGCCAGTGGGCTGTTTCCTCTGTTCCGTTTTTCTTTGGAAACAGTTGTCTCCTCAGGCAGGTCAAACACAGACATATCCCAACTGAACTACTGGCAGTCTGCTGAGGAGTGAAAAGTGAATTCTGTCAGATGTAGAATATAAAAATATTACTGTGAAATGAAACATACTCACATTATGTGTCTTTTAGGATTGTTCCTGTTTGATAAAAGTATAAAGGAAATCTTGATCTTAATGCTTAGTAAAGGTAATGCGAGTGATCATTGGAATTACTGGAAACGGGTTGTGTTTTTTTTTCAATTGTATCTAATAAAATGTCTCTAAGGTGACAAAGAAATAACAATGTGTAAAGAAATAAGGTTGAGTCAGTTTTTCTGCTCTAAGTCAAATTCATGAAGAAAACTGCTTTTGTAACACTGGTAGCATAGTTTTCAGGGTAATTTTCAGAGGAAAAACTTTCAAAAAGAAAAACTACTATACGTGGTAAAATGTTATTGCAAATTGAAAAAATTATACATTAGCATAGTAAATGTTTGAAATGCTTTTAAGACACTGTTTACTATTTAAAATGTGCAAGAGTTATTTCTAGAACAATTTTTTGAGGCTTTTCTATGTCTGTAGGGCATCTATTTTTCTCATTCATCATGAGTCATCAATCGTACCTTGAACCTGTTGCACAGTAGTTGGTTTTGTTTGTTTGCAATTTCATGGGTTAACTAATAGCATGGGGCACATTCAGGTTAGATTTTCTTCCGATTGTAGACATAAAGGTTCAGGGCAGCCTTGGTTATAGCGACCACGAGATGGTGGAACTCAGCATCCTGTGTGTGGGAAGCAAAACAGTAAGCAGGACTAGAACCCTAAACTTCAGGAGAGCTAACTGGCCTCTTGAGGGACCTGCTTAGAGGAATCCCGTGGGAAAGGGCTCTAGTAAACAAGGGAGTCCAAGAGAGCTGGTCGTTATTTAAGTACCACTTCCTTCAACATCAAGACCAGTGTATTCCAGTGATAAAGCTATCAAGCTAAGGGGGCAGGAGACCTGCATGGATAGAACAGGGAGCTCTTAGTAAATCTCAAACACGAGAAAGAAATTTATGGAATGTGGAAAAATGAGCAGCCCACGTGAGAGAACTATACATGGGAGGAACATCATCAGAGTATGCAGGGATGTGGCGAGAAAGGCCAAGGTCACTTGGAATTGAGTCTGCAAAGGAGATCAAGGACAACTAGAAGGGTTTTTAGAAGTGTACCAGTAGCAGAAGTAAAATTGGGGGAAATGTGGGGCTGCTGCTGAATCACGTGGCTGTGACAGAGAAGGAGGAATTACTGAATGCCTTCTTTGCCTCAGTCTTCACTACTGTGATGGCCCTCAGGAGTCCTAGACCTCAGAGGTAAGGAAATAAGACTGGAGAAAGGAAGACTTCCCTCTGGTTGCAGAGGGTTGACTTAGTGATTGGCTAGACAAACTTAGTACCCATAAATCCATGGGCCCTGATGCTCTGCTGATCTCCATCGCCTTTGAAAAATCATGGAGACTGAGAAAGGTGGCTAATGAGTGGAGGAAAGCCAATGTTACTCCAGTCTTCAAAACAAGCAAGAATGAGGACTCACAAAACTGCTGGCCAGGCAGCTTCATCTCTGTCCTTGGAAATATGATGGAACAGGGCCTTCTGGAGTACTGTGTCCAGTTCTGGGCTTCTCAGGAGAAGAAAGACAAGGAGCTACTGAATACAATCCTGCAGAGGTCACAAACATGATTAGGGGTCTGGAGCATCTCTTAGGAGGAGAACGTGCAGGAGCTGGGCCTGTTTAGTTTGGAGAAGAGAAGACTGAGAGGGGATCTCATTAATACCTACAAGTATCTCAAAGTTGGCTGCCAAGAGGATGGTGCCAGACTCTTTTCATTGGTGCACAGCAACTAGACAGGGAGCAATGGCCACAAACTAAAATACAGGAAGTTTCACCTCAGTATGAGGAAGAACTTCTTTGCTCTGAGAGTGGCAGAGCACTGGAACAGGCTGCCCAGGGAGGTTGTGGAGTGTCCTTCTCTGGAGACATTCAAAACCCACCTGGACGTGTTGCTGTGTAACCTGTTCTCAGTGATCTTGCCTTAACAGTGAGGTTGGACTAGATGATCTCCAGAGGTCCCTTCTAACCCTGTGATTCATAGCTTCACAGCTGAGAGATTAAATCTGAAGCCAAATTTCGTTTGAGTTATGAATAAAGAGAAGAGCATACCGTCCCATATTACTGGACAGAAAATTTGATGCCTAAAAGGACTACCTAGAGTATATTCTTGTAAGAAATATGCCTACAAAATAGCGATAATTAATCTTGTAAAATAAGGAACTATGCATTTCAAGATACACAAGTCAGTAGGCCTTCTTCAAATGGAAAATAATTCAAGCTGAAGAAGAGCTATTGGCATGGAGTTGCAATATTTATTCTTAAATCTAGTAAATTTAATGAACATGCTGAAAATCTTTGAAATCAGGAAAATCCTTGAGAAAGAGATCTACAAACAGTTTTTCTGAAGTTTCTTATAATTAGCTATGGGGAAGCACAAATACAGACACTTAAATAAAATCTATGATGTAACTGACTTGCTGGGATTTCATGGAAGAAAGCTGCAGACAACCATGCATTTGCCACAGTAGCTTTTGGCTTTTCTGATGACATACTGGCTATTTCCATGTAATTCATTTTATTGTGGTATCTTGTAACTATGATTGTAGATATTCATCTTTTGTTCAGTTGAGCAGTCTGAGAATGTACCTTTTTGAAATACTTGGTTGTTTAAGTACATCATCATAAATCACTTCTCCACATGACTTTGGAAAGCCTGTTGTGTAAAGTTTGTGTGGAGGGGGTAAACTTCCAATTTACAGAGGTGACTTTCACCTTAAGTTTCTGCTAGTTATATAGTCTGTGTTCTGGGATATGGAAGCTATAAAGGAAGTCCTTCAGCTGTCCCATAATTGCATATGGAAGTGAAATCTACCTGTGCACAATTCTCTCCTGCCACACAATGTTCCTTGGTGGACCTTTCTTTTGCTGAGTACCTTTTAAAATTACTGTTCAAAGAGGTTTTTCATTCCTTAATTGTTTTACCTGAAATAAAAAAGATTACTCTCTGGACTATTACTGAATGCTTAGGATAGGGATGAGACCTGCTGATATGTAGAATACTGTATTTGTGTAAGACACATAACATAAGCACTGTCCCAGATCTAATAGTAGTAGTCTTGGTAGTCTTATTTTTATCAACTTAAATCAAGTTCAGAAAAAATCAGAATATACTGTAAAGGTTTTTTTTCCCCTACATCTCAGGCTAAGTGGTACCTGAAATGCATGTGTTTGCTGTATTTCACCTTAGTTGTTTAGTTATTAAAAATAATTCAGACAGCAAAAACCATTATCATGTGAAAATGTCCCTTCATAGTAATTATTACACTTGGAGCAATTCAAGAAAGGCTGGACATGTGACTTCTGTTGAGTAAATGTATTGGGGGTTATATACTGTGGGTAAGGTATTTCATAGGCTGAGGTACTGGCTTTTGCTGTTGAATGAATGGGATTTAAATAACTGGCTTCAGTTAAAATTTTCCTTCTTTCTTGACCTCTCCTTTAGTAATCCCCTGTACTTCCCCACTGATATATTTCTGGAGCGTTTGTTGGGGGGGGAGGGGTGTTTCTTAATTTCTTCATAGGGTGAAGTGGTCAAGGTCTACCAGCCTTTTTAGTTGCTTATATTGAGATTTAGATGTTGTTATACTACATGTGAATGTGGAAGGTTTAGTGGAATACTATCTGACAGTGTGAGTCATAAGAGTATGGAATAATTTGCCCGCTTCTGTTCTGACTTGGGCCACTGTGTAGGAAAAGCTAGGGATTTTATCTTGAGCAGATGTAACACAGTCCTTTCCTGCATCTGCAGCATGCAAAGTATTTTCTGTAGTAGCAATCTTCTCTGCTATTTTTAGGTCATTGATTCAGTGCAAAATCAAGAAAACACAGTTTTCCAAGTCACTTTAAAAGTTCCAGTATACCCTCTCCCTTATTACAACGGAATCCTTTTAGACTGTAGGATCTTCACAGTCACTGGGCAATTTGTTCCAGAACCTTAAGCCTGTCAAGTTATCTTAAGAAAGGTTAGAAATGAAACACTATTTGTTAATACTGTGCTTTTTGTATGAGTTACTGAGTAGTGAATTCGAACTTTAATTTTCTAGAACCTCTTCCTGCATCTCAGAACACTTGCTGTGAAGTTCAAACATTGTTTTCAGGCCAGTGAGGTAATTCTCTGGATGTGGATGCACATCTGTTAACTTGTATGGGAATTATGCCAAATTCCACTTATGTTTACAAGTATTTTGTGGTATTGATTTTAACTGGTTCCCCATATTTGCATGTGTTGAAGTGACCAGAATGTGATAAAAGGTACTCACTGTGGTCTGTGTCTTGAGCCTTGCTTTCTAAACTAAATTGAAGTGAGATTTTCTAAAGTGTGCATAAATGCTTTCAAGGTCATTTAAAGTAGTATCCTGTCCAGCAAAGTCTGTGTAGGATGTAGCCTTCCTTTTAAGCAAAAAAAGAGGAAAATGCTCTAGGTCAGGATCAGCAGGAGCTCTACACTTGATTGAGAGGTCCCTGATGAAGATTTTGGTCTCTGGGTTGTAAAAAAGTCATCCTTCTTCCCTGGGACCTGGCTGGAACACCTATTATGTTCTCGTACAGTAACAGTGCTGTGGTACATCTGTGAGAGCACCATCCTGCCCTCTCAGCTAGGTTTTAACTAAAAACAGTAACATACAAATCTGCTGAATATGATTAGAAATATCTAAAGAGTCTTCAAGTGCAGCTGACTGTATCCAGGAAAAAGGAGGTGGGAAAAGCTGGAAAGTTGGCTGCTTTGCAATACAAAGTAGTAAAAGGCAATTCAAACAAAACCTGGAAGTTCAGTCATCATTCTGGAAGTGAATCTGTGTTTAATAAGATTGCTTTCCAGATATTTGCAGTTAAGCTTTCTCTCTGGCTGTAAAATGAAGTCTGCCATTCTTTCCATTGTTAACTGCATCTGTCTATGTAACTGCCAGTACGAAAAGCAGTTGCTTTGATATCAATAACTTAAACTATATTGCTGTAGTATTTGAAGAATAATTTAAGCAAGCTATTAATTTATTACTGCAAAACTTCTGTATTTCTAGCTTTAAAAATTGAATGGAAATTAAAGATGAGTGTGTCAAGAAACTGTAAGGACTGCAATGTGTATGGTATGATGGGGCTTAAAGTGTTTTGATAGTCATAAAAATTGTTTCTAATAGCAAGTATATACACGGTTCTGTGGAAAGTAAATATCACTGGGTGCAAACCAAAAGGCAAGATGCTCTGCCTATAAGCAGCAGTTTGTTATTAACACAGTCACTGGTATGTTTGGAAAGTGTACAGGCTCTCCCTTCAGGCTTATAACACTTTTTGGTGTCATACACATAAACAAAAGTTTTTTAATTGCAGCTCAGAGCAATTTTTTTTTTCTTTTTTCACTTGAAGACACCAGAAAACTTGTCTAGTCATTCACCTTGGGGATATATACCACATATCTTAATGTCCAGGTTAACTGATTATTTTTTTTTATATTTGATTTTTGCTTTATTATTTAACAGATAACAGATAACTTGTATGTAAAAAGAAAACCTATTACTTAAATAAAACTATGTTTTGAGCAATTTATAAGTATACATTAATTAAGTGATACGTATTTCATACGTTTTTATCCTGAAGAATGAGGCTGGCAACTTGTGACAGACAGTGATGCACTAGATGCTGATTTAAGCAGGCAGTTGATACAAATTGTTATTTGAACTGTTTGGAAGGGCTGTGGGAAAATCATGACTAGTTTGCCTGAGTTGTATCTAAAAGCTTCTCTTTTCTTGGTTTCCAATTTGATACCAAAACATTATGCTGTGTCTAAAGAAACAGAAGGAAATAATTTTTGGTTACACTGCTGTGTATTTAGGGCTGCTTGCATCCCCATGCCCTATTTGGCAAGTGGAGAAGGTGGAACTGTGTTGCTTTTCCCTGCTTTCATCTTCTTAGATTCCAGATGGTGAGAAAGCAGCACTGTGAAATGAAGGAAAGAGGAGATACGGGCAAAAGTAGGAGATGGAATTCGAAAAGTCAGACCTCGAGTTATCAACATTTTGACACCTAGCAAGCCTTGACCAGCAAGCAGGAATTTAAACCTGCCCTAGTTTTACCTTTATTTTCAGTAAGGCTATCTGTCTTCTACTGCAAAGATATCTTTTTTTATGCCTAAAATTAATCCTGAAAGTAGCAACATAAGAGTTCTTACTAGCACAGTCTTCCCAGAGCATCTTAGTGTATTACAGATAGTTAAGAACTCAGAGCCTCAGGTATGCAGGAGGTAGTAGTTGGGCAATCACAGTGGGAAGGCTCAGAGTTCTAGGATTAATTCAGACTGCGCATTATATCAGTGTTAGTTGAAACTGTCTGAGGAAACATGAAACAGTACAAGTTTTGGTGCTCAGACTCAGGGATGGAATTGATGGATGGCAAAGCTCACAACCGTCATGTGAAGTAGACTAAAAGTAGTTTTCCTGAAATTGACGTGATATAGTAAGACAGTTTCATGTATCTTCTCCTTGTTCATTAACACCTAAATAAAGCAGAATGTACATATTTGCTCCATCTTAATTCTCAGCTTCATTTTTCTGCTTATTGGGAAGTTGCTGTGGGAAATTCTACAAGTTGCTTGCCAGGACCGTACATTGCTTGTGCAACCGTGTGGCCTGAACAGTAGTAGTTTCAGCTACCTTGGAGCCTTGAAGAACAGAGTAATACAAGCTTCTGCTGTCATAAGGGTTGAGGGGATGTGTTATTTAGTGTAGTTTCCCCTGCCTAATCCTCATTTCTTTGCTCTGGGAAGAAAACAGGGAGGATAAGTGTTTGAAATGGGAGCAAACAATTGGAAAGTTGTTCTTAGGACAGAAGGAAGAGCTTCTCATGTTAGAGGAATAGAGATAAATCTTCTTTTCTTGACTTTTGTTTTGGAGTTAGGTGAAAAATAGCAAATAGGGGTCGGATATGTAGATATATGTAGATATGTTAATGTTGTTTCTTTGAGCCTTTGTACTTTGACAGTTGCAAGAAAAGTATTTCTTGGGTTCATTCAAACTTATGTGGTGTTTCCACAAGTTAATTGTGCTTTGTCCTCTGAATCAAAACGTTAAACATGTTGCAGAATTGAGTAGCAATTGGACAAAGAAACAAAAAAGTCACTATTTTTTCAATGGTCAGAAACTGCAGATCCTTAGGTGTCACTGTCCGTGGTGGGGACTTTGTGACTAGATGATCTTTAAGATCCCTTCCAACCCAGACCAGTCTATAAGTCTATGATATAATGAGCCTGACTGGTAGCTATAGCCTACCAAGATTGTGTATGTGACTGTCAGAATTTTAGTCAATGAGCTATTTTTGCAAGTTTAAGAAATAGTTGTTTCCTTAGTGGCTGGGAGTCAAGGGACTTGCCGAATGAGACTTAGATGTAATTGCGCAAACAGAAGTCTAGAGGGAAAAGACAGCTTTTCAATATGTAACTCTTGAGAACTGAAAGTATAGAGCAGTATCTCTGCCAGTCTGTTCATAACCTATTTTTTCCGTAAGAACCTGCTTGGAAAAAACAGCATTTCTGCCACAAATTCTAATATGTAATTTGATCTATTTCCTAATAAAATCCGCCAGCTTTAAACAGTATTTTTAATTAAAATGTGCTGCTACTTTTAAATTTACTTTCTTTATTCTGTCTGAATCAAAAGCTGTTTAGGAGCTCCCAACTGGTTTTAGACTTAGTCTCAATGTGAAGAGTTTTGCGTTACGGTACCATAGGATTAGGATATAGAAGAAGGTAAAAATGATTAAATTCTAGGTACAGTGACTATGAAATTATAGCACACTGCCATGGAATTGAGTTCAACATTTTCTTCATCAAAGAGAGCTTTTTTCAAAAGGCTTTAGACTGCCTTGAGTGCATTCTAAGGATTTTTCCCATCATAATTATTAAAAATCAGTTTGAAGAACTTAGCGTGATTGTTTACTTGTGAATTGAGTGGTAAGTATCCACTGTACAGAATTTTATATATGCATAGGTAATTCTGTAACATTTAATTGATAAATACTTTTCTATGAAACTCTGCAGGCAGCCAGTACCTTCTGTAGACTTCTGTAGGCCTACTGAGGAGTAAGTCTCAATCTCACTTTCACAACTGAAAATATTTCATAGATGAAAGTATTTTTTGATTGATCTTAATTTGCTCTGTTTTCTTTTGCTTTCTGTTTTTTTGTTCGTTTGTTTGTTTATTCAAGAGCTGGTGACACAAGAGCGATAAAAGATAATTTATTAATCTGTGCATTGCCCAGATAAAGGGAAATCTTGTTCTAATGTGAAGAGTTGCAGCAGCACTGCCTGCATGAAGACTGTGCTTTTTAATGTCTCCCTTCAATATTTATTTCAGTCATTTAGCACTCTAGAAATGCACCAGAATATGACCAGAAATCTTGTGAGGCAGTTAAGCCATTTGCCATACAATTCCCAATTATTGAGAGTTTGAGCTATTAAATACACAGATCTAAATTTGAAGAAAATTAAATGAAAGTTTATAGTGGTTTGAGTTAGAACTTTCAGACCGTTTCTCGAGGCCATGTACTGTCAGTCATAAATTGCTGTAGCTGATTTCTCACATGTTCTTTCTTTCTTCACCAATAACTGTCTGTTGCTTAAAGAAAAACAAAGCTTGTTTATTTTCATCTAATGACACACAGAAATACCATATGGATTTACCATCTATTGATGTGTTCCAAACAAATGTATTTTGTCAACACTACTACAGCTTCTTATTTTGAAGGCATGATGTTACATATTGAAAAAAAGTTTTTAAAAAAAGCAAACAAAAAACCCACCTAAAATTGAAGCTTAGTTTAAATACTGTCTTTTATTAAGGTAGACAATGATTGTGGAGGATTTTAGCAAAAACACCCAAATGATTTGTCAGAGAAGGAATGTGACTAGGAGTATGTAATTGCTTTCACATTTTTTCAGTTCTTAGAAAATACTTTTTACATGTTTGCAAGGTAACACCCACTCAGTGGCTGTTGACATGCTGTAGTTTTTAAGGCAACATAATGGGCAGCTAGTGAGGATGGTTTTCCCAGCTACCAAAGGGTTTCTCAGAGTTGTAATGACTGCCATACTACTGTCAAGCTGTCATGGACTAAGTGAAGGTTTTAAAGCATGTTTGGTGGGTTTGTGGGTAGCTGGTTTTTTTGAATGCTGTAGAAATGCAAGCTGTTTCCTAAAATGCCAAGACACAAAAGGTGAAATGCAACTAGATCTGTTTGCCTGTGCACAGTAATTATGAGTGTGAGATCTAAAGGAGGAACTGCCATTTTTCAAGAGGATTGCATCGTTTAACTTAAGACTGAATTTCTGCCTAAGGTGACTGACATACCCAAGGTCCTTATAAGCTCCTCTATAGAAACATAGCCCTCTTGGCCTCTTTGAGACTGACTGTTTGGTAGATGATACAGAAACAATCATCTAATCAAAATGTTCTTATAGTTTATCACTAAGAGGCATTTTTAGCACTTGACAAAGTTTAGAAATGTAATGTGATCTTCTTTCATGAAGTACAGAGCACTAATGGCTCCAGATGAAGTCATAGTTGCCGTTCATTGTTTATTAGAAGTGATATATAGAGAAGTTTGGAAAAGTAGATTTTGGATATGTCCAACCAAACAATTGATGGAGATGTTTAGATTAGACATTTAGTGTTCAACTATCATATCTGTAAAATTTGATATTTTTGCCTTGAAAGATGTAACAACCCCTGTTTTCAAGAGAAATGTATGTGATGTAGAAGCCTTCAGAGCAATAAGAAGTTTGCTCTATTAAAGTTTGTCTCTACATTTAAGAATTGGTTATCCATGATGTTCTGAGGAGAAGAAAATTAGCTTTTGATCACACAGTTGTTCTATCTAGTGCTTCCTACTATTGAATGCTCTGTTTTGCAAGTCTGCTGGTGTTAGTGATATATGTTGTTTACGTATAGTATGCTTTTTTTTTTCTTTCTTTTTAATATGTGGCTCATTCAGCAGTAGATTATTGTCTGTTTGGCATGGAAAGAGAATAATCCACAGACCATAAAAGTTGAGCCACTGTTAGATAGCACTTAATTAGTACTGCTTTGTAGAAGATGTGTGAAACTTGGTCTAGTGGAATGCTATAAGGTGTTTGAAGGTAAACACTGGAGTTGACAAAAAACGTGTGACTACATCCTGTAAAGGATGAATTTAGGGAACATAGGCACATAAACTTGTGGTCTGCTCATGCAACTTTTGAATTGGTTTCCCACTCACTGATGTGTAGATTTGCAGTAGAAATAGAACCTTATATATACCCTGTAGGTATAGATAAGCTTCCTCTCACCTCTACTTTACTGGGATTGATAGGCTTGGGTGCTTAGGCTATTGAGCAAGCAATGAATCTTTAATACTAATCTTACTTCTTAGTAATGTGTAGTCTTTGCATTTGAGTAGTTGTTCTGATCTAATTGTGCTGCTACCTTTCTGATACTGCATTGATCCTCTGTGTTCTGTACTATTTGATGTAAGGTCCTGAATCCCATACTGCATCATGCACCAGTTTGGCTCTCAGTGCTTCAGCAGCCAATGAGGAGACCTCTGGAATCTCTTTACTACATTTTTGTCAACAGTCTGGTCAATATATTGAGTCCAGCTATTCTTTCTGTTCCAAAGTAACTTCTTTAAAACAATTTTCTGCCATGTGGAAGGCTAGTATCTCATTTTTCAATCATCTTTGCCTGTTAAAATTTCCTTAGAAATTAATTTTCTGTTTATCAAGTTTAGTTCTCATAAAGGTGTTTGGGCTCTGATAGACACACAGGGAACTGAAAATGTTTAAATCTGAGATACCGAAAAGAGCTTTTCAAATTAATCTGCATCTAGTCCAAACTACATTTTACATCAAGACACTGATTTGTGCATTTTAAAATTTTCATCCTAAGATGCAGTATTGACTTTTTAACTTCATGAAATGATAGGGTGTCACATCAGTGTTCATTTACTGTTTAACTGTGCCCCTGGGTGCAGAAGTGCACACAGCATTCATCTTCTGAGTGGGAAGCCTCTCACTTTTCCTATTTTTTTGGGAAAATGGGATGCACAAAAATAAACAAACTTACTATTCAAGCCTTCATTATTTTAAAAGCCTTCTTTAACTGCCAGCATCTAAAAGCAGAGAAAAGTGACTTTTCCAGTAATACTCTATTTGGCGGACCATATGGATAAAATTATTTTCGGAAGGAGTTTAAGTAGAAAAATAGATGACATGCCAACTTTAGTAGATTATGCAGTATGATGATTATACAAATTCACAGAAAGTGGAAATGTGTTTGCAAGTGACTTAACATACAGCAACAGATAAGTAACATGTAAATAAAATGCACATTTGACTACAGCAAGTGTCTAAAACTGCTTATGAAACTTTCATGGACGCTAAAAGTTATACTGATTAAAAGAATAGTTTAGAGAAAACATTAATACAGGAAGTCAGTTTTTCTGCTGTTGAAAAATTAACTTTAATGATTAAATACTCTTTGAAAACCTGATTCTGACTTAAAAGATACACTAATCTGAGCATTTATATTGCCTTTTTTTATTCTTTTCCCAAAGTAGAGCAGTCTTCCATGGCTTGCTTTGTGCTTTTCTAGCATACATTTTGTTTATAATAAATAGGATCATTTTTACTTAAGGTTCCTGTTTGTGGTACCTAATATTTGGGGGTGAGGGCATGAAACAAACTTTAGTTTCTTAATTCTTATACCTCTATTTTTCACAGACTACTGTCTGACTTGGTGAATTTACTTTCTCAGTTTAGTAAGTGCATATACCTGTGTCTGTTGACTGGGAATTAAATGTCATAGCCATTAGTGGTGTTAATACAAGCTTGACCTACATGTGCCATTTTGTGAAAAGACTGGAAAAAACTTTTCTTTTTTTTCCCCAATAAGATGAAATTCAGTCTGAAGTAACAGGGTTTTTTTAAAAGGTACATATACTTACATGGTGATATATCTGAGGTTTTGTTCTGTGTTTTCTAAAATGAGAAAGAGAGAAAGAAATGAGTAAGAGGCTGGATATGAGAAACTTAAGCTAATTAGCCTGGGGAAAAGAGAACAATAAGGTAATGGATGGACCACCTCTCCTTTGAGGAACTGTGGAGAGAACTGGGTTCGTCCATCCTGGAAAAGAGAAGGCTTTGGGGTGACATAATTGCCCCCTTACAGAGGGTCTGTTTATGAGATCATGTAATGACTGGACAGGGGGGCGTGGCTTTGAAGTGAAAGGTTTAGAATAGATATGACGAAGAAGAAAGTCTGTGGAACTGGTGAGGCACTGTAACAGATTTCCCAGAGGGATTGTGGATGCCCCTAGAGATGTTTAAGGACAGGTTGGATGGAGCTCTGAGCTTCCTGGTTCAATGACAAATGTCTCTGTCCATGTCAAAGGTGTTGGAACTAGATGATCTTTAAGGTCCCTTCCAACCCAGGCCATTCCTTGCTTCTGTGATTGTAAGAATGCAAATGGAAAGACCTTTGTTGTAGTTCTGGGGTTTTTTACAGGATATTGGTAACTTAAGCTGATAGTGGCTGAAATATATCCAAGTGGTAGACAGTAAGGAATATGCTTTTCAGTATGTTATCCAGGAAAGAGAATGTGTTTTACTGTCACTATTGATGACATGTATTTACTTCGTGGGACGTGATAGAAGATACACCAGCAACCCAACTAGTTATAAGTGAGGTAAACAGCACCTTCCTGATTCATAAAGCCCATTTCAGTTATGTTTTTTTATATATTCAGTGACAAACAAGAAACCAGCTCAAGCATCTATAACGAAGGTGAAGCAATTTGAAGGCTCTACGTCTTTTGTCAGGAGAACGCAGTGGATGCTCGAGCAGCTTCGCCAGGTCAATGGTATAGACCCTAATCGGGTGAGTGTGAACAGTTCTGAAAAATGAAACTTGAGCTCTTACGTAACTGATTTGTGCATCAGGAATTCTTTCACTATTGAAAAGGCATGCAGAAAGATAAGATACAGATTAAAGTACAAAGTCTCAAAAAGAAATGACTCGGTGGAATATGTGAAGTAAATTTTAATGGGAAAGATGAGAGAGGAGGCTAAAATGCAGTCATACGGGATTTTTTCTTCCTGTTTTCCCATACTTTTCTTCCTACTTTTGCTCTTCTTTGTAAAGAGAAAAGTAAGAGCCCTTTTTGCCTTTGCTTCAGTGACAAGCCTCTGGGGTCTACTTTGGCATGCTGCTGTGTTGTGAGATAGAGCAATAGGTAGATGTGAAGATGGGAGAGATTACTGAGGTTCAAGTTTGTGAAATACTGTGAACCATGGATTTTTTTCCCGGACAATCAGATACTTCTGCATTTCTTATCTTTTGCTACAAAGTTAGTAAAGTCTCCTTTAGTTGCCAGTGGCTGGTTTAAACAAAAAATAACAAGAATGAAATCAAACAAACCAACCCTGCACTAAATAGTTCTGGAATTATTCCTTTAATTTGGAATATACAGTCCATTTTGGGCTGCCTCAAGACAAAATCATACTAATATGTAATAAGCTTATGAATACAATTCTCCAGTAGTAAAACAACATAAGTAGAAGTTAGAAATGTGGCTCATACTGTGTGATCACAAAGTGACTTACCGTCTCCTTGTAGAGCAAAATATTTTTGTGACTAACTCCCTTGGTTTCTTCAAATCTGTGCGTCTTAGCTATGCTACATGAAATTCTGTTACTACCCAGTACAGTTTTTTGTACCAAAAAAGAAGCCCTCAGACACCACCCTATGAATTGCAAGGAGTGAAATTATATTTTCTCTGGCTAAAGGGACTATGAGAATGAGAGCAATGAGAAATAGATAAGGGGGTATGAGTTTTAGACCCCTTTACAGCATGTGCTATGCAGATATGTACATAACATTACAAGTCCTATCAAGTTCTTAAGCTTAGAAATGTTCCTTTCAAACTTGTCTTCCCGTGAATTCCTAGTGTCAATTAAAAAAGAACATTTACTAGATTAGATTGCAAAACTACGTTTAGCAAACATGGTTAAATATATAGCCCTACTTCTTGCATAAAATCCCTTCATTTTGACACTTGATGCATGGTATAGAGCTGCCCTTTGATTTGTTTTGGGGATGGTCTTTTGTTCATGATATCCTGAGACCTTCTTTATGATAATGCATTAAATACAATAACTAGAACATTTTATTTGCGTAGCTTGTTTGGTTGGTTGAACATGGAGAGCAGAACCACAACTTGTGTAATAGTGTGAAAGAAGATTTTGTGTTGAAAGCCATAAATGCTTGCATAATATAGAAGACACAGTAACTATATACCTGTAGATAACAATGGTTTCTTAGGAGTTTTTGACTTGGAATTTTTTGATCGAAAGTATTTTTGTTTTCAGATATTTTTGTCATAGCTGACTATTTCTCATTAAAACAGCAGCAAGAATAAAACCTACTCCCTCTTTGGGGTTTTTCATCCAAAAATATGTAATAACACCAGGATGATTTTGATTTGCATGACCTTTCTGCTTTTTCCAACATACTACATTTTAAAAAACAATAGCTCCATATCTTTTTTCCAAATCATTTATAAAACTGGAATAATAGCAGTGTGTTTTATTTCTTCTAGGATTCCCCAGAATTTGATTTACTATTTGAAAATGCTTTTGACCAATGGGTAGCAAGCACCGCGTCAGAAAAGTGCACATTTTTTCAGGTTCTACATCACACTTGTCAGCGATACCTTACGGACAAGAAGCCAGAATTTATCAACTGCCAATCTAAAATTATGGGAGGTAAGTTGGTCAAAGCTGGAATACTTTGTACAGGTGGACATGAATTTATTTGCATGTGACTTGCTCTGTGTTCAAATAAGCTTGTAACTTAATGGCATCTTGAAGTTATGGGTCTGAATATGCTAACCTAGCTAGCATTTCTCCATCAGACACCACTTCACCCTCTTCTGTTATCTTTGCTTCCCTGGTTTTCAGTTCTAGAGACAACATCTCCTACCCACCTTGTTGTTCTCCTCCCTCTTTTTAGGCAATCTTGATTTTGATTTATCTCTCTGCTTTTGTTCATCCAGAAGTGGTTTTGGGTGGTCTGAAACATCTCCTACTAAAAGCCTCTTCTGCATTACTGGTTCCTCACAAGTTGTGACAAAGTGCTTATTACTAAACTTCCAATGGGGTTTTTGGAATTTACTTTCATCTGGACAGAAATCATTTAGTTTAGAGTTCTGTTATGTTCATGTCCTGGTTTCAACTGGAAGAGAGTTAATTTCTTCTCAGTAACTGTTACAGTGCTGTGTTTTGGACTTGGAAGGAGAATGGTGTTGATAAAACACTGATGTTTTACTATTTGCTAAGTTGTGTTTATCCTAAGTCAAGGACTTTTTTTCTTCTTGTCTTATGCTCTACCAGTGAGGAGGTATGCAAAACAAGCTGGGAAGCTTGGAGGGAGCATAGCTGGGATTGGTGACTCAAACTGACCAAAGGGATATTCCATGTCATAGAACAACATGCCCAGTATATAAACTGGGAGGAGTTACTCAGAAGGGAGTCGATCTGGGTTTGGGAAAGGGGGCTGAGCATTGGTCAGTGGGTGCTGGTGAGCAATTGCGTTGTGCATCACGTTTGGGATTTTTTTTTCTTTCCCTTTTTATTTTCATTATTATTTACCATTATTACCATATTTTGCTTTTCTTTTGATTACTCAACTGACAAGTTTGATTCTCCTCTCCATTCTACTAGGGTGGTGGGGAGAGAGAGAGGGGTTGAGCAAGTGGCTGCATGGAGCTTTATTTCCAGCTGGACTTAAACTGTGACAATTTCATAAGTCACATATCTCTAGGTGAATTTCCAAATTCTAAAAACGAAACCAGACTAAAAAATGTCTGGTTAGGTAAAAAGAGACTGATCAATATGGGAAATTGGTATTTACAATCTACTTCCTGAGTAATAAAAACTATTTTGGGTGAAGGATTTTCACATATTTCAGAAAGAATGCTTTAAGAAAATAAAATTGTTTAGTTAGTCATTTAGTCTGAAATTTCTGAAAACAATCTTCTTTTTGTGTGCTCTAAACTAGAACATTTTTAAAACTTTTACACCTCCTGTGTTCTTCACAGCTGGAATGAAAATTTGATTTTCTCAATGAGCCTCCAAACTGTAAAAAAGAAGTGCAAGCTGATTTCAGGTTTCATTTAATTGTTGCTTCTTCCTTCGAATATAAATATAGAAAGTCTTAGTTGTTTTTTTTTTCCTGGTAATTCACCTCTCATAAATCTAGGATACATACCTGTGCATTATTATGGGAACTATTACTTTGTGCAGAGACTTTTATATGTTCTTTTTTCTCTTTGTTATTTTGTCCTGAGTCCCTCTCCTTTAAAACATCAAAGGTAAACTTGAAGAAAGACATATCCAGTTTGGTACTTTCATTTTAGCTACTGACACTGATGTTACAAAAAATTTTGTCACTCATCGTTTTCTTCTAGCATCTTCTCAAACTAAGAAAAAAATGTACACAATTTCTTGTAAGCTTCCTCTCTCGTTCTTTCCTTTTCCATACCAATAGGATTTCCTTTGTTTTCTTTTTGTTGCAGTGGTGATGAGGGAGGAGCACTGATGGGAGAAGATATACTCTACAATTTTTCCATTTCATATGGAAAGTCTGATGTTTGTCCTCTGTTTGCTAATGTTCACTTCCATCCTTCCTGCGAATAAATTGTTAGTAATAAACCACACATTTCATCTCTGAACTTTTATTATTTTCCAAAGCTTGGCCTGTCCAGACTGAGTTCCTGATTCAACTGACCCAGTTATTAACTTTATTCTAAACAAGTGTCATCACAGTGGAAAAAAAAATTGCCACTGAGATTCATAAACATCTGCATAACTTCTGCTTTTTTAACACACACTGGACCCTACCACATTCTCCCTTTTATGACTTCCTAGATAAAACAGGAGTATTCAGTAATCCTCTGATACCAGATGGTGACCATTTCCATACTCCTTGCATGGTATTCTGACTGTGCACAAATCTGGTCTGTTTGTACAGAAACAATACTGAATATGGGCATGGTACAGGGGCTAATAAATCTCCTCATGGACACAGCACTTCTGCTGTTCACACTGTCAACTTTTTCCTCACACTGGGTAATAATGCTCTCTAGGTAGGTTTAAATTTGACAGAAACTCCAACAACTGTAAACCAAGTAATAGTTGACCCTAAATTTCAGTCACTTGTTGTGTGTCAGCCTCAATGAGCAAACCCAAAACCCATTTAGTCCAAAACCTGCAGTATTGTGAGATTTTTTTTTTGTGGAAAATACAATGAAATGTGTGTTGATCTCAAATTCATCCCTACCTGGAGGAAGTAAGGTCCAGCTGCAGCTAAGCAAACCGAAGAACATATACCTGAGAATATAGCTTGAAGTTTATTAAATTGAGTTGAGAATTTTAACTTGGGGTTTTTATTTTTTTTGCTGTTACTGTTTTGTTGGGGTATTTTGCTAACTAGTCAAGCAGTATATTCAAATCGTGTTTAAATCTTAGTGCGGCCAGATTTCAGATGAGGCTTGTCACTTCGTCCCATCTACCAAGGGAACATGTTTTAAGTGATATTCTTGCGAACTTTCTGGGGAATGTGAAAAGTAGTGTGTTTTTTTTTTTTGTTTTTCTTTTTTTAAACTTCTAATACTCTACAATTTTTTTAAAAAATAAGTTTTTTAGAATATATATATGCATACACCCACATGCTTTTGTAAGTAGTGATATAGAAATGCACATCGTATATGTAATGTATATCTTGTAGCTAATGCATATTTTCAAAACTAAAAGAAATGCCACCACAGAACACTTCGTCCCACGTGGAACTGAAGATGAAAGAACTTGAAGGGCTTGTTTACAAGCTTACTTATCTTATTGAGCCTTATTCCTTCCTGAAGGATAAGAGTGAAGAAAGTGAAATTCATGCTGCTCCCATTTTTGCAGGAAGTGCTTAGGAGCTTAGCTCTAAGTAAATAAGGAGGTTCCTGTGAAACTGCAGACACTCTTCATGGCCTTCCTCCTTTTACCTCCTCACATGCACACACACTTCCCCCTACAGACCAGAGCCCTGCCCCTGATTCTTCTTCAGAATAATTTTTTTTTGTCTTATTTTCATTAGTGTCTTGTAAGAAAATTGTCTACAAAGCTAAATAGGCTAAACTGTTTTCTGTAACTTGATTAATGACATCAGTAATTACAGCAATAATGAGAACTGATTGAAGGTGTGGGTGCTAATTCCGAGAATAAATAAATTCAAATTTAGGGAGACTGTAATGAGGTTTTTCTCACTAGTGTCTTGTACTAAGTATTTTAAGCTTGTAGAGTTTTTTTACAGTTTAGGTGAGTCCTCTCCATAGCTTATGTACATTCTGGCTGTTATGCTGGAGAGGAGGGGTAAGCATTTGGGGCTAGAGGGCTTTTTTGAGTGAGGTATTTTCCCCTTTTGTATAACATAGGTTCTGATACTGAAATATGTCTAATTTGGAGTATCTTTGTGTTATTTGGTGGCCATGTTAGTCAGGTTGTGTTGCTTTTACATCAGTAATATAAAAAACAAAGTTGGAGATGGCTGGTATACAGCAATTTTGTCACTTGGTGGTTGTGTTCATTAGAACTACTTGGTGCTTGACATAGCGTTAAGATGATATTGAGGATGGACTTGACTCTTAGTTCTGGATAGAACCTTGAGATACAGCTTTTGAAGCTCTTCAGAGATTAGTTCTGGGCCTATAATAAAGAATAAACAATTGCTGCCACCTTTAGGTACATATTAGAAATGCATGTGGTTTTAAGCCTTGTCCTACCTATATGCTTCGGGTTTTAAGTTGTTCTGCTGAATGAATCAAAATATTCTTGGAAGCCCAAAATAATTACATCTTTGCCTCTGTAACCTTTTCTGTAGGACAGCTGGCAGGAGTTATTAATGGAACATTCTTTTTTCCTCCAAGAATATATTGCCAGGGCAAGAATGGTAATGAGTACTTTTTTCGTACAGTATTGACTCATCTTGGTTTACCACATTTGAGACCTGGTAAGCATACAGTGGTGTTTGCCATACTGAGCTAGATTAATGATTGACTCAAGGAGATGAATGAAAACTTGTGTAAGAAATTGCCCTGAGCATCCTGATCTAGTGATTGGCATCCCTGTCCATGGCAGGGGAGTTGGAACTAGATGGATCTTTAAGGTCCCTTCCAACCCAGGCCATTCTACAATTCTCTGAGTTAGGATGGGAAGACAGACAGTTGCTCCCCTCCCTCCTGTGGAATACTTGGTTGGTTGTTTCAGTTCTTAACTGATAGACATTGAAAAATGTGTGTAGTTAAACATACTATTCTTGCAGACTTTCACTTATAAGTTAATTCTGATGCAAATGAATTTGAAAAAAAAAAATTGTCAGTCTAGAGCTAGAAATACTAGAAATTAGTATAATTTTCTGCCGCCAAAGGTGCTTGCTTTTATGCCCTGCATATTCATGTCAAGATTAATTCTGCTTTGCAATTTTATTTTATGTAACTGTATGTATTTTAGTTATCTTAAGCCTAAAAGCCATGTGTTGAGATCAGAATCGGTAAGAATAGTTGAGCGCTTTTTCCATAGAAATATTGCATATAATCAGAGCTCTAAATTAACTTTCTAAAATGGAAAAATGGGAATCTTGTTTTTTAAAAAAAAAAAGTACATTATGTTCTTGTAAAATCTGTAGGGGCACATAAAATGAGAAGGGATATTTATCATGATAAAGGTTGGTTCCTTTTTTGATCTGTAGAACTCTGAGACAAGAGAACGTAGAAAGCATCAAGCAATATATTTCCTTACCTTTTCTGAAGAATGAAGGTCTAAGTGAGGAGTTATCTTCAAGATGCAGAATATTGCTGGTTGCCATAGAAGAGGGATGTGTGGGTTTTTTTGCATCGAGTCGTTAGATTTTGATGTTTACAGAGCCAAACTGGAGTTCTGTGCTGTGTTGAAATTACTGATTCTGAAAGTTCCTGGTTGGTTAGACCTCCGTTAAGTATAAATATTAATTATTATAGAAATATTACTTGGGTTATCACTATTTTTATAAATGTATTAGATTAGAATTTAAAGTTTTCAAGTTTAAATAAATTTCTCAGTTTGAAAAGCAGGTAAAGGTTATGGCAAAATGAAATTCATCTTGATTAGATATCTCCTTAATTTATAGCCAATATGCAGGATACAGTAACATCCTGTCCTAGCATCAGTGCCAGTATTTAAGAATATTAATGTGAGAAGAAAAGTTTTTCTGAAAGACATTTGTGACCTGTCCATTCAGCTCATAAGCCATGTGCTATGTATTCTCCAGACTTTATTAATTTCTAATTTCAGTAACTTTGACTATACTTTAAACTTCTATACTATATTTTGGTGGCAGGCAGGCAGGGTTGTCAAAACTATATGATAATGTTGAAGCCTTGATCAAACCAAAGTGTGCAAATATAGTTGGCTTGGAAAACTATAGATAACATCCTTTTTTATTTTTTAATTGGAACATTTATTAGCGCTAAAACAAGGTCATGACAAAAACTACAGTATAAAGAAAAGAAACCCTTATATGAAAATCCTTGCTTCAATGTGTTGCTTATGTTAAAACAATATTAAAATTTAGCTATCTATAGGTATGACTAAAATAATTTTAGTAAGTAAAGATAGGAAGTAAGCTGATACTCTCATGTCCTTCTGATAAGCAAACAAGCTAGTCATTAATGGAGGCTTAGAGGATGACTTTGTGCAGTGACTCTAGTTTGCCTGTTGCAGTCATAAGGCCCTTTGAGAAGGTGTTAATGCATGCAGCTAGACAGACCCCTAGCCTGATCCCTTGTGGCAATTCTATTTACTTCTCCACTGTAAATAAAATACAGTTGGTTTATAATGCAGTTCTGCTGAACTGCTGCCCTACTCTTCTGTGTGGTTTGTTTCACTGTGTCTGCCATGGTAAATTTTTTCCTAGCAAATTACATTTAAACTGAACATACTGTTTATTGTGACTTGAACGTTACTGCACTGTCGGGTCTGGTGCATTAGAGTACTACTTGAAAAAGTGCTTTCATGAATGAAAGTGAACAGCCTGTAAAAATAAACTTGATAGAAAAGTCAATTCCTGCATGTCAGTCATGCTGTGAATCTGATTCCAGGAGAAAGCACAATGTCACAGTGACACCTGTGACAAGAAAAACTTGCCTGGGTCCCAAGTTGCTTTATAGTGAATGAACACTAGAGATCACATCCTCCAGCTATAAAGTTACTGTAGTTAAGATGAAATTCCACTGCCTGGACTCATAAGCTAATGATGATATTGATAAGAAGTTTGCAACATCTTTCAGATGTTTGCTACAGGTAGCTGATACTTGCTGATAGGTAAGCTGAAGAAAAGTTAATGTTTTCCCTCTGTACCAATTGATTGCTTTTAGCACACCTGTCTTATGACATATTCAGTTTGTCAGTCCTGTAAGCCCACCTTAAGGACTTACTGAGGTGCTTCTTACCTAGAGATGGAATTTATCTTCAATGTATTTTATTATCATAGTGGCAAAGCTATTTATTGCCAGTTTTACCCTGATTTGTTTTACTGATATATTTTTTACTATTTCACCTTTCAGTGGTTTTAGTAGATTTTGAAGGTACAAGTCTGATTTACACATACTCAATATTTTTATACATATACAGATATGTTTCTGTACAGATAAAACATAGGTTTGGTTTCTAATACGTACTTTACAACAGCTTGAAATTCATCAGTTCTTGCTTGAAAGGAGATGGATGCTAGTTCTGTTTTGTGCTGCTGTGCATTAATTGATCAGTGCAGGCTATCTTCTGGTCACCTTTGTGTGTAACCATGCAAGAACAGCCGGAGTTTCTTCATGCTGTATCAAACTTCCTTTGATCTAGCTAACCTCTGACATGGAAAGTTGATTGCCCATGTTCATAATTACTTCAGAACTATTAGAAATGTAAAGCAGAATTGCTTCTCTCTTTCTTTTAAGAAGAGGGGGGAAAAAAACAGCCTTGGATTACAGACAAATGAAATCTTTAAAAGGGAAAACTTTGCTACCTTAATGCACAGCTGTTTTAAAAACTAAAATCCTCCTTTTCTGTTCCTGCACCCAGTATTTCTTATGTTTCTTCTTTAGTTCACTTCATTTAATGCAGTATTTTTCCCAGTCTGGAAAGTCAATGTAATTGATGCATCAATAGTAATAACTATTCAAAATACCTCTATAGAACATTGTGTGCATCCAGATCCATTTCTCAATATTTCTGAGCTTCTTAGACCCTTGAGAATAAATTTTGCATAAATTCTTAGGTTCCTCGAGACAAGAAAACTCAAATGAAGCATTAAATAACAGGCTCTTCTTAAGGGCAGTTCTCCAGCCGTTAGACCTCATCTTGTAATTCACACAGCCACTAGCTCGCTTGAATTGCACTACTCAGAACTATCTGGTGCTTAGTGAATTGCTGTACATTTTTCAGAGTTATCTTTTTTAATTTTTATTCTTTCCAGTGTCTGTCAAAGGATAGGAGTTGACCTGTCTAATGAATCACTTTCTTGATCTTCAGGATAAAGATCCTCTATACCTTGTTTTTCATTATCAGTCCCTATCAAAGTCATAACACAATGACACTACTATACATCTGAATAGTAAATAGGAAGTGTGAATTATCTTGTGCTTGTTATCCAGCATTGTTTCCATTCCAAATATCATGCTAAATTTAGTATATTGTAGTCTGTTATAAATAGCAGGAATTTCATTAGTGCTGACATTTTCAGTCTTCTGAACTGTATTGGTTTTAAAAACTCTGGAAAAAACATGACTGCTCTAACCACCTCCTTTTGATAATGGAGGGAAGAACAAAATTGAGAAAAACTTGTTTTCCTCCTGACTTATGTTTTCACAGTTCAAACTATTTTTGAATGTGGCTGACCTTTCCAAGTCTTTAAACTGTTTAGATGGCTAATAGGAAAGAGGTAAATTTCAAAGTACAGAATTCTAGACCATCAGTCCAGGTAGCAGATAAAGAGGAAAATGTCTTCCAGGCTACTTAGCCTTTTGAAAAATAACCCATAAAATTTAGTTGCAGTGATTTGATATTTTGATGTTCATGGATTAGCATTATTGTTTAATATAAAACATTAAGAAATAAAACACAGTATGTAGTCTTGATGATGTCTTAGATCAGTGTTGGATTTTTTGATGTTCAGAGTTACTTATAAAAGGATTGTTTCAGAATGCCCACTGTGGCATGACAGTAATTTTCTAAGTAGACAGTTTGTTGATTTTCTGTCTTTCTCTTCACAGTATTTAAACTCACTCATAAAATGCAAAACAGATTGGATCTACGTCACCTTCACTTGCTGTAGACTTTATTGCATTGGATTACATCTGTGCAGCTGTAGAACATCTTGAGAGGAGAAGAGGCTTGGTATGGACACACTGTGCTGATTCCTGGGGAGGAATCAAATCTGAAATAATTCCCAAAATCACTTAATGCATTATTGAAGGTTAGAAGCTGATCCAAGCTACTGAAAGACTAGTTATCCTGGCTAATTGTGATAGATCCTGTGCTGCTATCAGGCTATAAATAGATTTTGTAGAGATATTTGTCTCGTTGCTTCATGCTGTTCAAAATTTTTCTTCATTACCAGTACATACCCTCCATTTGCACAACTTTATAAACAGTATTCTTTCGTTTCCTTCTTCCCTCTTTCCTGCTTTAAGCACTGATGCTAAAATAATGTTTTAAAGCTGACTATAGATTTGGGCAGGAAAATGCAGAGGGTAAAGTGCTCCCAAGTGTCTATGTAAGACTACCATGAGGAAAGTCATTTCTAGTCTAACCTGGATAGGTTTTTAGTAGCATATCCTTCCACTCCTGACAAATTAAGGTCAGTAGTGTCTTTCAGACTTTGCTTATCTGCCTTCCAGGACCATAGCAGACTTTCCTTCAGTGAACTTCAGCTCAAAGTTATTTGAGTACCTGGATAATGTGATTGCTCTACGTGGTTAATGCTTGATAGTGGTGCAAAAGTGAAGAAATTTTTTTCCATCAGTTGCTCATTCAGAACATTTTCACAAATTTGTGATGAAAAAGCTCATCCAAATGAGTCAAGCAGAATTCTGCTAATAAGAAAAGTACTATCCATAAACTAGTTACAACAGTCTTGAAATCAGAGCATTTACTCAGGTCCTCAGGTAGACTTTGCAGCCTGTGTGCAGCTGTGACTATTATTTGCAAGATCCTGGATAGCTAGCAGTCCACATCTGGAATGGTTATGTAGGCTACAGTCGTTGCAGGAACCTGAAGTACAAACAAATTCTTCAATCAGTCAATCCAGAAAAAGCGTGTAGCTTTCTTTTTTTAGCTTTCTTTATGACAAATAGGTTAAACCCAAGGGCGAAACAAAAAGTGGGATGTTACCCACTAGAGGAATTTTTTTTTTCTTTTTCTTCCCCCTCACTCCCACTTAAAATGTACCTTGCAAATCTAAGGAGTTGACATGGCTAATGAGAGCACAGGAAGAAACTGGTCTCTGTTGTCAATACGGCCTATCTGATTTTGTTGCTTGCTGATGAAGGTGCTGAACAGTTAGGATTATTGTTTTGCCTCCCACATGCTCTATAATTGGTAGGACCTTTTAAAAAGTATAATGTTATGATTCACAAGGTATTGTTTGTTATTGTTAGAAATAACTTGGAAGCATCTGTTTAACTCACAGAGTATAGGTATTACTTAACTAGTAGCAGGAATAAAATATGGTTGTTCTTCATATGAGAGCTGAGGTATGATAAATTTGGCTTTTTTTGGACTTAAAAACAGTACAAGATGGCAGATATATAAAAATAAATGTATGCAGTTGTAAATAACATTCAGAAACAATGAAGTGACAAACTAGGATTGTATTAGAACATGTTACAGTATAAAATATTCTGCATTACTGGAATGACTTTTAGAGGCTTTGTTTCAGATGTTGCAAGTGAGGAAGGCTGAAAAGTATGGGGTCAAATCTGTGGTTTAAAGAGTGATTATAATCTACTGGGTTTTTTTCTGTTTTATGTGCTTTGGACAAAATATCAGATGGATTTTTAATCTAAAAGTCGCTCTGCATCAAAATAATACGCAGTGTTTGCCTGCATTTTTATATTTACAACTGTTCTTGGTCACTGTTGGTATCAGTGGATATTAAAAGATTCAGTTGTATCAGAAGAACTTGCCAACCATATCAATACAGGGGAAACTAGTGCAATCAGTCTTAATTGGAGATCCCTTCTTACTCTGAAACCTGTTTTAATTCCCTGAACAGAATCAGATTTTTACAACGGTAGAACCATTGATCTGTCACATGGGAGTACAGCGCCTCTTAATAGTGCATTATTGGTAAAAAACAAATCAAGTGCTCAATATATACCACTTATGTCACAACAGTTATCAGACTCAGTAACTACTGCTCCTTTTGAAAGCTGTAAACTTTCCAGAGTCAGGTGCAAAGTCCTATAGAAGCATTTTGTTTACTTTCAAAGAAGATGAAAGTCCATGGAAATCCTTCTGTTGAGGCTGAGCTCAGAGACTTCTAGATTGTATAGTTCAAATTTTAAGTTGGGAAGTAAGTTATCCTTGAAAGATAAATTGAGAAGTTGATGTTCAGATGAAAGTTCAGGTTCAAGTACTCAAAGTTATAACTAAATTAATAAATCTAGTAAATATTATAGTTTTTATGAATGTTCTTTCTTTCAGATCACTTAGTCATCCTTTCTGGATGATAATTTAAATATTGAAATTATCTAGAGAATGTTGCATTCATGTGATATGAGAATTCATTAAGTTGTAACGGGGTATTGTCTTACAGGCGTACAATCACAGAAGTACTGTTTCTGTAATCTACTTACTATCTAGAGCTGTTTAATAAGGCTTTCACATGGTTGCTTGAGAGGTCAGAAATCTTTTTTCTGTTTGGGTCTTTTTAGTAGCCCTTTCTTCTTTTATTCAAAAAGAGCTCTTAAATGAGGCTGTGAGCATAGCACCAATAGACATGAAACCATATGTAACAGCCTGGCAGGGAGGTGAGAGGGATGAAGAAGGAGGGGAAGAATGTGTTTGTCCTGTGGACCTTTATAATCAGCTGCTACGTTATAGAAGTGATGGAAATTCTTGGGCTAGTATTAGTTCAGGAACTATAACTCTGATAATGATAATTTTAACAAAATAATGAGCTCAACAAGGAAAGGCAGCTTATGGATGTGTGAAGTGCCACTATCAGTTGGAACTTCACAAGTCTAAATATGTTGATTTTGAAATACCTAAGGTTCCTGAGTTAGATGCCTAGAGTTCACTTAGCCATTTATTATTATTATTGCAGTGTTTCTGGAGGATCATTCCAGACACAGCTCTTCCTTGTTGTAAGCAGTTTTCATGACAGTTTTGGCCATGGAAGAGATTTGCCTTCATGTCTTCAGTGCAGTGTTCCCGTAATGAGCAGCTGTTAAGTTTGGGGGTTTTTTGTGGTGTAATTCTTTATTCCAGCAAAATGTATTATTTCGATTGCTGAATCTAGCTAATAAGCACCTGAGCCTTGACAGTTTGGGGAAAGCTTTCAGATCAGCCAAACTTGTAACTTCCTCTTTACTCTTTTCCTTGGGAAAAAAAAAATCAATTTCTAAGCAGTCGAATTCCTGCCTGAACAAATACCAGATAAAGAACTTGAGCTTCCTATGATAATTTGCTTCTTTCTGAAGTGTTGTTTTCAGTGATTCAGTACAGTGTTGGAGGGTGGAGGAAGAGGTGGGTTTTGTGAAGTGCTGTGTGTAAGAGTAACATTCAAGTTGATTTTTATTGACAGTAGCGGATCCAAATAGATAAGAGTATTGAGCATGGTTAGCAGAGTAAACATTCAGACATAAACATAGTCCTGCATGTTGGGAATGGTACTACAATATTGGCCTAAATGTATAGCTCTTGCATTACCCTGAGGGCAGCTCCTCTGGCATAGCCAGTTAGTCTCAGACCAGACACTGCATTTTTCATTTGATGTGTTCAAGCCATTGCTCTTGGCTGACTTCATCCTGACCTTGACCAGTTCTTACTTAGTCTTCATTCTTACTCATGAGCTACAACTTTATTTCAGCTTATGTGGTAATATAATTTGATGATTATAAATATGCTGCTTAAATAGGAAAGACAGAATTTTTGAAGTCATTTACCTGGTTAAGAAGTATGAATCTGTTGTCAAATACACTGTGTTCCATGCCTCCATTGTAGTAGGTTAGAGCATTATGTTTCTCAGTAATAATTGACACTACTTACTCAGAAGCTCAATCAATAGTATTGACAGTGTCTGTAAGAAGTACCTATGTTTAGAAAAATCTCGTTTCATCTTCAGGGCATGTTGCTATCTAATTTTCCCATCCGTCCTAAAAGAAATGTCAATACTTCGATTAATTCAGTTTGAAACAAAACAACAAAATGCATGAGGAGATGTGTAAAACCTTTGGATTGACTTGACAGGGAAAAAGTGTATTAGGCTTTATATTGGTTTTGTCTGGGATGGAGCTCTTTTTTCTTCATAGCAGCCAGTATAGTGTTGTACTTTAGAGTTGTGACCAAAACTGTGTTGGTAACACCCACCAGTGTTTTAGGTGAGGAGTGCTTATGTAGTGTCAAGACCCTCATGGTTTCTCATTCTGCCTGTACGCAGTGAATGGGGTGGGAGGGAACAGGGAAGCTGACCAAAATTGACTCCATGGCATTTGACAACAGTGTGCTTAACAATAAAACTGGAAGGGAAACTACCTTTTCCCAAGGTAGCCATTGCTCAGACTTAACTGAGCATTAGGCCAGTGGTGAGCACTGGGTGGTGTGATTGTTTTTGCATCATTCACACCACAGGCTTTCATTCAAAATAGATTTAAAAAGAAAAAATATATAACTCTTTATAGTAGTCACTGGGTTTTTTTGTTTTTATCCTTTATGAAATCTGTTCCATCTTCCTTGAATATTCCCTACCGATAAATATTCTGATTTTTAGTAGAATTTGGTTGGATATTTCAGATGTGGTCATGAAGAAATTTAGTAAATACAGCATTTCACCTACTGGCCGAAGTTGCTGGAAGGTTTCAACCAAAAAAAACCCCATACTTTTTCTTTATAGGATGACATCAACATCAATAAAAATTGACATGAGAATTACCCCGTTTTCAGTGATTTTACCAGTCAGCTGATCAAAATCAGCAAAGTTTGCAAGCTTTCTGAGTGTTCATAACTCTCACTTGTGACTCCAGGGGAACAACATTTAAGATTAACATTTAAATTTGGCATCTCATTCTCAAAAAGAAGCTTGCTGTGGTGCATAGCCACTGTTCTTTCTGCTTCTTGCCAAGTTGGCTGTAATAGTGGTATTGCTTGAAATTCTGATGAACTCCAGAACTTTTCCAGAGTAAGCCTCTTTAACTCAAAATTGTTGTAATGGTTAACTATCATTGCACAGTAAGATTTTTAGACTTTGTTGGTTTTATAATCCCCAAGAAAATTACTTTTTTTAAGAGAACAAATTAGGATTTCTTCCTGCAAGGTTCTTGAAGTTGTTGCATGCCAAGTCTTTCCTAGCTCAGATCTTCAGAGATGTTTATGCCAAAGATGCAAATGTCTGTGAATTTGGTCTGTATTTGGAGTAATAATATTGAATTTAACTATTTCTCATTAATATAACCCAAAACCAGGACAAAGAGTGATCACCTTAATTCATTATTTGCCAAATAGAAGTACCAACTTCCTAAACAAAACATTTACAGTATTTAATAGGTTAAAGCAATAAACACAAGATCCAAGTATTGATGAACTCTATTTTTTTCTTTGCAATTTTATGTATAATTTAATTAGATGTTATGTACTTGTATGGAGTGTAGTAATAATAATCGGTATGCAGGGTTAGAAAATTGTTTTAACTGAACTGGTCTGTTACATAAGTTGAAAGTACCATCATTAATTTTAGATGGAAATTAAAAGTGTGATTTACATTCAAAATTCCCTTTTGAAGCTATATTCTGTATTGGTCACCTCCATTTCTGAAAGCTGATGAGATAACCTAGAAAGTAAAATTAATTTCTACCTGTAATTAGAACACAGCCTTGAGGTTTCTTTCACTGTTATTTATCAGGAAATCCAGAATTTATATTCAGCTCTTCCCCTCTTAGTATGTTTTTTATATACATTTGTCAATTTAAACTGGATTTTTTCAATGTTTTGAAGTTATTTGGAAAGGTAAATAGTGCTATACTATATAGCTTCTTCACCGTTTCAGGCCACTTTCCCAACTAGAAAAGGCATCTCTGTGGTGCTTCCATCTTTCACAAGGACATCTTCATTCTTGATTTTCAGCACCTTTATCTTATCCCTAGAGTATTTTAGTTTTGAATTGATATTTTAAGTATTCAGTGCTTTGGTTCTTAAGTGATGAGTGCGCAGGCAGTTAACAAAACATAAAACAGAGAATGAGAAAAATGCCATTCTTTGTATTTACAACCATTGCTTCCAAAAGTCTGTTGAACTTCTACTGGCACCAGTATATCCAAGTGCAAACAGTTTGTGCAGGCATATAGAATAATTATGTTGTGATGTAGATAGTCTGGTTAATGAACTTGAACTGATTGTCATCATACTTTTAATGTTTATTCAGTGACACAGATCCAGTTCTATGTATTTAAGTGGGATCAATACCTAATTTCCTAAAATAGAAAACAGGTTTTCATGTCACAGATTAAGCTCCTTAATTATCAAAGCTAATTACGTTTATTTCCTTCTCAGAAGTAGGTAGTTGTTAAATGTTTTATTAATGCATGTACAATTAGAAAAGTGAATTCTTGCATTTACAAATCAGTCACTGTAGAGTCTTATCACTGAAGTACAGGTAAATCTCTGCATTGAACTGAAATATATTTGATTTGGCTAATAGAGAATGCGATGAACCTTTTATGAATGTGTGATAAAACAAACCATGCAATCTAAATAATGGTATCTCTAGAGACCAATTAGTTTCTTCGCATGCTTGACTGATTGTAGCATTCCTATATCTTTCAGGTATCGTGTATGGTGGCTAAAGGATGTACTTTTCCTAGTGCATGATAAAAATCCTAAAGCAATGTCACCTGATTTCATGGGGTGCAAGACCCTCTGATACAGCTTGAATTGTAGAATATCCTGAGTTGGAAGGGAACCCACAAGTGTCATCAAAGTCCACTCCTGGCCCTACACAGGACCATTGCCAAGAATCACACCATGTGCCTGAGACTGTTGTCCAAACACTTCTTAAACTCTGTCAGGCTTGGTGCTCTGACCACTTCCCTGGGGAGCCTGTTCCAGTGCCCAACCACCCTCTGGGTGAAGAACCTTTTCCTAATATCTAACCTAAATCTCTCTTGACTCAGCCACTCCTCATATGGCTTTGCCTCTAGATCTTTCATCTTTGTTGCCCTCCTTTGGACACTCTCTAATAGCTTTATACCCTTCTTATATTGTGGAGCCCAAAACCGCACACAGTGCTCAAGGTGAGCAGAGCGGGACAATCCCCTCCCTCGACCGGCTGGTGATGCTTTGCCTGATGACCCCAGGGCACGGTTGGCCCTCCTGGCTGCCAGGGCACTGCTGACTCATATTCAACTTGCCATCAACCAACACCTTTCCACAGTTCTGCACTCCAGCACTCATTCTCCAGTCTGTACATACATCCAGGGTTGCCCCATCCCAGGTGCAGAATCCAGTACTTGTCTTCATTAAACTTCATATGGTTGGTGATTATTAGGTCTCTCTGCAGGGCCTCTCTGCCTTCAAGGGAGTCAACAGCTTCCCCCAGTTTAGTATCGTCTGCAAACGTGCTTAGTATATGTTCGAGTCCTACATCCAAGTCATTTATGCAGACATTGAAAAATGAACCCCTGAGAAACCCCACTGGTGACAGGTCACCAGCCTGATGTTACCCTATTCACTATTACCCTTTATCCCTGACCCGTGAGCCAGTTGCTCATCCATTGCATGACATGTTTATCCCGCTGTGTGCTGGACATTTTATCTAGAAGGTTCCTGTGAGAGACCATATCAAAAGCTTTGCTGAAATCCCAAAAGATTCCATCAACACAGAAAAATGTTCTATGGATATTTTGAGTCACAATAATTAACTCCTGAAGAACAGCTTAAAAGTTTTGCAGATTGTAGATAATTTATTCATAGGAATGATTCCCTAATACATCCAGTACAAGTGTTGCTATTCTTGCAGTGATACTAATATAAGGATGAGGCATAGTCAGTCATACCAGCAACCTCCTACACATGCTCTAGAAATACACTGATGAAATTCCATGGACTACTGACATGTGGGTTTCAGTGTTGCTCATAGATTGGAATGGATCTTTTTATTGTTTTACAGACATTCCACAGGAAAAGATTGTCTAAAAGCAGTTCTTCAGAACAGTCTCAGAATAGCAGCTTCTGCAAGTCACTGCCCATAGCAAAATACAGCATATCTTACCTGGAGAGAACACAATATTGTGTTAGCTAGAGAGAAAAACAATTACTGTCATTGTGCCGCACTTTCAAGTTTGTTCTTCTCTGCTGAAAATAATGTGAAGAAATAGATACCAATCTTTGGCCACAAATCTACAAATATTTCCAGGAGTATAGAGAATATTTTTGTTCTGCAGTTTGCTGACCTTCTGTCAATGTCAATAGGAATGTGTTCAATTCTACTTTTCAGCACATTTTAAGACTTAAGAAGATGTGTAGTTTTATAAGGGCCTCCATGTAGTCTACTTCCCTTGAATTCAGCAGAAGTTTTGTGATCTTGTAAAGCAACAACAGAGTTAATTCAGTGTTGTGAGCTTTTAAAGATCTTGTCCTAGATAACTAACACTATACAGAAGGCTAAAGCTGTTAGATCACACCACCAGAAAAGGGAAACTATTTCCAACGCAGCATTGCCCAGTACATGTGTTTATTGGAAAAGCTGCCTGAACAGAAGCCAAAGTAACCTCCTAAAAAAAATGCCTTTAAATGACCAAATTATGAACAAAATAGCAACCAACTGAAAATTTTTAAAGTAAGAAAGTGTACAGTATATTAAGTTGTTTAGCTTTATTATCAAATTCCTTAGTGTCTGAAGAGAGACCACTTGAAAAGATTAATTTCTGTCTCTGCAAAGTTCCAGCTCACAGTATTATTAATCTCTTCAACATTAGTGCCAGCTGTTATGTTCCTTTTCTAAATGCAGCCTCTCTGTTCCATGCAACAATAGAAAAGAAACTCCAAACCTGTAGCTGTTCCACATCTTATACATTCCTTATTTTTAATTGCTGATGTGAAAAATGTAACAATATTGGTGGATAGATGGTCAAGGTGCTCCTTTATTGGTATTTCTCATATTGAGTCATCATCTGTGAGTCACTCTGTGTAGGTTCTTGAGTCCCTCCCTCACCTTCATAGTTTAATGCTAGTTGTGTTTTAATTTAATAACATTTTAAGGCAGTTTTCTTACCTCAGGAATTCCTGCGCATGCACCTTGTACTGTTGTTCCACAGGCTACTCAGGGCAACCTTCAGTGTCACTATTTGTTGTTTGTTTGCTGTTTCTAAGGAAAGGATTATTATTTGTAAAATGGGTCTGAATGGTTCTTTTGTTCTTCTTTTTTCTAATGAACCTGTGTGCTGGTTTTGGCTGGGATAGAGGGGAATTTTCTTCACAGTGGCTACTATGAAGCTGTGTTTTGGATTTACACTGAACACAAGGTTGATAATGTAGAGATGTGTTTGGTACTGCTGAGCAGTGCTCACACAGAGCCAAGGCCTTTTCTGCTTTCTCCTGAAAGGATATTCTAGGGAGGTGGGGAGCAGTCGCTTCTGCCATGCCTATGGTGAGGAGGATCAGAGGAAATTGTCTTAAGGTGAGAGAGGGGAGATTCAGATTAGAGATTAGAAAAAATGTCTCCGCTGCTGGGGTCATCAATCATTGAAATAGATTGCCCAGGGAAGTAGTGGAGTCACCATCCTTGGAGGTGTTTTAGAGCTGTCTGGATCTGGCAGTGGGTGATAGGGTTTAGGGGTTACAGTGGTAGTGCTGGTTTGATAGTTGGCCTTGATGATCTTGAAGGTCTTTTCCAGCCTTGGTGATTCTGTGATTCTAAAGGCTCTGTGCTATTACAATATTTAAAGCCATTTAGAAAATTGACAGCAGCTGTGTGTCTATTGGTTAATACAGTTATCTGTATTGACTTTCTGGCTCTCGCAGTAACAAACTCCCTGTAAGTTAGGTTAAGTTTTAGACATCAGTTCTGAAAGACACCGGTAGCTACTGTATTTGCAAACAGCTGCACTTTCACTAGTCCTTTTGCTGGAAAGGACATGATAATTTATTTTTTTCCTTTTTTTTGCCCTACGTGTATTTTAATGCGTACTGGTTCATACTAACGAAGTGTAACTTTTTCTAAAGAGTTTTCAGTTTGTACTGCAAAGATATATGTAGAGAAGAAATGCAGTTCTGTTGAAAACTTGTGTAGCAGTAGAAGAAGAAACAGAGAAACTGCAAAGTTAATTTGAATGGTAGGCTAAAGTTTGAATTGGAAGACATTAATTCTTGATGGGACTTGAAATAGAAATGTTTAAAGCAGGTTGTCATATGAAACATGGCCATGGGTCCATGTGGAGAAGAGCCAAAGGTAGATAGGGTAGAGCAGCATAAAATAACAGTAGTGATAGTGTCTGGGGTTAACTTGTAAATGAAAAATTATTTAAATAATTATAATATGGAAAAAAATGTTTATTTCATACAGACAAGTCCCTGCGGTGCCGATCAGTTATTCTCTAACGAAACAGTAAATTAATCTGTTAACATTAGAGTGTTGTGAAGAAGCTACATGCATTTATGAACAGTTCTATTGATTTAGTAGAATAGTTCCTGATGAAATGATGTATGAGCATAAGACTGAAAAGATAATACATACCTAAATTATGTCCATTTTTTCCATATATTCCCTAGGTATTGTATTGCTTGTGGTACTTGTTTATAATTTACTAATAATACAGTTTGAGTGAGAAAACAGCAACTTGTCCCATTATCCAAAATGCAACTAGATGGTAAGGTAGCAGATGGTAAATCAGCTCTAGAACGTAATAAATTAAATTAATTGTATTTAGTGGAAAGCACATATATACTTGAGTGCTCTGATGGTTTCTTTTGGTGTTGCAGGAAACAGCATACTCCATTCAGCAGCAGACAGTGTGACAAGTGCAGTACAGAAGGCAAGCCAGGCCTTGAATGAGCGTGGTGAAAGACTAGGTCGTGCAGAAGAAAAGACAGAGGAGCTGAAAAACAGCGCTCAGCAGTTTGCAGAAACTGCACATAAGGTAAGATTTTTAGCAGCGTAAGACTCTCAGTAGGTTAGAGTCATACATTGTTTTGAGAAGAGGAAGCTCTAGAAAGAATTGGTCAGTCACTGTTTACAAGCAACTTGCTGTTTTCCTGGACAGTTTCTCACCTGGCACATTTCTCATTAATACTTCCTTTGTGCCTAGATTTGAGGGCTGCTGCATTTCCACTTGAATCGAAACTACCTGTCTTCATCTTCCTGAGGCACATTTCAAATCCATCTTCCCACTGCTGCCCGGTACTATTCCTCGTACCTTGTGCAGCAGTACAGTGAAATTGTTGCTAATCCCCTTTGATAAGAAGTCATAAGTCTATGACTATCTGTTTCTGAAAATGTATTTTCTTTATGTATGGACATCTTATTTATGAGGATTTTGAGGAATTGTGCTTCTGGGGAATGTATGTACATTTCCTATTCTCAGTGGAAGATATTGATAGTACTTTATGCAAGTGCAACAGCAACTGGCAATCATGCTGAACTTCCATCTTTGTGACAATTTCTAGGCATCCTCAGCATTCCATTTGGTGGCTGTATAGCACACTCACACCAGAATTTCAATGCTTTTTGAAGAAAGGTAAAAGTTTTCTGGGCATGAGCAAATCTTGCAGCTACAAGCTTGATAGTTTTGATGCTTAGCACAGGCATTAGGCTTTATCCTGCTTGTGTAAAAAAATTCTTGTCCTACTGCATTAACACTAGAATTGGTATCTTGCAGTTCAATACAAGTCTCTGTCTTATGTAGTCTTTTAAAAAGTCTTTAAAATATTTACTGGGGTAATCCACTTTGTTTATGGTCCATTTAGATTAGCGTGGTTCAGCTTAGTGACCTGAGTATGAATTTGCTCTTGAACTCTTCCATCTGAGACCCACCACCTTTCCCTGCCACCTCCCTGCAGTGATTATAACTATGCCAACTTAGAAAACAAACTATAAGCAGCAGGTACCACTGCTTTTTGGAAAGGGGGCAAAGAATTTGCTGCTTTAGAGTGCTGCTTTGTTCAGACATAAAAAATGCCTCTGATATTTGGGCTGCTATGAATCTTGATTAAAATTTGAATAGGTTTTATTCATGTGTGCCCTTTCATCTTCCAGATATTCAGAACAGCAGTTCAGCAGATGGAGACATGCTGTGAAGAGAAACAATCTTTTTCAATTTAATTTGTTAGGAGAATCTTATTTTAAAAATTTCAAAATTAAAGGATGCTATATTGTAATCAAAATGCCATCTTTGATAGCCAGTGATGTACCATATTTGGAAATAAGACTTTTCAAAAACTGTATGTGACACTCATCTTCAAGAAGGGTCTGAAGGAGGATCTGGGGAACTACAGGTCTGTCCCCTAGACTTCAGGGCTCAGGAAAGGTCATCATCCCACACCATGGCACACATGCAGGACAACTGGGGGATCAGGCTCAGCCAGGATTGGTTCGTGAAAGGCAGGTTCTGTCTGACCAACCTGATCTTTATCCATGACAAGTGTTGTTAACTGTCTGGGGTGGCCAGGCTCAGAGTGGCGGTGAATGGAATTGCATCTAGCTGGCACCCAGTCACTAGTGGTGTCCCCCAGAGCTCAGTATTGGGGCCAGAGCTGTTTCATATATTTATCAATATGTATATTGCATGAGGGCATTGTGAGTGCACCCTCAGTCAGTTTGCAGATGACACTGAAGTGGGAAAGAGTGTTGCTCTGCTGGAGGGTAGAAAGATTATGCTGACACCAGTGGTATGAAGTTGAACAAGGCAAGTGCTGGGTCTGCCCGTGGGTCAAAACAACCCCATGCAGCACTACAGGCCTAGGGAAGAGTGGCTGGAAAGCTGCCTGGCATAAAAGGATCTGGTGGTGCCGGTTGACAGCAGACTGGACATGATCCGGCAGTGTGCCCAGGTGGCCAAGAGGGCCAATGACAATCCTGGCTTTTATCAGCAATAGTGTGGCCAGCAGGACCAGGGCAGTGGTTGTCCCCTTGTACTTTGCACTGGTGAGGCCATACCCTGAATCGTGCAATCAGTTTGGGGCCCCTCATGTCAAGACAGACATTCAGGTGCTGGAGAGTGTCTAGAAAAGGGCAGCAAAACTGGTGAAGAGTCTGGAGAACAAGGAGCAGCTGAGTGAATTGGGGTTGATTAGTCTGGATAAATGGAGGCTCAGGGGAGACCTTTGTTGTGCTCTATGGCTACCTGAAAGGAGGTTGTGGCAAGGTGGGGGTCAGTCTCTTCTCCCAAGTGACAGGACAAGAGGAAATGGCCTCAGTGTTGCCAGGATAGGTTTAGAGTTGATATTAGGAAACATTTTCTGACTAAAAGGGTTGTCAAACAGTGGAACAGGCTGTCCATGGAAGCAACAGAGTTACCATCCTTGGAGGTGTTTAAAATGCATGTTAGATGGTACTTAGAGACATAGGTTAGTGGTGGACTTGGAAGTGTTAGGTTAATGATTGGATTCAATGATCTCTGAAGTATTTTTCAACCTGAGTGATTCTATGATTCTGTGATTCTACTTCAGCTATGTGTCGGGTTATTTTAAGGTATAAAACATATAATGGAGAGTGGTGGAAGATGCATGGCATCAGAGTACTTTTGCTAGCATTTCACTGATAGAAACAGTGAATGAGGGAATTGTAACTGCTTCTACCAGTTCTGTTTTCTAGATAACTTTCTAGAGGTTCACTCATCTCATCTTTGTTAGCATGCTATTATCTACAGGTAGCAATTTTATATTATATAGAACCTAAACCTCAGGTGTCTGTTGGTTTCCAAAGTTAGTTTGTCTACAGATTTTATACAGGATTTAAGTCACTTCATCTTTCTTCTCCCTCTCATTTCTAAATTAAGTCTCTTTTTGAATTATTTGAAATGGAAATAATAGGTAATCACAGAGGTGGAAGGGCAATCAGTTCTTATTTTTCATCATTATGTAATGGCACTGCCTGAATAGGTGTTTCCAATTACTTCTGTAGAATTTGATTGCAGTTAACAATCAAAATCCTTAGGTCAAAATTACCATTTTTTAAGCATGTCTTTGTTTCTGATGTCTTGCTCTAGCCTTCCTGACAGATCACAAAATAATGGAATATTGGGAAACACAGCTATGAAAGCAGATAAATCCTGCCTCCTCAGCACAGCAGCTTTGCCTGTATGTCACAGTAAAGGAAATGACTGCCTGTCTGTGTGCAAAGAAGTTACGGATTTTAGGCATCTTTTGGAAAATTAGTCATCCAGACTAGCCACATTAGCTTGATACAGCTATCATTACATGTGATATCTCTTTAAGTTTTTCTTTCTTTTTCAGCTTGCCATGAAGCACAAATGTTGAGATACTGCCCAAAGCTGAAACCTTCCCAAGAGAAACTGAAAAGGCTACATTCAGCAACTTTTACAGGAGATCCAGTCTTCTGTGTGCTTTTTCCTTCCAGTTCAGTGGAGATGCATTCTTTCAGTTTCTGTGCAGGAAAAAGTGTTGCATTTCTACCTTTCTGACTTACTTTTTTTTTCTCTTTTGTAATACTGCTACACAGTCCTGCAGTACTTTCTACCTGTATTTCAGTTGTTACAGGAGTGAAAGCAAACAGGGGAACTGGACCAAATGACAAACTGATCAGGATTAAAATAGTAATATTCTTCCCTGGTTGTACAAAATTATTGAACTGACTGCGAACATGTGTGTGAAAATAAAATCCAAAGAAGGGGTATAATTTTCTTCATTTTATGTAGCATCAACAGAATGTGAATGTTGGAATTAAGCACCTGGAGTTGTTAGTTGTAGTGGAGAATAGACTGCTTTGTCCTGGGAAACAGAAAAACTTGTTTCTTATACCTAATGTAGGAAGTTCTGCATGTGCACCAGCGTTCAGAAGCACATACCTGAATTTCATTCATATCAGCATTTTACATTATCCCTGTTTTCCCTTCCAGAATGATTATTTGAATAGTATACTGAAACCTTAAGAATATATGCTTGAGTTTTCAAAATTGAGGAAAAATGTAAGTTTTAATCTGTGCGCACATAGTTGTACCTCAATCACAATCTAAAATTTAGCAATCTGGTACAAAGTAACATTTCTTTTTACCTGTGATTCTGTGGCTAAAGGCCTATGAAAATGAGAATGCACTATTTTCAAGACATCTGTTTTTCATAAATTCTACAGTAAGAGTCTTTTGAAACAATTCAGAAATTTGTCTGATTAGAACAACATTTGTGTTAGCTAATTGTCTGATTTTTTAATATAGTAGCTTTCAAAAAGCATGTCTTGGTACATTAGAATCAACTTCTAGTTTGGGTCTCAGCTTTCAATATGCTGTCACTGGAAGGGTGACTCTCTACTTCATTCTGTATTCATTATATGCAATATATGCACTGTATTCTCTTACAAAAATAAGTAGGTTACCCTTTCCCTTCACGGCTGTTTTCTTAAAATTTTTAAAATGTTCTAATATGCCTTGAAAATGAAAAAAAAAGAAGGAAAAAAAGATGCTGCTTTTTCTTTTTTTAAACCGGTAAGCTAGAAGAGAAATCCTGGCAGAAGGTACAGCCTTCCTTTTCTGAAAATGCCTGCTCTTTTTGTCCTCATCTTACCAGAAAAACTGGCATTGTATGAATGTACTGTATTCATTGTAGAATAAGATTTTTGCATTATTAATGACACTTGTAACAGTCTAAAATCCTCAGAGCAGTGCTTGTTAAGAGAGAGCTACTGTAGTAATTGAGAATATTTTAGTTACTGCAAGCTGAAATAACTGACAATCTCTTAAAAATAACCCATTTTGTAAGAAGATGCTTGGCTTCAAGAAAACATTCATGTTTGAACTTAGCTGATTGCATTCAGACTTTACATCTGGTTGTCTTTTCCTTGTGTAACTTAAACAGTTTTGTGTGATACTTTTTATTTAACTTCATACTGGGAACTGAGAGAATGGGTCATCTGTGTAGTACCACACAATCATTTAGATCAATTTAGCACCAGCTCCAAGTTACCAAATCTAGAACCATCAACTCAAATGGAATTTGGCCACTTCTGTTATAAATCAGAACAGGTTCATTAACAAATCAAGTTCTGAACACTCTGTTGAGTTATGTGTAATTAATGCCTGCCCTGGAAAGGTCTGAACACAGTTGTAATGACTATGGGTATTTCTGCAAATGAATCAGGAAAAGTGTCTCATTAGAAATTAAACTTCTGCTAGATACAAAATGTTAGGCTACTAAAAAAAAATAAAAATCAGTGAGGGAGTACATTTTTGACCACATAGCTAACTTCCGTCTTTGTATTTTCCACTCTTTTAGTAACTATATTCTGCTGCTAGCCTTATGAGTCTTTCTCTTGAGAGAAAGAATGAGTAGGTTTGGAACTGCTGCCATCTAGCTGGTCTTCTAAGCTTGAAAATAATTAGAAGAAATGTTTAGAACCCAGGTCAGATAAACCTGAAAAGAATCAGTTGTCTAAATTTGGATGAAAAGGCATATATTTGTCAAGTGTTTACATAAATATCAGCTGGACAGGACAAGGTCACAGTCGCACTGCTAAGTTCCAGACCTTCTGTGCGTTGAACTGTACTAAAACATTCCTTTAGTCCAACCGACAGTTTTTCAGCATTTTTGATTTTTTGTGTCCTCCAGTTAAGTGTATTGGTTTTTATCATAACTCAGGACTTTAATCCAACCATCAAAAGCCATTTACTAAGGAACCTGGTGTTCTTGAATTAAGGAAAAGTGGTTTGTCTGTTTACTTTGTTCTTGCTGTACATTAAACTACAAGATTTGGTAGTTTTTAGGAAAAAATCAAGGTGTGTTAATGTTTAGCCAAAGGTATCTTATAGCATTGCAATTTCCTTCTGGAACTTAGCTTGTAGTGTATACAACCTAGTATTATTAGATAGTCATGTACATAACATATATTATGATTCAGGCTAATGTTTCATATGAAAGAATGTATTTGTAAATTGTAACAATATCAATAGTTTCTTTATCTTTTTAAAGTTCTGAACAGAAAATAATGTATTGTTAGACTTGACTGCTGTACTGCAAACTCTGTCTTAAAAGGCTACTTTTGTGTCTAGCAAAAGTTGTACGTTATGTGAAATAGTAACAAAAATTGCTCTCTAAAAATTGATCTTAAAGGTAGGTAGGTTTTGCTATGATTTGCCAGAATTGTAATACTTGCTGGTATCTATTGTAACCAATTCCTTGAAAGTTCTCAAAGATGTAGAAATTTTGTGCCATCCTTGGGGAGAAAACAAAGTGGGACCTGCTCTCTTGAGTCACTACTGGAAACCCTGATTTTTGTCATTAAATACTTTAACTGTGATGAAAACTGTCCTTGGATTATTTGAGTTGTCTATTCAAAATATAATTTGTTTGTAAATGACATTTTAATATTTCACTCTAGCAGAACTATATTGCATTCTAGCAAAGCTGAATAAAAATTAGTTTTAACTGTAATGATGAAAATTTTCTCTAGAATACTGTAATTATAAAAGAAGTAGTGGAAACTAGGTTGAAGCATTTTGTGTCCAAGAGGATTCCAGACAATAACTAACAGAGGCTAAAGTTAGCACCCTATCTAAAGGCTGTATAGGTTAAAAAGAATTGTTTAATTTATTTTCACTTTGCTGTGAAATGCTTATTCTCAAGTTGTTAATGTTTTCTTTTGGCCATCTAATTTTATTGATAAATTCTTATCAAATCACAAGCAGTTTTAATTGCCCTGTGAGAATAAAACTATGGAGTTCTTCTATACACAGAGAAGCAATCCCTTAGATTCGAATGAGATCTACTTGCAGAATAATTATATCTGCTATGAACTGACTTTGCTGCCCCATCTTTTTTCATTCTTAAGTGTGATCCTTAAGTTCCTAATCTCAAAAATGGCTTGTTGACAAATAACTTCAACTGGTTAAATTACTGTAGATACTAGGTAGGTTTTGCAAGAATGTGTGTTACCCATCAGTGTTGAATGCCATACATGCCTAATGCTCAAACTTTGAGCCTTTTAATAAAAGAAATTCATCTCTGGTGGATCAGAAGCTAATTTGATCAGGCAGCATTTTGTTGTAGACTGAACATAACTATTTGGCAGTTCTTTTCTATTGTTACTGTGCATTCATCCTATAAGATAGAAAGACAAAATCTTTGGTTCATTTTCTGAACATTGTTTTAGATCAGTTTCACTGTGTTGTCATTTTTTCTTGATGTTATGATTTTCATAAATCATCATCAGCCTAATTTGCTGCTGTGTATAATTTATGGAAAAGAGGACAGGGTTTTGTTTGTCATCTTTGAGTCATGGAAGAAGCTCAAGCATGAATGGTTGCTGATTCAATATGTTAGGATTTCTAAATAAAAGATACACTAGTATATTGAGTGTTGGAGAATATTGTCGCTGCCATATTCCTGAAGGCATAATATTTGACTGACAATATCACACTAAGATGCCCCATGCCTTCAGCTGCAAGCCACTATCAATTAAGATACACACTACTTGAGGTAGGGAACAGGTCAGTAGTCCTGTCCAATACTCGTGAAGAATGGCAATATCTCGGATTTAAAATCGCTTTAATTTATTTCAAAATTAGTCCCTCATGGAAGGGATCCACTAGCAGTGGGGTAATGACATGAACTTACATAAACAATATTTTTTCTAATAATTCCAAAACCACAGCATCCACTTCATAGCACATCATTACAGCTTGTTTTTTGCATCATCTGGAAGCACTGGATGGTGTTTATATGTGTTTCCTTTATACTTTATTGGAGCTGTTACTGTCTGTTTATCTGCTGTCACCTCATGCAGTCTGAATTGTGGTAACATCTTTTAATCAATAATTAATGTGATGGTGGCTAGCTTTGGCACAAGTTGACGTGGGATTACAGGCCCAAAAAGTGATTTATTATGTTTTTTCAGAACAACTGAGCTACAATACACTGAGCATAAAAATCTGTACCTGGAGTCATAGTATTATGACAGATCTTAAGTGCTCAGGCCAAGTATTCAGGGTACAAAAGTAAGCTTGTTAACTAGGCAAATGAAGTTGTTCCAGAAGTGTAGAGAATAGACATCTAACAAAATTTGAATTGATATTTTAAACAATTTCACTGCTTTCCAGGAGCTAAAAGGGTCATAACTTTTGCAGAGGAACTGAAGAAGCCTGTATGATGTTGAAATTCTGTTGCTGCTAAAGATGGGAAGAGAGTTTTCATCTGTCTAAAGTGTTCTTTTCTGGGCAGAATAGAAGGCAAATGTGGTAAAAATAAACCAGAAAATGTTGATAGTGTTTCATACTATATCAAAAAGGAAATCTTCAATATGTGCAACTAATAATCAACATGCTGGTTTGTAGCCAAATCAGTCAGGGTTTTTTCCTATTTCTTTGGATTAGCATGATCAAAAAACTAGGACTTTACAGAAAGTGCCTTTACCTGTGGGAATTATTCACATTTTAATGAGAATTCTTTCCAAAACTTTTGCCAGTTTTAGGAAATACAGCATCTGGAAGCATTTATTTGTTTCTGAGTAAACATAGAAAAAGAAGAAGACAAAAGAGTAGGCTGTGAGATCCTTAGATAGAGTTGCTGTTCTGATAAAAAAGGCATTTATCTTTAATAATATATTGCTGCATTCATTTGTTTGAGGTTTCTAAGAGACTTTAGCTCAACTGAAAGCTTCCTGGTATTGTTTTTTAAGGACAAGGAAGTGTAACCACTGTTCATGGTGCAAGTCAACAGCACCTAAACCCGAGGTGAAGGTGGGCAAGAGGGATGGGGTGGAGACTTCTGCATCACCAAGTGAGCAAATCAGAAGAGGTGATGAGGTAACTTGTGAGAGAGCCCTGTCATGAGGCAGCTCCCAGGGAAGGGGACACACATAACCATTACTTGGGAGGATGCTGCCATTGCTCCAAATGTGTGTCTCCCCCACTTCCTTCTTCACCCAGCTTTATAAACTGAACATGAAGCCTTATGGTATGGGGTACCCCTGTGGTCACCTGAGATAATTTGTCCTGGTTGTGTCCCGTCCCCATTCCTTGTGCACCCTCAACCTCCTTGCAGGCATGGTGAGAAGCAGAAAAGGCCTTGACACCATGCAAGCCCTGCTCAGCAATAACTTAAACATCGCTTTATTATCAGCACTGTTTCCAGCACAAATTCAAACCACAGACACATACTAGCTACTGTGAAGAAAATCATCTCTATCCCAGCTGAAATCAGCAGACCATTAGTGTTTTCTCACAAGTGAATAGAGAACCATCTGCAATTTTAGCAGCACATTACAGCAAAATTTCTTCAAGAGAGTTCTGAGGGGTTTTAAATCTACACAAAGAAATGTGAGTACCCTTGGTGTTTATCTTACCTTTCTTTTCTGTTGCTTCCCCATGTGTAGATGTGCAGCATTTCAGACAAGTTGAAAACAGGTCTGTTCAAAGTTGGAGCACTGAAACTGTATGACATGTATTATTCTTCACTGGGGCCATGAACAACTGCAGAGCTGCCAGTGTCTGACTGAAATAATAGCTGTATATATAGCATCATTTGGAAGACAGATGGCTGAGAAAGGTACCATTTATCTGCCAGGCAAGGTTTCCTAACTCTTGGCATCCTTTCATGAGGAAAGCATCATTAATGGTTAGTTATTGCTAATTACTTCAACTTAGTAGGTGTTAGATTAAAATCCTTGTTTTGTTTTTGTTTTTTAAGTCTCTTCTACATGGCAATCTGCAATGGCACTGAAAGAGAAAAAGTAGGTGGGAAGGTGAGCTTATGTGTTTATGTTCACTGACTGGATATGTTTCATAGAGTCTGTTCTTCCGTCTCTGTCTTGCACAGTGCATGTGCAAGGTTTTTTATGGCTTCCTTACTACCCCAACTCTCTTTCCTACTGCCCACTTTTGTACAGTCTTCAGTATCAAGTTTTTCTCTAATTGCTCACTTGAAAGTAACTCATCATAAGGGGTGATTCCACAGCTGAATTCTAGGGATTTTTAAGGCCAAAATGGAGTACTATCTTTAGTTCTTGTCCCTTGGGGTTCAAACAGCTCCCATTGTGGTATTTCTTGACTGCAGATGGGTGCTGTTTGTACATGGAGATGTAGACACGCACTGCACGTAAAATGAGGATACTTCACAAGGGCAAAACTGTAGTGAAGATGTTTCAGAATGTCTGAAAATATCTGGGGTAAGATTTCACAGTCAGAAATTCATAGTGCTAGATCACCAGCCTAGATGTTTCTTCCATATTCTTGCTAGAGGCTTTTCTCCACACTCTGTGGTGCAGCTGTAATAAATAATACAAGGTTTTTATCTTGAATATAGGGGATTTCACCCTCCTGTAGCAAGAATTCAAAGAGAAAAATCAAATTTCTTTCATACATATATAAACTGAGGCATGAAAATAAGTAATTTACAGTAAATTAATAGGAATAGAATGGAGATCTGAGACTATAAACTCCAGATTCTTTATTCCTAATAAAAAATATCAGGATTATAATGGAAGTAATTTTAGTTTCTTGACTTGTTAAAAGAATCAGAAACAAAAGTACTCTTCTTGCTGTCTCAGTTTAACCTCTGCCAGCAACCAGCCACCATGCAGCCACTCACTTCCTCCTCCAGCAGGACTGCGAGAGAATCCAAAGAGTTAAAATTAGAAAACATGTGTTGAGGTAAAGACAGTTTAATAGATAAAGCAAAAGCTGTGTATGTGGGCAAAGCAAGAGAAGGAATTAATTCACCACTTGCCATGGTCAGGCCGGTGTTCAGCCATCCCCAGGACAGCCAGGCTCTAGCATGCCTAACAGTGACACCATCACTGAATGTACCCCTATTCCTCCTGCTTCCCCTGCTTTTATATGCAGAGTGTGACATCATATGATATAGGATATCCCTGCAGTCAGTTTGAGCCACCCATTCTGGCTGTATCTCCTTGTAATTTCTGATGCACCCCCAGCCCCCTTGCCAATGTGGCAGAAAAGGCCTTGGCTCTATGTGAGCACTGTTCAGCAATAACAAAAACATGTCTATAATATCCACCCTGTGTTCAGTGTAAATCCAAAACAAATTCCATATTAGCCACCAGCACATTCACAAGGACTTTTTGTTTTCATTCCTGCTCTAGCTATGTAGTATCTTTCATCACATGCAGTATATGCCATCTGCAAAGATCAATCTGTTGTTGCAAAATGTATCTGGAGAAAGAGATACACCAGAGGAAAGCTGGGCAAAGGCAGCCATAAAATCCCATTGCTGCTCTGCTTTGATTTTGCAAGCACTACAAGAAGCTGTCAGCTTTCAGGTTGAATGCCTTTGTATCGATGCAATGAAAGAGCCCAGTTTAAGGTATTTGAGGGAATGGTGTGTATGTATGCCTTTTGTCATAGGCTTCAGCAACTGTGAGGAAAAAATGTCTGTTGCCTTGTACTCGAACAGTTCTCTGACATTCTCTGGTTTAGTGTAAGGACAAAAGCATCTCTGTGCCAGAGTCACACAGAGTGCCTTGTGTCAGCTTTCATTAAACTACCCTTTTGAAACACAGCTCCCTCGCTCCTAAAAGCATGGAAAAAGTAATTCAAGGAAAAGAAGATAAATCCTAATAAAGCATCAGAAATACTCGTATTCTGCAATGGTATTTGCTATAGGAATTCATACAGCAAATAGTATTTCGGTTAGCCAAACTTGAGCAGTTTTCTTATCTCAGCAGAATGAAATTAAAACACTTCTGAAGGTGTTTTCTGTCCCTGCATTTGGAATTTAGAAATTGAACATTGTGATTCTCAGTTGAAGTGAGTATTACAAAAGAACAACATGGTGTAAATAGCATGAGAGTACTTTTAGAAACAAGATTTACAACTGCTCATAGATGTCACCCAGTAGGGGAGTCATGCAGTGAACACAAGGGGCACAGAAATACCAAAAAGTCATGCTAAATAAAGGAGGATAGATTGGGCCATCTTGGCCGTCAAAGGACAACAGAACTCAACATTTCCAGATGTGATTTTTGGCTGTCATGAAAGAAATAAGCAAGGCATTCAGTAGAGTGCATGATCTTACGTAATTTAAGAGAATTAATGAACAGAAAAGAAGTCAGACTTGGGTTTTTAACACCAAACAGTTTAGCTGTCTCTAGTGACCAGCACAGAGTTTCATTTTTAGGTATGTTCATAATGCCTTTAACTCAACAATTTTCAAGTCTCGTGTGCAAGCTGTAAGCAACTTTTCCATTCCTAATCAAATGCTAATGTAATAAAGCTTAGTTTAACCCAAATGAAAGGCAAACAATCCTAATTTTCTGTCCTACTAATAAAGAATAATAGTAGTAATAAACACTCCTAATCTTCATTCTAACTAGTCAGAAAATACAGGAAGCTGTTACATCCCTTCCATACAAAAGATCTTTGCAGTGTTGGCAGTTTAATATTTTACCACCCCTGGTAAGATTCCTTGTCCTGTAGTAGGGCTAAATGAAAGCTTTCTGTATCTGCTGTCTTCAAATCTGGAATTTTTCAGTTCTGAGATTTTTTTAAAAGTATTCTTGCTGAAATAATACAAAGCCTTTATCTCAATTTTGTTATTATACAGCATCTGAAATGCATCATAGTGGGTTTAGTGACTGACAGCTCATGCTATGAACTGTAATGACTTGTCAAACCAATGTAATGTTATCAAGTTCTAATCAAATTCTTTATACTGGTAAATATTAATTCCTATCTGACTAGAAATGGTATTAAAATTTGTCATACTTTGACGTTCCAAGGATTGTAAGTCAACAGAAGAGCATTTTGCCAGACAGGCAGTGATTCACAAGTTAAACTGCAAATGCAGCTACTTGTGTCAGGGGAATCTAGAAATCTCTCCAAATAAAATAGCTTCAGGACTTTTCTTGCTAAGAAAGTCAGTGTAAAACAATGATGGAAATGCACTGGGAATGGTAGTAATAAGGTATTTTATTTTTTTAAATTGGAGAGAATGAAGAGAAGGATTGGCTGGAATCCCTAGAGAGCACAGGGCAGAGGCTTTCTAGGAGTTGATGATAGGTAAGGGTTATTTATATAATCACAGACTCCCCAGGTAATTTTTGTGCCCCAGCTTCAGCTCAGAGGTTTTTATAGGCTGCAGCATAACACATTAAGGCACTTTCTGAATGGAATGTACAGAAAACAGCATTATGTCAAGGAAAACCTTAAAGATTTCGTGATATGTCCAAAACAAAGAAAACATGCAAGTACACTATGTCTTCTTATGATGACTATCACATACATAGAGTCAAGTATAAACAACATATTTAATGAAGCTAGTTATCAAAAATCACATTGTTATATGAAAATACTTATTGCCATACATACCTGGGTAATAACTATTCATTATTAAAATGTCATCATGTTTGAAACAAAAAGAACATTTTCTAGTAAGAAAATTCAAGTCCAATAGTTTTTATCTTATCACCTCTAACTGATGCCTAAAAAAATTTTATAGGCACATTATCAGAGACAATTCAGATACCAGGTTGTAGTGAGCTCATCAGGTGCATTCTAAGAATTACCTGGGTTCAGGCTTAGTCATTACAGTAAACTTGCTTAAATTGCTTTAATGGATACCCAGCGTTAAGCAAGCACAGTTTGTTTCACAAATACAAGTCTAAGAGAATGTACATGATCAGTTTTTCTAGCCTGACTAAATAGTTAAGCTTCCTTGACACAGTATGGCAGGAATCACATAGCCATAATTTAACAGTTGTCATTTTAGTTATTACACAAAAATGTAGTTTGCATTATTATTTTTTCCTCTTCTGAATTTCCCCCTAATACAGTGTATCTGTTCTCTAAAAGTGCAGATAGCCGATTTCTTGAGTTATGTATATCCTTTTTAGACAGTAGTACCAGAAATATAATCAAAATAAACATTAACTACTTTTGCTGCAGTAAACTCTAATTTTCCATGTAAGCCAAGTACTTCTGTGGATTTTTCGAGATCCTCTCAGAAAGGTTTTGAGGAATGACACTAAAAACATTCTGTTCAGAAATAATGTGAGGAGAAGCCATTTCTGCTGTCAAAAGGCACTTAGTGAGCTAACCAAACTATTTACTAAAGATAAAAGGAAAGTAAAATTTCTTCTAATTCTGGTTAATGCTGTCATGCTCATTAATATAAGCAATAATAATACTGTTCCTTATTTGTTTTCTATTGTGCAGGCAATAGATCTTAGAGGAGATTCAGAATAGAATTTAAATCTCTTGACTGGAAAATGTAGCACATACTGCTGTAGTGACTTTTAATGTCCTACTTCAACTGTTCTGTAAACAGAAAAAAATAATCCTTTATTGGTGATATTGAAAGGATGTACAACTATACTCAACTTCTGGGAGTGTGGAAGGGATGTTTTAGAAGTTTGTAATTTATGAGAGGTTGAAAGTTATTTGAGCCAACTGCATGGTAGAACACAATTCTTTCATGTGAGAGGAATGGCTGAAGAAACTGATTATTTTCTTGATGGATTGTCAGGGAAAGGAAAAAACTTTGCAAGAAATTCTATATGTTCTTTACTATGTTTTTATGTGCCTTAGATAAAATTCTTTCTCTTTTTTCATGGTACTAATTTATCATCCCACTGTCATTATGTAACAACATATAGCCTCAGGCATATGCATGTCAGAATTAGTACAAGTTTCTTCCTCCTCAACAAACATTACTTATTTTCAGATTTTTTTCAAACTCTTTTTGAAAAGGAGCATTTTATCCTCATTGCTACTTGTGGCTGTAGGCACTCATGTTCAGCAATCACACTTGTTTTGAGAGAAATTCCCTGAAATGTTTTTATTTATTGCAGTGTGTGCTTAAGTGGTTGATTTTGCTGCTGCTATTCTCTGTGTCTTAAGCATATTTTGTCAATCTTGTGTGTATGTCTTAGTAATTAAGACATAAGTAAGTAGTGCATTTAACATTAGGTCTGCCTTGAAGGATTATTTTGCTAAAGTACAAGGAATTTTGTGACAGTCTCTTATGTAGTATTGTGAGTTCATTCAATGATATAGAAAATACCTTTCCATTTATGAATTTGGTCTCTTAAATGTTGTGAACAACAAATATAGTACAGATTCCCTAGTAAAATTTATTATTGCTGTAGGTGTTCTTAATCTGATAGTTAAAATTAATTTATGGTCAAGTATACCTTTGGTCACCTCTGGATCTGAGATTTCAATTTGTGGACTGGAACATTAGCTTGGATATATGCCTTGAGTTAGACAACAAGCATTGCTGCTCCTCTTTTGCTTTCCCTTTGTTTTCCACGGAAAGAGCAAAACCTGGCCACACAGGGTGCCAGTGAGCCACATGCTTTGAAGGCCTTTTGGGATGACCGGGGAAAAGAGAGGGTGGGATAAGTGGCAAAGCACATTTTCTTTTCAGTGTTGACAGAGCAAAAAGACTGAGACTCCCCTGCCCAATATGATAAATTGTGTTATTTAGAGCTCCTTTGAAAACATTGAAAAGTTAATATTCTTTAGGTCCCAAAGGGTTAATTACAGAAGTATAATCTGAGAAATAGATTCCTTCTGAGAGCACCACAGAATGGTTTGTGAAGTGTAGGCAAGGAAGGCAAGAAGGAATAAAAGAATAGGTCTCTCTGGTGTAGGATTAAGGTTTGAATGATGACGGATTACTGAAGTGTGATTGTTGTAAGAGTATAAAGGGGCTTCCCTTTGTAACCACCAGTGCGCTTGCAGCAAGCATGGGTAGAGCTTCCCAAATCTTCGTTCGCAAAGCCTAGCCATGATGATGAAAAAGGGGCTTCCCAAACTTTCTGGCACATCTGAGGAAGAGACATGAAGAAATCTACTTTCTTAATTGTTGTTAAAGTTAGAATTCCAATGTCAACTTAAAATCAGTGGAATTAAATATTCAATTTTTTGGTAAATATACCTTTCGTCCACAATGCAATTAGACATGGCACTGCATGCACTGGATCAATTTTTCATGATCATTAATCTCTGCAGGCACAGCAGTTAGTTTCAATTTCCAATGAATGACATCTTTATGGATTTGCAAACAAAACAATGCTGCAATGACACTGGCCTGGCACTGCAATGAGGGAGCCTCTGTTAGGGGGATTGGTTTTGATTTTGTTTAGACAGGGGTTTATCCCCATCTCCCTGGTTGTGTACTCACACTTTTCAGTAAAAATAACGTTGTGGTTTTTATGCAAACATTTATCTCTCCAGGACTGTCCCTGGAGTTTGGAACTGACTGCAAACTTATACATGGCTCATTCACACCCAGCTAGTACTTGTTTATGGCTTTGTATGGAAAGGAAAACAATTTATAAATTCACAAAATGAGTACATAGAAATTCTGTTACATGTGCACATGCAACAGTCAAAACGTACCCCAGTATATTATATCTGTAATTTATAATATGCATCTACAATGTGACTCCTTTCTCACTTAAAAATGCTCTGTTTTCTGCAGACTTTTGTATCCTGTATCCCAGTTTTTTATTTGTATCTCAGTAAGATGAATCGTGAGGTTGCCTGAACTAGAAAACTGTCAAAAATTAAAAGATTGTCAAAGAAAATTATTTCAGAGACAGTATGGTATTTGTCTATGTGATAATAAATCCTTAACAAATAATAATAGATAATAATAATAAATCCTTGTGTTCTTAATATTCTCATCTATTAAATCATTTTGTTTGCCTATTGTAGTGGCATTAAATTTAATTGAAAAAAGCTTTAAAATCTTTAAATGCTTTTGGATAAATGATCTTAAAGTGCAATATAGGAATAACTAGTATACAGTTAATGCATTACTAATAATAAAAGGTAGAAAAAAATAGAGCAGTTTCTCCATCAGAATGTAATTTCCTATTTCAGATGTGTTTCTGAACTCCTGTGTTTCATTAATTGTTCCTTAACCTGAGGAACATGGTCAGGCTACATAGGAGATAACTCACTCTTTTTCCCTAAACATCCTTCACAAATAATGTGCCTTCTCACCTTGCTGCAGTACATAACTGCTATTGATTACTTGCTCTGTGTTTAATTCAACTTCTCTCCAGCACTGAAGGGAACATACAGGAGTTCTGATAGATTTATCAGGACATGCAGAATGAAGTTTAAGGAGTTGAGAGCTCTGACCTTCAACCAAGAAGCCAATCCAAGCTGTTTTGTGAAGTGTGTTCTTTAATTACCCGAGTCATTGCATTTGTATTTTCTCTAGCTTTAGAAAAATATATATATTTATGTAAGTTTTTGTAGACACATGCTAAACAAAACTACACAAAGGGTGTTAATTATGCCTGGATTAAAAGAACAAAAATAAAAAACAACAAACTCAAAAAGAGCAAACAGAAAAACATCCCCACCAGCCTTCCCACCTTCCCTCCCCACCCCACATCCCCCCTCAAAAAAAAAAAAAAAGCAAACTCAAAAACTAACCTTAATTTTGAAACTTTAAATTTTAGCCTCTTTTTAAAAATTCAGTTCCTAGAAATAATATAGAAATACAATGCTGTCATGGTTTATCCCAAACTGGTAACTAAGTACAACACAACCACTTGCTCGCTTCCCCTTCCCTGTCACCCCTGGTGGGTAGGGGAGGAGAATCAGGAAGGAAAATAAAATAAAACTCTTGGGCTGAGATAAGAACAATTTAAGAATCAATAATATTAAGAGGAGCAGTAATAATAGTAATACTATTATTTTTTTTATAATGGAGAGGAAGAAGAGGATGTAAAACCAAACACAAGTGATGCACAGTACAATTTCTCATCACTTGCTGTCTGATGCCAAACCTGTCCCCAAGCTGTGATTGGCCTCCTTTCAGGTAACTCCCTGAGTTTATGTACTGGGCATAGCATTTTATGTGTGGAACATCCCTGTGGCTAGCTCAAGTCAGTTGTCCTGGCCATGCTCCCTCCCAGTTTCTTGTGGAGCTCCTCACTGGCAGAACATGGGAAAATGAAAAGTCCTTGACTTGGGCAGGATAACCACTACTTTGCAATAACTAAAACATCAGTGTGTTATCAACATTATTCTCATACTGAATCCAAAACACAGCACTGCACCAGCTACTGAGAAGAAAATGAGCTCTGTCTCAGCCAAAACCTGGACAAATGCCAAAGACCAGGAAAGCTGTAATGAACTTGATTTGACAGTATTGAAAAATGTCTGACAAATAAGGCAGTTGACTTACACAAACTGGTAGAAAAGGAGTGTAAAAGGAGTCTGTACTGTGTCTTGGAAGAATGTGCAAAATAAACAATCTCAAAATAATCTTGGGTTCAAAACTACTGGTATTAAGATTGTATTTGGGAGTGAAACAGCTTAAAAATTGGGAACAAAAAAGATACATTAAGTTCTATATATATAAAGAACAGAACTTGGAAAATGTAACAAAAAAGCACTCTAGGTGAATGTAGTATTTATTGAATATTCAATGACATCTGAATATCTCACACAAGAAGGTGCATAGAGCTATCTAATTTGACAGTTTTCAGGCAACCCTTATGTGACATGGAAACAGTCAATGAGAAGGAGTAATAATAAGCAATTGTGATTTACTTACCTGCTTTCTGGAAGTATCTTAAAAGCATCTTCAATCTGTATGTTGGACTGAGCAAGACAACCTTGAAGAGGATTGTCTGTACTATTCTTTAGAAAGCATCACAGTATCAATGTTTTGATATATTCATCATAAGATAGCAGAGATTGATAATGGTTGAACACCCGAGGCTCCTGTATGGAAGAAACAAAAGGAGAACTCTCTTGGATATGGTGATATTCCGTGTTTGCAACTTGGGAGATAATAGGTGATTATAGCATTCCACCAAGAGTAAAGATATGAGATAGGAAGAGGAATAAGGAAGAAGAATAAGAAAAAAAAAAGACAAAAAACTCTTTCCCTGTCAAAACTAGAACAAGATAAATTTATCACAATATCTATCCATTTATTTGTGTTTTGCTAGACTTGCTATTATTGAAATAATGCAAGATTCATAGAGAAAGACAATAATTTAACAAAAATTCCCTGAGCTATTTTCCTGCTTGTAATATGACGTGATTGTACCCTTGACATCTTAAGATTTCAAAATGTTAGGAGTCGTGTGCTCAGAATTTCTATTTTGACCTTGGAAGCTCAGAGAGGTTCAGAGATTTTTTTATCAGTTTGATGAACAGAGAAGTATGGTAATAGTGCTTAACTTCCAACGGGTGCTAGCATAGCAAACAATAGAAAAAGAAGTTAAGACAGTGATTCTGTTATTGCTGAGACCTCTTTGTGAACAAAATACAGGATATTGGCAAGAAAGACCTGGATAATGGCTAACTGTATCCTAGGTTATGATGGCACCCCTTGTTATATGTAAATCTAAGCATGCTGGTCACATGAATCTATTTAAGTGGCAATATTAGATGCCAGTTTTTTTATATCAGTGCTCTATGTTGTTGCCTCAGGGTTACAGAATAAATGTTGTTATGATGAGAACAGTAACACTCACTATAATTTTTCCTCCTGTTCTTTCCAAGAGGGCAGTGGCTATTATTCAGCAAAACATGATGATTCTGGGCTGAAACTGCCTCTGGCTTAGGTTCATTCTCAGCTGTAGCTCCCTCGCTTACTTTCAGAGAAGGAAGAGGTTGTTTAGGTTTTTTTCTTGTTCTATGTTGTCCTTATGGAGATATAGGGAAATTCAGATAATTTTTTTACACTCAATCACTATGCTAGTCATAGGACAAAGCAAGATCTCCTGCAGATGAGAAGGTTACCTCCTTTTCTGATCCTTCTCTTTGACAACATACAGCTTCATTTCAAAGCTAGAAGTCATTAGAGAACTCTTGGTTATGAAGGAAAAAAAATATTCATGACCGTATTGGTCCTTCTACTGCATGTGACTAGTAAATACTGGATAGCTTCAACATCGGTGCCTACAAGAGAGATGTAGAAAACCTCAGATAACTATTTACATCAAGTAGATGGGCTTGGAGAGGATATTGGTACAGGTAGGAATAGACAACTGGAAGCAAGTACAACAATGGGGGAAATTAGGAGTGAATCAACATCTTTGTTGATTAAAAAAAATTAAAAATAATAGTTTCCTTTTTAATATCTTGAAGTATATGCTGCATTAGGTGATACATGCCTTATGTTTAGAAGGTATCTTTGAATTTCAGCTCTGATTTCAAGAAATGTATGTACTGGAACTGAAAATCTTTGCATATAAATCTTTACATTGTTTAACTGGCTTTTTAAAAATGAACATGAGTTCTTGTGTGCTGTAGAAAATACATGTCAGCAAAGTAACCAAGTTGTGAACTAAAAAATGCTGCATGAACTAGTTGCAGGGTTTTTTATCCCTGACATCATCGTCATATTGTGACTGAAAAAAACCCTACACTACCTTAGAGCATTGATAACCATACCCTTATGGCCTGCATAGTTGTTGGTTTTTTTAGCTATTACTTCTTTTACAGTACTTTGGCTGCATATTTACAAGAAGGACATATTGCTGTTGGAGCATGTCCAGAGAAGGGAAAAATTCTGTGTCTTACAAGCACAAGTCTTACAAGGAGTGGCTGAGGGAGCTGAGGTTGTTCAGCCTGACGAAAAGAAGGCTCGGGGGGACCTTATTGCTCTCTACAACTCCCTGAAAGGAGGTTGTAGCCAGGTGGGGGATAATCTCTCAGGTAACAAGTGGCAGGACAAGAGGAAAAGGACTCAAATTGCACCAGGGGAGGTTCAGATTGGATATTAGAAAAATATTTTCACTGAAAAGAGTGGTCTGGAATTGGAACAGGCTACCCAGAGAAGCAGTGAAATCACCATCCCTGGAAGTGTTTGAAAGGCATGTGGATGTGTCAGTTTAGTGGTGAATATGGTGGCACTGGGTTAACTGTCGGACTCGAGCTTAGAGGTCTTTTCCAGTCTAAACTTCTATGATTTATCAAGTGGCTAAATTTCTGCTGTCTCCTGTAAAGCAAGGCTAAGCAGCAAGAAAGCTCTGTGGTTTGTTCTATTATTAGAAGCCAATTACTGCCTGGTGGTGTACTGTTGGGAAAGATTATTCTTCTATGTCATTGAAGAAATTGAAAGAACAGCAGCTTTGTAAATGTACGAGAGGAGGCAGGAATATTGCTGTGATAACTGTTATCTTGATCCAAAGAAGCCTTCATGTGCCTGCAGGTTGTCTGGTTAGCCAAAAGAACAAAAGGCTAGTGAAGTTGTTCAACTTTTGCATTTTTGATTGTAGCCATATGGAAGGACCTGGGATACTGAACAGGGATTTTTTTCTAAAGATATTGGAAACATATCAACTCTTCAAAATAACACCTTTCTAACACTCATCCTAAGAGCCATATTGTCTTCATCAAATATTTTGTCTTGAACTTGCCATGAAAGGTTGTTTTTTAATGAAGCAAAAGTGAGATTTGTGGTTTTAAAAACTGCCTCAGATATTTGATCAGCAGAAGAACATCTGGCTATGAAGCATCATAGCTAAAGCCTCTTCATGACAAGAAATGTGAAATAAAAAGCATTTGGAGTACTTCTTGCATTTGAACAAAACTACTTTTTTTCTGTGCAAAATAACAATTTTTTTCAAATAGACGCATTTTTCTCCCAAAGTAGTTCTGTTGGCAATTTTTTTGCCTGTTTTGCTTGTTCTTTTTTCTGATATCTTAGCTGAACAATTTCCTTTCTCTGGTAATAATTCAATTTTTCTGGGGCAGTTCCTTTCACCCAAGACTGTGCAACATTCCTATGCAACTATCAATGCTAGAGTGTGCTACTACATTATCCTTATTCCTATCTCTTTTGCTTAGTACGATTTTTTCATCCTTCATTGCCCAACACTCTCCTCTTCACCATTTCTCATTCACTACAAAACAAATTGTAAAATTCCTATGATTTTTTGTTTTCAATTCTTTAGTTTTCCAGGCAAATAAAATTACTGTTCACAAAGTCCCCAGATCTTTTTGCTACTTTTGCTATGGAAAAGTAACAATTTTCAATATTGCTTACATTCTTGTTCTCTCTTCCCCAAAGAAAGGTCTGATCTGAGGAGATCGTAGCTTGGAACTGAAGGGCAACAAAAATTATCTGCAAAATGTAAGTAATAGGGAGAGTCTGAACTCATTTAAGTCATTTATTGTAACAAAGAAAATCAGGGAATACATGATGATGACTTTCAAATATATAAAAAGACAATATGAAGAACAAAAGATTAAAGTGTTTCATAATAGCTTAAGAAGCAGTGGTATTACAATTGCAGGAAATCAGATTTAAGTTTGACAACAGACAATATTTCTTAATAGCGGAAATACAGCTGAATAGATATTACTAAGAGTTCCGAAAAACAGAAATGATGGAGCTGTGATATATTTTCTCTAGAGGTGGGTAACCTCAATATCCTTTTCATCCACATCATTATTGGTTCTGTGACTTCTGATCTCTTTTCTATTAGCTGTTCACTTAAATAGACTGAATCAAACTGGATTTCACATCATCATTATCCTTGTACTGGCTCCCCAAATGTACTCATTGCATCATGAATTAAATTAGATTGTAAGTGACCTTTCCTTGAGGACTTTTATAAAGTGTCAGTTCAGTACATGGCACAGTTAAAAAAAAATCTATCGAACTTACTCTGAAACGCATCTCTCCAAGGGTCCTTGGAAATTAGGAGGAATGAAAAATTTAAAGATCAAAGATGAGAGAAAAAAAGTAAAATTGACTGGTTTGTCACACTTCTGAATAATCTTGGACTATGTCACTGAACACTGTAAGCAGGGCCTGAAGTTGACAGTTGCCTTTAATCAAAATTGACTTCTTAAGATCTTTGTGAGTGTAACTGAAGAGCTATGTTGCAAAATACAAAACATGCATCTGACTCTGTGCCTAGCAACATTAGCATGTTATATTTCTTTACTTTTTTTTTGTTCATATATAATAGTGAGCATGAATGTCAAAACTTCAAATGTAAAATTTCTCAGAAAGGAATTGCTAGATTGCTTTTTTCTGTATTACGTGTAGAAGATTTTTAATAAATTACTATGTTGAATGCTATTTCTGAACATGAAGAACGAAAGAAAGGCATAAGATTGAAGATGATACATTTGTATTAAATACCTTTACTTTACCCTATGTGCAGGGGAATACATTACATGGCTTTAGAACTCTTGCTTGAATTTGTGTGCACTGGTGCCTGATCTTGCCTAGTGGGATGAAAGTAGTGAGCTAGACATTTTGATTACAAGATTTTCTGAAGCCAGTTCTTTTCAGAGGCCAGTAATAATAAGGAATGTCTCAGCACCTGATCTATGGCATGGCTGACTCCCAGCCATGTTTTATCCTGTAAATACAAGATATTATCTCAACTAACAAGTAAGGTGCAGATCTTTATAACATTGACAGGCCTTCAGGAGCTGAAGATGGCATGGCAGATTAGGAAAAGTACGCTTGTTGTTTCTTCTTATGTATTTGATCTTTAGCCAAACAAAGTAACTTCTTTCTGAACACCTGATACTGTATGATCAGCCTTAGTCAATTTTTAAAGTAAATAGACAAAATAATTTTAAATTTTGTTAATTTAAAATGCAGGTAAATAGAAAAAAATCTAATCAATACTGTGATTATTTCTTCATTTTCTTAATATGATTCAGATTGCTTAAATACATATATAATTTTTAAAGAGTAATTGCTTGTTGATTATTTTAACAGCCACCAATCTACATATTATACATTTATTTCCTACAGTGTTTTCTATCAACTTTTAGAACTCATTGATGATCCAATATATACCTCTAGTTATATATCACCTTAAAACAGATTAACCCTGCAATGAAATGTGGTTGTGATCCATGATCAAACACACCATAAATTTAACTCCTGTAAATGAAGGTAAGGGGAGTTAGTGAATGGCAAAAGATGAAAGTCAGTTGATAATTCGCTTTACTTTGCAAAACCAAAGGTGTTCAAAAATGACGGATTCAGTGGCTGTGATTGTTTTGTTCACTTTCTGAGTGAAACAAGACTAATTGCCTGATAAAATGTTGCATTAAAGAACTATTCTTAAGTTTAAATATTTGACCTATGTGCTCCTATTTTATGCATTTTACTTAGTTATATTTTAACGTAAGAATTACTTCATTGTATTTTTCAGTTTTAAATAGAAGATCATGCTTGATAAAGATCTACTTTAAATCATGCCCATTAAAATAACTCCTACTGTTTTGCAAGTGATTGGAACAGTGGGTACCTTTGCTGAAACCTATTTTCCCTCTTTCTGTTAGAATGTATCAAAGAATCAAGAGTTAAAAAAAAAAGAAAAAAAGATGTTCTTTCTCCCAACAGTGTTCAAATTTAACAGGATAATACTTTAAAGCTATTTTTGGAAATATGCTTAAGGGGTTACATTTCTACCTGATACAGCTCTGTAGCTGATGGTGGGTGATTTTGTCAAATAATACTTACTGCATTCATGGATTCTGGATATTTATTTGTCAGTGGTAACCTGCTGTTTTCATAAAGCAGTTCCTGCTTTTTAGGAGATGATGGTAATTCAAATCTGTAGGCATAAATCACGTCCAGATTTATAGGACTAAGCCCACACATTTTAATTAACCATATCCATGATTAAAACCACGTCCATATTCTCTTCGGTGAATGACTGTTACCATTAATATATATGAGGGGAAAATTTGGCTTAAGATATCTTGATTAACTGAACTTCATTCTCCTAGTTGACTATGCAGAAGCAGAAGAAAACTCTACAGTTGTATATTGTATAAAATTGCAGTTTACATATTATAGATCAAGAAGTAAATTCTGAGAGAAATGAAAAAATACATCCCTGTAAGATATAGTTCAAATGTTAAACATAAGAAATATGACAATTTTTCTTGCTTGCTCTCTCAGTTTCTTTTAGGCTCTTCCCATTCACTTGCTGAAATAATTTCACTGTAGTCCTGGATATTAATGGTGAGATATGTAGGTAGCATTTAGGCAGAATTCTGATCACATTTGTTTTTTGGGCATCCCAGTAAGCATTTTGTAAAAGCAAGATTTCATCTTCAACAAACTTGATTATCATGCACTGTCACATTCTCTCTGATCAAATTCTCATTTCAGTTTTAATTGGATGTGATATTCTTCATCACCTATGTTAAAATAAATGAAAGATACTTATACTAGAAAACAAATGGTAATTTTGTTATTACAGAATCACAGAACATGCTGAGTTGTAAGGGACCCAAAAGGATCATTGAGTCCAACCTTAGTCCTGCACCAGACCATCCTCAAGAATCACACCATGTGCCTGAAAACATTGTCCCAATGTTTTTTGAACTCTGTCAGACTTGGTGCTGTGACTCCTTCCCTGGAGAACCTGTTCCAGTCCCTAATCACCCTCTGGAGGAAGAAACTTTCTAATATCCAACCTAAATCTCCTGTATGTGTACACAGAACCTAAATTTGCAACATTAGTCTTTTAAGGGTTAGGAAGGACCAGTCTGTTTATATACTACCAACTTGTAACTGACTCTTAAGTTTTTCTTGCAGTATTTGTAGTCATGTTACCAACTTTTCTCCACAGACCTCTGGCTTAATTCCAGGCATAATAGTATTGCAGATGTAACTCTGTTGGAACTTACATCCATCTTTTTACCCTTTTAGACATAGTGGCTGAAGAATAAGAGAAGATGGCTGCGGGAGTCAGGCACGTAAAAATTTTCTTGAGGACTGGGATTCTGTTCCTGTTATTTCATCTGATGTGAGCGCAATTGTGTCTATATTTCATCTGATGTCTTTCCTTCTAATGCACTGAGTTGCACTCTTCCATTCACACAGTGATACAGCTGTGCTTCAGCACAGTAGGTGTTAGAAAATGTTTTGCCACTCAAAAACTCAACTCCCATAAATTTTCCAATTCACGAACCTAAAACTAATAATGTGGGGCTTTTTTTCAATTTTCCACTAATATGGAAAATAATGTTTCACACCCTAGTAAGTAATGTGAAAATCAATACTATTTATGAAGGACTGAGACTATATATAGGGGATAAACACCACAAAGTACTTGTAGCCAAACTCATCACTCCCTGTTCAGATGGTTTGCATGATGGATCACATACAAGGTAGGGACTGACAGCTTGAACACTGAGTTGAAAGCAAAACAAAAATTGCTGCTTTGTTGCTTCCTTATATGCAACTAAATGCCAAATAATAAAAGTATATTAAAAGCATAAAATATCAAAAATCTGCAAGGAAATGCTTCTTGCAGTAATATGTGGTTTCTGGCAGAATTTCATAGCTAAAAAAAGTAGTTTGGCTGATTTTGGCTGATTTTTTTCTTCTTTATTTTCCTTCAGTTTCCATTAATGAAATCAAATTTTTTTAGAAAAATACTTTTATTAATTTAAAATCCTTTTAATCTTCATCCCAATCAGTGATAAGAAGTTATGTTATCTCAGAAGGTGTATTAAGCTTTTTTTCTCTCTTTTTTTTTTCCCCCTCTTATTTTTTTCTTTCATTTTGTTGTCGAGATTTCCAGAAGATCCTGAATAACCCATGTTTCAGGAGAGAATAGGGGACTGAGCTGCTGAAGGCTGGTAGTATGAATTCATTATGAGTCCACAAGCCACAGAACTTAACTACTACTCCATTTAACAGAGAAGAGAATATAATGGGAAAAAAATGTATTTCAATATTCTATTTTTTTAAATTATGCTAAGTTAATATTGGGGCTTTCTTGTTGCCATATTGCTTAATGATGCAAAGTGTTTGAAATGAAATTAAGGACAATAGTTTGAGAGTTTAGCTTAACATTGTCAAAATGGTAAAAACATTATATTTGAATATAAATGTGTGTGTGTGTGTGTATGTATATGTATGTATGTATAATATATTTTCCCGCTATAGAAGACTGGGTTCAAGATCATCTAAGAAACCTGAAGGTACACAAATCCATGGAACCTGAGGAGATGTATCCCACTGCCTAGGAAAAGGGAAATACAACTCCCATTTTTAAGAAGGAAAATAAGGAAGACCCAGGGAACTGCAGGCCAGTCAGTCTTATCTCATTGCCAGCATGACCACAGAGCAAGTCCTCCTAGAAACATGCTAAAGCATTTGGCACTGTCCTGCATGACATCGTTGCCTTCAAACTGGAGAGACATGGCAGATAAGGAATTGGCTGTACGGTCGCACACAGAGTTGTGATCAGCAACACAGTCTCCAAATGAAAAGCATTGACAAGTGGACAGTGTTGACATGAACAGGGACCAAGCACACCCCCAGCAAGTTCAATGGTGACACCAAGCTCTGTGGTGTGGTCAACACTTTGGAGAGAAGGGATGCAATCCAGAGGGACCTTGGCAGGTTTGAGAGGTGGGCCTGTGAGAACCTCATGAAGTTCAACAAGGCCTAGTGCAAGGTCCTGCACCCAGGCTGGGGCAATCCCAAGCACAAGTACAGGCTGAGTGGAGAATGGATCCAAGCTAGTCCTAGGGAGAAACACTTAGGAGTGTTTGTGGGTGAAAAGCTCAACAAGACTTGTCAGTGTGTGCTCACAGCCCCAAAAGCCAGCTGCATCCTGGTTTGCATCAAAAGAAGCATGACCAGCAAGTCAAGAGAGGTGATTCTTCCCATCCACTCCACCCTTGCAAAACCCCACCTGGAGTTCTGCATCCAGCTCTGGGGCCTCCAACAGAAGAAAGACATTAACTTGTTGGAAGATGTCCAGAAGTGGGCCATCAAGTTGATCGTAGGGCTGGCACACCTCTCCTATGAAGACAGACTGAGAGAGTTGGGGCTGTACAGACAAGAAAGAGACTGGTCTTGGTCTGTCAGCATAAAACCTAGTCCTATATGAAAGCTTTTCTTCAACCACAGATGTTAAGGAAAGCATGTTTCTCAAGGAAAAACAAAACCCTTTCATAATGACAGATCTCTAGCAACTGAAATTTTAAAATATGTATCAAATATTTTGAAACCAGTAACATTATTGACACCTTTTTTTCCCCAAAAAAATAATAGACTTCTATTATATGTTGTAAAGGAAATTGGTGTTGTCAGATCTGGACAGCACAGCTGAATTTTGAAAAACACCTGTATATATGTGTAACTCTTATGACACACAAGTGGGTCATCCTGCAGGACCTAGAAAGAGTTCTTGTATACAGACAAACATGTATATTGATCTACAGTGTTATCAATTAGGAGACCAACTAAGACAGATCTGTGACAATAATTATTAAAAATGTTATTTAGTGTTTTCATTTTGCTTTTAGAAGTAATTCCATAAGTTCTCACAGGGGCCAGAGTTAAATAAAAGAGTATTCAGAATAATTCTCATTATTTTTTTCATGGTTTTGTTTTGCTATTCTGAAAATATTGAATTATTTTGTTTACAGTCTGATTGCCATGTTTTAAATAGAAAGGAATGTTTTTTAAAAGAAATCAAAACTCAGAAATAGAAAGAAAGAAAAAAAAAGTGGTGACTTTAAAAGTCCAATATTATAAAAGGAAAAGCAGGTATTGCCTCTCACTGAGGCTGGTGGGACACACATCTGAGATTTTTCTGTTCTACTTTGGAGCTATAGTTCAGAAGCTCTATATTTTAATACTTAATCCAAACATAGTAGGTAAAGCAAAAACACAGCTGAATAGGGCTATTAATCGTTTTTCTGTGTGGAGAAAGATTCAACTTCTAACTGTACTTTTTATTGTAAAATACAGTCATAAGTCCCAAAGATTCTGAAGTAAAGTCTATTTTGACATCTTCCTAATAGCTCTTCAAATTGAAAATTTTCTTGTGCCAGCACACAACAGCTCAGCTGGTGTAAATGATTGATGATTCTTATTTTCTTAAATTGGTTTCCAGCCTCTGGATTATTTGCTATGCAAAGGCTGCTGCCCTAGAAAGGTTCATGGTATCCTTTTAGAGACTTGATATACTCACATTAGTTTCCTCCATGCCTTTTTTGTGAATTAAGCCTGGCACAATTGTGACTTTTTGCTTTTGATCAAACCTAGGGGACAAAGACTGCTGTTCATTTACTACCTTTCAAGTAACCATGTTGAAGTTTATTATAGAGCATGATGTCTGAGGAAGTGTTGCTGCTATCTGCACTAAGCAGGCACATTTGCAAATTCATGAGCTATTTTTGAAATTCATAAGCCGTCCTCTGACCTTTTGTTTTCTACAAGAGAATATTCAGAAGATTTAATTGTCTTTTTTTTTCTGAAAGCACATAACTGAATTTTTAAAACATAAAACCAACAATAAAAATAAAATATGTATATAAATACAAAGTAAAAAAAAATATGTGCATTAGGGCCTTCTTCTTTTAGCCACAATTCTTTCTTCATTCAATGCATTTCCACTGAAATCATGGGGCATATACAATTTCCATTTCTTTCATCAACTTTCAGTTACCTGATTTTTTGCTGGGTTTTTTTAGAGCAAATTATCCTGCTCCATGATATGTTCCAGTAACAAAGTATTTGTCTGTGCTCATACACTAGCACAGGAATTTTACCTGATTATGAATATATCATGATGAATAAAAGTGTGTCTTTTTTGTTCAGTCCCATTCCAGTGTCTGAGTGTCTCTTCTGATAAATCCCATCTGGTTTCCACACTGGAGAGTTTTGCTGGACTGAGGAGAAAGATGTGTGGACAGCAATAATCACCAGGTAATTAATGGACTTTTCTAGGATTCAGTTTTCCATTAACATTTTGTGGACAGCACCAAAATCACTTTTACCCTAAGAATATCCTCTGCTACTCACATTGTTAGGAGACAAAGTCAGAAAAACAATTATTCCTCTCCTCTGTGCAGGGCAATGTGGATAACAGAATATACTCTAGCAGCTGGACTGAATTCTTTGCAAATTGACACATGAATTTTTCATTTTTTGACTCATTGCAAAATCCTATTTAGTAACATTTAATGGTCTTTGTAAAAGACAATAACACATATTTGTGGAAATGAGTACTAATGCTCATAAACGGCACTGATCTTTTATATACTATTTACAATAAACATTTGTATCAGGGTACATAGAAAACAAAAGCTACAAGGGTTTAAAAAGTAACTTGTAGAGCTTCAATAAAACATGTCCCAATTTTTACTTTTCATTGTCACAGTTGACTGTGTTTAGTCTCACACTAAGTTTTACAGTTTCACTTAAACAGCTGTGAATTGAATAAATACAGAGATGACAAAATTGTGGGAGAAATTACAGGAGTTGCTCAGTTCTCGGTAACCCCACAGTATAGTCAGAAGATATTGAAGAAAAAGAAAATGAGCAATGGAGCAGGATTTTGAAATGTCATTGGCAGGGAAACATGAGAAAATTACATAAAGCACCCTAAAAATAGAAATCATTCAAAAAAACCCCAACCAAACAAACAAAAACAAACAACAAACCCTCCCACCAAATAAACCCAAAGAAATATCCCTACCAACTCCACCAATTCCAAAGGGGAAATTACTCTTCTAAGACTGCAGATCTGCAAATTTTGCATCAATGAGACTGTATAAAAAGAAGTTGTAAAAACCCATATATCGTCTCTTATACAAGAATGATGTCCAGAGCAGAGAGATTTCCATTGCTCTGTGGCAATCTTAATGAGAAATTCATGCAACTTGCCATTTGCATGGACTGCTGGCTATTGAGAACATGATTGTCAAGGTGGTTGCACAGGCTGAGCAAGCTTTTTGTTAAACCCTACATTAGTGAACTGCCTGTGCCACGTGATTGAGGTATTTTCTTTTTGTCAATTCTGAATACACAGACCTAGGGAACAATGCAAATAGCCAATAATATTGTACTGCTTTCCAAACCAATGATGGCTAAATGTAAGTGAACTTTGTAGAACTTTCCTACTAGTACTGGCCCATGCTGAACTCTAGTCATGTTCATGAGGAGCTGCTCAGTTTGGGGAAAGAAATGGGGAATACTCTGCATCTTTTTAGCTGTTGTTTTTCCATTGTTCACAGGGCAAGGCAATCCATGTAGAGGCACTGAAATACCAGTTTTGAACACATCATTATTAACCAGGGCTATTCTGCTTTTTGTAGGAGATGGACTGTAAAAACAAAATTGGAATAATTTTGCTGTTTTCTTGAATAGCTTCTTGCAGTAAATATAACGGTGTCAATTTTGAAAAAAAAATACCAAAAAAACTAATGGGGGTGTGTGTTTGCAGAATTAAGCTGAAAATATTTGGACATGGAATACATTAAGTAGAGTCATAAACTAAAGAAATTTGTCAGATCAGAAAACTCCAATTATAGCAGCCATTGTGACATGACTGAAAAACTCCAAAGAAATGAAGGCTGAGTCTGAGAACAATTTTCTTCCAGGAACCAGGTCAGGCAATGAAGAATCACAAATGTAAAGTCAGATCCAAGAGTCAAGAGCTGCTTTGGCTACCCAGGGAGCCAGCCTCTTACAGCTGGTATAAGCATGCTGTTTGAGCTGCAACTGACTTAGAAACTGTTTCTGTATCGAAAAGACACAGATAGCTAATAGTAAGTTTCAGTGCAATTCCATCAGGAACTTTCATGAAACAGAACAGGTCTGCACAACTGTATTGACTTCATCTGACACTGAGTCAAGTGTCCCACAGGTGGGCTGCTGGGATGAGCCCAGCACATGCTTGGGCTCCAAGATTCCTCAGAGATCCCACATCCCCATTCAGTATTTTGAGACCATCCTGGTCTAATGCCTTGGAGCTATCAATGCAGAAAACTGTGAGGAGGAGGAGAAGGACTGTAAGTGGAATTTAGGAGCTGGACTGTAGGAGTATGTCAGTATTTCTGAAATATTTAATGTCAGAAGATTTTTAGTCCTACAGTAAAAAAAGTGCATCAAAAACACATATTACTTGCCCAATATTACCCAATTAAAAAAACAGATGTTCCAATGTATTTTTGAAAATATTCTAAAATTTCATTAAAATTGAGATGCCTTAATTATCCAACAAGTGATTTATAGCTATGTGTGCAAAAAGAAGAACATTCTCCTGGCAACCACACAAATACGTACTTAAGCTTTCTTTTGATTACAGTGTAACAGCGTCTTCATGCCCTCTAGCTGACTGACATTTACATTACAGTTACATGAAGCATTTGCTAATAATACAAAAAAGATTATATTTTGTATTGAATATTTTTGCACAATGAGCACATGATTGGATATTATAGTTTTGTCTCTATTAAAATTGGGATAGGTGGAGCTAAGATAAATGCTTCTAAATTTGCATCCAGGTTTGAACAGAAATTAATGAGATGGAAGAAAATCTCAGGTGTCAGTTTGATTAGGATTTCTGTCAACTTGAGAATAGAACTTGAAAACATAGAAGTGATCATGTTTTCAGATTTATCAGAAATATTTACGGTCTCACACACCAGAAATAAACCTAAGACTGAACTCAAAGCAGTTTTGCAAAGAAATGAAACACTGAAAACCTGCAATTCAAATTACCCAGAGTATCCCAAGTAGAGAGTATCCAGAGGATTCTATACGGGAAGGATGATATGAAAATATCAGTTTTGTACTGTATGGTGTATAATGTGATTAGAATAAGAATAGTAATTACCTCTTGGGCATAGAAATATCCATTAAAAAATAATTCACAGTATCAAGTTTGAAAATATTTGCAAATTAACAGTGCACAATTAATTAATTAGAAGCACACAGAAAACAAAATATGAAGTTCCATTTAAAATCCCAGCATTACCTGGCTTGTGTTTCAACTGATGGCTGAGTTATGTTTCTAAGCATTCAGAGACTGATTCCATTCATATAGCTTAAATGGTTTTTCAGCCCAGGTTAAAAATTCTCTAGCCCCTGGGAATGAAACAGGAAATTTAAGACAAGAGTTTTTTCAGCTTCATGGTACCCAAGAATGCAAGCTAATTCTCATTTTAAGCATGTCTTTTTGCTGGATGGTTTATTCTTTCTGTTTTGCGAGATATTGTGATATCAAATGAACAATATTCACTTGAGCATCTTACTTAATCAGTGTGGAGGATTCATCTTCTGGAAAAGATTGTGTGAAAGGGAAGATTGTAATTTCAAGGATTCTTCTTGCTGAAAAACGTACTTTGAAATATGTATTCAAACATATTTTCCAATTAGTGTTCCACAAGAAGGTTACTGAGGTTGCTGAGGATATCTCGTGGCTCTACTGCCTCCAGTCTGTTTTTGAAAGAGGAATTAGATACCCAAACACCTCAGACACAGCAGAACAAATTTAGACCTTGTTTTTCCTTCCCCTTCCTCATTGCTCTTCTCTCTGCTGAAAGTCTGGGCACAATATTCTTTTGCTAATGGAAAATTTGAAGACTACAAAATAATGAATGTCTTGCATAACAGTAAGAGCATTATTTTTTTGTCAGGACTCCACATGCAGTGAAGAGTAAAGCTTGGGAAGGAGATACTTTGAAAACAAATTACTGACATTTCGTAGGTTATGTTTTTATCGCTTTCTCCTCAGCATGTCAGTGCTCTACACTTCTGTAATATTGGTTCCTTTAAAGGTTCTCTTATCTGTACCACTGGCTGCTTGTTGCTTTGCGCACTTACTCCTTTTAGGCAGGTGTAAGTGAAATGTACATTGAATAACAATGTTGGTGTGAGCCAGACACTTTGAGAAGATACTTTAGAGGCTCTCTTTCACAGCAGTTTTAATGCACCTGTATGTTCACCTGTAATATCCCTGTCACTAGACTTGGTAGAAGAGACTTTCAGACATGATGGGGAATGTTGATGTCCTTTCTGTGGCTAGAGAGTTTATAAGGGTCTTTAACATACTGAACTATGACAGCATTCAAATATTGTTCTCCAGACCGGCAGCACAAACACATTCATGGTGGGTTCCAGCTCTTATATACCATAAAATCAGGTGTATTAACAATGTCATTACAACACCACAGGCACGTCTGCAATATGTAAAACAGAACACTGTGTAGACTAGATAGTGATAATTACATAGTTGTGTGCCTTAGGAGACTTCAAAATGCAGCAAGACCTAAATTAATTTGTCATATTGAATGCCAGACGCAATGAAAATTTATTTCATGTCCAGGTAAGTTAAAATGCTCTATCTAAATATTCATCACAAATCTACCTTACATATTCTGAAACTACACAGGAAAAAAAACTTGATTCTATATTCCTTAAGGTGGTGAAACACCAGCTTTTGGAAGTTTGTCTGCTGCGACTGAAAGGTGACCTTGGAGCATCAGAGCCAGCACTTGCTGCCGAGTCAATAGTTGCCATTATCACCCTTTGGCTGCAGCTTGCAGCAGCATTGTAATATTGTCACTCCTGGCAGAATTCCCTATATGCATTAGTATGAAATAGTATATAAAAAGCCTGTATAGTCAATAAAGATGTAAAGTCTGGAAAAATTGTAGGAAAACATGGTTAATTTGCTTAGTTCCCTGGGCTCATTAAATTGGCTCTATGACTGGATTTTAAATAACTGAGCTGGTATATCAGCCCCAAATAACCTTTATTCCAGAAACAGCAGCTGTGTACTTTGTCACTCCAGTGCTAGATTTCCCTGTAACATACTGCCCTCTTGTGCATCAGTAGCTTTGTTATAGAGATAATCTAAGAGCAAGATGTCCATTTATCATCTCCAAAATGTATGTCTATAGTGATAGGAATATGAAAACTTGCAAAACATTCACCAGAGCACAAGAGACAGAAGGAATATGTAACAAACAAAAATTCTCAGACTGTCTCTTGATCTTCTTTGATGTTTTATATTTTTGTCCAGAATGAATACAACTTCTTAGCACATGATGGAGAGGTTACAGAAACCAGACTTGTCCAGCCTGGAGAAGTGAAGACCAAGAGGAGATCCTTTCCAGGAGGAAGCAGGGAGCAGATGGAAAGTTGATGGAGGATGAACTCCCTCAGGACCAGCAACAGCTGCACAGTTTTCTGTGACCTAGGAAGCCAATGAGTTGCCTGGAATAAAGGTGAATACTTTTTAAAATGCTTTCCCATTTGGCCTAGTCATCTTCAGTTTTAGTCTGTATAAAATGTTTAAAACTGAAATTTGTATTCTAGGACAACATGAAAAATCTTACATTTAAAATGCCTTTTCATTATCTGTGGAGAAAACACTACAAGGAGGCTTTTGTAACCTTAGAGCACAAGCAGAGCAGTAACACTGTCATAGCTGGGGTTCTGTTCCTGTGTCAGTGATACTGGTTTTGTACAAAATGGAAAGTTTTCAACCAAGGGAGATTTTGTTCCTTTAGATTTTTCTAGCCTGGCAGGAAAGTCGCTTTTCTCCTTGAAGGTTGATGTTGAATCAAGCCTCCCCACACAAGAGAGAAAAAAAAAGGCAGCTGGAATTTCTGCATGCCGATACAAATGCTGACCATTAAGCTATGGGTAAAAGAATGTCTTTTGCTTTCACATTTACTGGACTGATGATTCTCAGGAGGGCTCTTCATTACCACAGGTGAAATGAACTATACTTTCACCATAATAGATTAGATGAGAGTTGTAGCTGCAGTTACTTATGTTTGGCAAGGATTAGTTGTACTGAGGGAAGTCCTGTGGCAGACATAAGAGGCCATGAAAATTACTGCATCTCAGTTTAGTCTGTCGAGTTTGACAGTCAGCATTTAAGCAGCCACATTAGTTGTAGACTGCAATGAGGTCTCCCCTCAGTCTCCTCCTCCTCTGAACAGACCAAGAGCCCTCAGCTGCTCCTCACACGGCTTCCCCTCAAGGCCCTTCAGCATCTTTGTTGCCCTCCTTTGGATGCTCTCTAAGAATTTAATATCTTTCTTATATTTGGATATATATGTCAAAAACTGCACACAGTATTCAAGGTGAGGCTGCCCCAGTGCAGAGCAGAGCGGGACAATCCTGTCCCTCAACTGACTGGCGATGCTTTGCTTGATGGCCCCAGGACACAGTTGGCCCTCCTGGCTGCCAGGGCACTGCCATCAACCAGGACCCCCATAGTCCCTTTTCCATGGCACTGCTTTCCAGCATCTTATTCCCCAGTCTGTACGTACATCCAGGGTTGCCCCACCCCAGGTGCAGAATCCAGCACTTTCCCTTGTTGAACTACCTATGGTTGGTGATTGCCCAGCCCTCTAATTCATCGAGGTCTCTCTGCAGGGCCTCCCTGCCTTCGAGGGAGTCAACAGCTCTTCCCAGTTTTGTGCCATTTGCAAACTTGCTCTGTATCCCTTCCAGTCCTATGCCCAAGTCATTTATGAAGGTGTTGAAGAGCACAGGGCCTAAGATGGAGCCCTGTGGAACCCCACTAGTGACAGGTCACCAGTCTGATATCACCCTATTCACTGCTACCCTCTGTGCTTGATCCATGAGCCAATTTTTCACACACCACATGATGTGTTTACCCAGCTGTGCTGGACAGTTTGTCCAGAAGGATTCTGTGAGAGACAGTATCAGAAGCTTTACTGAAATCCAAAAAGATTACATCGACTGCCTTCCCTTGATCACATAGATGGGTTACCTTGTCATAGACAGAAATCAGCTTTGATAAGCAGGATTTTCCTCTCATGAAGTCATGCTGGCTGTTACCAATGACTGTATTGTCTTTCAAGTATTTTTCAATACTTCCTGGACTAATCTTCTCCATAACTTTACCAGGCACTGAAATGGGACTGATAGGCCTGTAGTTTCTGGTGTCCTCCTTCTTGCCTTTCTTGAAAATTGGGAAAATGATCACCAGCTTGCAGTCAGCTGGGACCTCTCCAGATTCTCAAGACCGCTCAAAAATCACTGAGAGAGGTTTTGTAATGGTATCAGCAAGCTCTTTGAGGATGCTGGGATGAATCCCATCAGTGCTTATGGATTTGTAGGGATCCAGCTGGAGCAGCAGTTTCTGCACAATTTCAGTGGTGACTGGGAGCTGATCACCCTCACAGTCATGGTCTTCCAGTTCAAGGCACTGAGACCCTCTTGGTTCATCATCCATGTTGAAGACAGAGGCAAAGAAAGCGATCACCATCTCTGCCTTGTCTCTGCCCCTGTTTGTGAGGTGACCATCCTCATCCTGTAATGGGCAATTCATTAAGAGGGTTTGGTGGTAAATTAAGTCCATTAGTATAGTTCTGTCCAAAAGTTTTAAATCAGTGAATGTTATTTCCACAAGGCATTTCAGACACAATTGTAGTATCAAATTCCGACATCTCCAGTGTATTGTTCTTTTGCATGTTTAGCAAGAGATTTGTCACAAGAAGTTCAATTTTCATCCATTTCAAGCTGTGTTTGGGGGGGACCCAATGTGAAATGAAATAAAGATTGTAAGCCCAAGAGTAATAAAATAAATCTTGAAGTTAGTGTTAAATTTTGACCTGTAAGTTGGTATATCTCCAGTACGACTGGTAAACAATGGACATGAAACATTTTAACAAAACCAAATAATAAAAGGTGGTCTAGTATCTTAATTTAAAACAAACAACAAAAAAGATCCAACTTAAAACTCGCCAATTTACTTGAATTAAACCACAGCTCAATTATGCTATGATAAAATAGTGAAAGCAAAGTTGCCACTATTGTAGCTTTTTTTAGTATTTTTTAATGGAAATATATTCTTAGTTTATGCATAATACTTTGCCCAGCTCTGAAAAGCACTGTGTCAGTGTTTAACCTTATCTTGTGTGTGTAGTTGTACTGACTATTCTTGAGAATCAGAGCCATTGCACACAGCAGCATTTGGTCTGCCCTGAAAGTTTTCTATGTACAATTTGGCATTGTCTTCACTGTCACTTATCTACTACTGCACTTGTTCTGCAAAGATATTATGGCCTGTGGAGTGAAACCTCTTCAATAACACTGAAGTAATTGCTAAAATCATATTTTCTTCTAGCAGAATACATAATATTTCCAATTACAGAACTTCTTTACTGTCTGCTTTCTAAGCTACTTGTTCTGACTATTAGTAATCTTGTGGTAGGTGTATATTTCAGTTATGCTAGGTTTCAAAAAAGCAGTGTTTATTAAAAGCTACTCTAGCTGCCAAATTACAGTGTATGGTTATGTATCACAAAACTAACTCAATAATCTGTTGCCTGGGTCAAGATGTACAACAAAGAAGCAGCAGTCAAGATCAGAGTGCTAATACACATGAAGAAATCCTGGGGAATGAGGTCTACAAGCCACTAATACAGTATTCACGTTTACTATTATGGGGTGAAATATCTCAGCTTATACTATGAAATGTGGTGAAACGTGAGTGAGACCTTTATGTTTAATTTCGTGCAGTATGAGTAAATGTTATTCAAACATATTTTAAAGAAATGAAATATTTATTACAGAACTTAGTAACGTGAATACAACCTAAATCTCCCCTAGAAAGTTTTTAAGTGCAATTTACCTTCCTGTGACAAAGAATGGTGATGATAATATGTCCTTTGAAGGACATGGCCACCCTGAGCTGCCATGTTTTGCTGCACAGCTCACCTCTGCTGCTGTAAGCACACCCCACAATCCCCAACTACCTGACCCAGACAGGGCCAAGGAAACAGCAGGGATGACTCTGGGACATATAATAAATATATTTCCTGGAAGGAATCTGAAAAAACTAAGTCTGTGAAATGGTTTAATTAGGCCTTTGCTTTGAAATAGTGAGTATCTCAGTTCTGACACTACTTTTAGTGGAACAGAGGAATGAGCATGGAACTCCTTCCAAAATTAGATGTGTCTGTTCTTTTCATTAAAATCATTAAAATCCAGTCACATATTTGCATATCACATAGCATACGCTTCTCATTCCAGCTGTGTAGATTAATAGTTTGGGATTTCTTTTCATACAAGGCTTACTTCAGAGTACAGACATAGTTCTGACGTTTGTCATAAAACAGGTATCAAATTTTTGTGTGCCTCAGGATGAAATGTATGTTTTACAATAAGGAAAGTGACTCTTCCAAGAAGAAAGTCATGGTTGGAGGGCTCTGTAGTTTGATGAAAGGCACTGCAGAGTTTTGTAGTCACACCTGAAGAATACACTGCCTATTAAATATTCCAAGCATATTGGACAGGAAGTGTATTCTCTTTGATTGTTTGTCCTCCCAAGCATTACTTAATGTCACTTGATGTCAAAATCAGTTTCATTTTACTGACATAGTTACATTACTGTGGTAGCAATAGATAAAGTCATTGGTGGATGCACCTCCAGAAAGGGCTGGGGTTCTTCCTTTCATGTGTAGCTCTGTCACATGTTTTCTGGCCATACCATGTCCCACTATATTTCAGTTATTCCTGGAAGATCACAACTTTTTCACTGGGTGTGGAGCTCCACTTCCTCCTGTTTATTCCCCAGTCTGTATGCACACGTATGTATATGGTGGTTGGTCTTCTGGTTCTCCTCTTGGAAGGTAGCTAAGGAACATGTGTCACTGCTCTAGTTGGTCTGGCTTATTCCCCAAACGGTTGCAATGGCATCAGCATTGCCACTTTGGGCCCCCTACCCCAAGTACTTCAGTTTAAAGCCCATCCCACCATGCAGGCCAGCCTGCTGTGAAAGATTCCCTGATCTCTTCTAGACAAGTGGACCACATCACTCCCTAATTGGCTATAGTCATCATAGAATCTCCCATTGCCACAAAAGCCAAAACCCTCATGACAACACCAGACACAAAGCCAGAAGTTGATTTGCTTTATACATCTATTTCCAGCTGTGCCCTTTCCTCTGACTGGTGAAAGGAAAGAAAAGATGACTTGGGCACCAATACTTGCAGTCCCACAACTTTGTGGTCTTCCTTGACTCTGCCCAGGTTCCAGCTTGCAGTGTCATTCATGCTCACATGAAAGAGGAGCAACAAAGAGTAGTCTGTGCTCTTGACAAGTAGTGGCACCCTCTCAGGAACACCTCTGACCTCAGCTCTGGGAAGGCAGCACACCTCTCGTGGCTCCCTGTCAGGCTGGCAGGCAGGAGCCTCAGCACTCCTTAACAGAGAATCAACAACTATGGGCACTTGTCCTTTTGCAGTATCCTCTGTGTTATTGGTATATTCTATAAGCAAACTAACTTTTTTGGTTTGATAATCATTCAAAAAATTCAGTTTTTCAAACTTATTAATCAAAAATATTAACAATGAAGCCACTCCCAAATGAAATTTCTAAAGCTGGTATATGACTTGAATGGACCATATCTACCAAGGCAGGGGGCAGCTGTAGGTCCAGGCTAAGTAGGCAGTTGCCTCAGGCAGCTGAAGAGAGACACAAAAGTCAGTGATAGCAGAGCTGCTCCCCCAGACACCACCTGGTCTGTTGAGATTATACAATCTTCTTAGCCTCAAAAATGAGAAAATGTAACCAACTCCCTAGCTTTGTTTTCCCTCATCCTCCTGCAGCTAGACAAAGGAGGACTGGAAACATCCCAGCATGGAGCCAGAGAAGGACTGTTCTTCCCTTCATCTCCCTTGTCTCAGGGCAGTCATACTGCATTGGGTCAGAAAATCCAAGCGGGTGTCTGTAATTTTATCCTCATTAATATTGATTCAGTGCTGTGAAACTTTGAGTCTGTTTGTGACAAAATAATTATATTCTTATATAATTTCTGGACCACTGTACTACTTTTGGCTAAGATAGAGATACTTTTGTTCATAGTATGGAACTGTGTTTCTGGTCTGTGATTAAAATAGCATTAGTGACTCAGGAATGCTTTAGCCATTGCAGGGCAGTGCTTGCACTGCACCAAGATTTTTTGTGTTTCTCACACCTCCCCACCAGAAACTAAACTCAGGGGAGCAGATGAATTTGGGAGGAACCACAGGTGGGACAGCTGATCCCAACTGACCAAAGCAATATTCCATACTGTACAACATCATGCTCAACAACAAATCCTAGAGGACAGAAGGGGCAAGGGGAAACATTCAGAGATGTGGTGTTTCTCTTCACAAGTAATTGGTATGTGTGATGGGGCTCTGCTTACCTGAGGATAGCTGAACACCCACCTGCACAAAGGAAGTGGCAAATGAATTTTTATTTTACTTTTCTTGTATACCCAGCTTTTGCTTTATCTATTAAACTGTTCTAATCTCAATGCACAATTTTTCTCACTTTTACCCTTCTAATTCTTTCCCCCGTAAGACTGAGAAAGAATAAGGGGCTGGAAGGGACCAAGCTGTCAGCTGGGGTTATCCTGCAACAGCCATAAGGAATTTAGGACTGTAACTCCTGAACAGTAGTTGATTTGATCATTCTGGTCATTCATTTGATTTTTATTAGTGATCCTTGTAGCTTCACATTTTTACTGATAGAAACAAGGCTTCAAATCAACCTGGCAGGTTATATTCCTTAGGGTTCATCACTACATGCAAGTGCAAAGCTATCTTCACTTACAATGATTCCATCTCTAAAATAGCCATTTTTCAGTTTTATTAAAAAATTGGTAATCACTGAAATGGCATTACACGTGTGTGCCAGTTCAGCTGACAGCTCAAGCACTGAACCTAGAATTGTGCCTAAATTGCAGCTCATACACCATACACAAAAAAAATTGAACCAAGTTCCTAGTTGTTGATAGATGTTCTCATCACCATTGACAGGGTTTCTTGATACAGTCCATAAATTCATAATATGCTTATTTAATATCTGTGTATTGATGGGATCTGGCTACCTGGTTGAGGCTTTTATGCTTGAACATAGTAGAAACTCTCTACCACGTTCAGTTGAAAGAGGGGGTATTTTTTCTCTGTTGAGATGTGCATCTGACTCCTTTGATTATTGTATTCCTTGAAATTTTCTCCAGAGTAAGGAAAATTTTATTTAAACTGGATATATGCAAGAATTAAACCAGTACCTTATTTGGAAATTTCAAATGCTTAACTGTCACTACTCTGTAGTCTGATTTTCGCCCCTGTAGTTTTACATGGGGGTATTCTATATTCATATTCTTCTAAAATCAAGTATTCATAAAGACTTCTGAGCTTGTACTTTATACATTTTGCCACCTCTTCAAATAAGAATGCTGCATCCTCATTGCATACACATCTCTTCAGATATCTGAGACTAGAGAGCCAGAATGTGATAGATTCTTACAAAAAATTATATTAAAAGCTTCTAACACATTGTTCTGAATTTTCGTCAGTGATGAAACTTTTGTGCCAGCTTTGACTAAAATGTCAAGGTCTCACTAATCAGGATTTCTATACCTAAGTAACTCATTAGGTGTCCCTAAAAACTACTTATACATAGTTCAAGACGGTCAACATTCAAGTAAATTTTTATGAGGCCACTAGATGGTGCCACATATATTGTTATATGCCTCAGAGAACAAAGTTCTGGGGGAAACCAAAAGAATGAACAAAAGGGACATAATACTGCTTCTTGAAACAGCAAGGATATGTTTAGATATTATTTTCCATTTTCTCCACCCCGTTATTTCTCTCTACTACCTCAATTTTTACTGTTCTTTCCTTTTTGCATTGGGTGGGACTGTACGCTTCGGAGGGATCCTCATAACAGTGCCAGTTCAATATAGTGTAGGAGATCAGTAATCTTCTATTTTATAATTGTAAATATCTCAGATTTAATTGCCTTAATATCTTCAGATATTTTGAGAAAGTATTAAGTTTTTACTGTATATTGCTACTGTATAATTATCATAGTTTATCTACAATACAGTTTTCCTGATCAAGTCAAAGAGTATTGCACAGTACTCAACTGTGTAACGCAGTGAGTTTCCTGGGGATCATATCCTCTTGGGGTTTGCACCAGTGTAAGCTGAATTATTCTATAAATTGTGTAGTGAGTGTTTTTAAGAAAAGAATCCTGGTGGATAAGGCAATTTTGTGAAAGTACAGAAAAACTGTATGTCCAGGTAAGGCAGCATCACACTACAAAGTGGTGGATAATATTAAGCTGTCATATATTTTCCTTCCAGATCTATCAGTTTGAAGTTAGAACACAATTGCATTTAAAGAAAGTATTTACACTTGTGCATGGCACTTGAAAATGTCCACAGCTCCCTGTTATAAGATAGAGATGGGATTTGCACACAATGACAATACTCAAGGTTTATTTAGAGTTAAATCTGCAGTGAAGAAAAATTTATGGCTGTTTAGTTCAGTTTTGGAGTTGATATTTCACTGCTTATTGTTAGTGCCTGAGACCTTCTGACACATGACAACCAGTCTCAGCTTGAGGCTACTTCAGAAGTTGTATGATTTTATTTCTGACCTAATTTTAATTTCAAAAGGTTTGTTTATTTTTCCCCTATGAAAAATCTATTTTTATATGCTTACTTTGGATAATGACCAGGGAAGTCAGTGAAGCTATAAACAGATGAAAGCAAAAGTGATCAGTCAGATAAATTGCTGAATATTGAAAAGGCTAAAGTAATAAAACATAACCCTGTAATTCATAGACTATGTGAGCCATTAAAAAGTCATGCAGGCTCAGACTTTGATCAAGATTTATTGCAACCAGAACTTGATTATTTTTTCAGCACAGTTGTTGTAGAGAAGATAAAATACTATAAATTTACTGTATCCTAAAAGACCTCAAGAAATCAGGCTGTTCACTTGCTCTTCTCCATTAGACTTGGTCAAGGTTGACATTTAATACTCTGTGCTACAAAAAAGTGATGAAGGAAGTGATACCTCTAATACCATTATTTCTAACCCCATCCCAATACATGCTTACATGATGTTGCCATAAGAAATGCTTTTTGCTGGATTATTTTGACTGAAGATTACATGCAGATGCATTTTCTCCTAATATTTCAAAAATCCCCAACTTAAGAAGTTACATATAATTCATATATTAATTCAGTTAATCATATTGAAGTCATGGAATAGACTTCACTGAGTGATGTACAAAGAGGCAACCCAGGGTAGTCCTTGACTGAAAGGCCTTAATGTCTAATTTCCACCAGAAATAGCAGAAAATGGGATATTTTCAGAGCAGATATAGGTAGGTGCAAATTTAGATATGGTGCCTTAGGGATGAGAAAACAGAAAAAACCAAGTAAGGGGATATTTTCAGGAGATAAATGTATTCATAAGCCTTACCTAGAAGAAACATAAGAAGAAGCTACACCTTTGCCAGTGAATCATAGGGTTGTAGATATATAAGTGACACCAGGAGCTCGGAGTTGTCATTGTCTGCTTTATAAATATGCAACTGGTCATTTTCATTAAATAGAGGTGATCTATAAAGTATAGACAAGGAATTTTATAACAGAAGGCAAAACTGTAGTGATCCCACATACTTAAACTAGAGAACCAGAGCACAAAACCTAAATAAGCAGACATAAAATTATTTCACATGTTTAAATCATTCATCTTCCTTAACTACTGCTCTGTCACCAGGGGCAATGCAGCATTGGCCATACTCTCCAAACCTTGAGGTGACTACTAGAGAAAGTATATCTGTCCAAACATTTTCAAAATTCTCCTTTCCAAAGCAATCTTTCAGTTTGACCGACTGTCCCGTTATGTCATACCTGAATAGGAATACGAGCTGAATGGGCAAGTGTCAGTCAATTAGAAAGGACCTTCAGCCTCTGTTGCCTGACTGCTGTTAGCTCAGTACCAATGCTGCTTACTGAGTCTTAAGAGTATGAAGCAAGCAATCTTTTATTGTATATAGGCTATATTTTTGTATTTATTTATATTTCCTAAATGTGAGGAAACACAGAAAGGAAGTACCAGTTCTTTCACTAATAGCCCAAACCTCATTGTTTTTTCAGTTGCAGGATCTCTTCAACTCTCCTTTAGACACTCTTAAGAAGATTGCAGCTGCACCCCTCAGCCTTTTACCTGAAGCTCAAGAAATCCTTCTCCTTGTCAAAGTGCATGCTTCTCATCTTGGTGGACCTCCAGAGGTGTTCCTCCAGCTGGCCCATGTATTTGTTCTGAGGTCTCAGTCTAGACTGTGTACACCAGAAGTGGTCTCTGGGTACCAAGCAAGCAGCAGTGAGCAGCCGCTTCCCTGGCCTGTTGGCTGTGGTCCCTGGCTGTGCCTGGTAAAAAGACAGCCTCATCACCACCAGAGCGCACTGCTGACTCATGTTCAGTGACAATTGGCAGAATTATCCATTGAGATCCCCTTGGTTTGATCAGAGGTGTAACTTCAGATAAGCTAAAAACTTTCAGGGAAATGCCTGTATTTTGGCCAGACCTTTTCTCCCTGCTATTTCTGATGCAGCTGTCAGTTTTTGGCTATGAGTTTGTGTTCCAGTGGCTACTTAGACTTCATGCACAAAACAGGAGCTGTAAATGAACCCTGGTAAGTAGAATGCAGGAGAGAGCCCCTGGAGCAAGCATATTATAATTTTGGCAAACCAAAAATAACTTTAGGCATCAGACTTTTTAAATGTGATTTTAGGGTGATCTGGAGATTTCCTCCTTCAGGGTTTTTTGCACATAGGAATAAAAAGTTGATTTTCTCACTACCCTTAGAATATACTGCAGCTTAATAAAAACACTGATAGGCCAAAATCCAAAAGAAATCCTATGGTCAAGACCTGAGGCAACTCACTTGGCTAGAAACCATAAAGTTCCCCATGTTCTCAGGGCTTTCTATTCATGGTCTTACAAAGTGGGTTGTTTTGGTTTTGTTTGGGTTTTGGTGGGGTTTTTTGGTTTTTTTTCAGATCATTGCCTTTTTAGAAAATCAGCCCTAAAGAGAGAAACAGAATCTTACTGAACAGATTTTCACTTGAGCAGAGGTTATAAAAAATATTAAAATAACTGTTAAAGTCTAAAAAAAAAAAAAGTTTTGTATCCAGAAGGTGAAAGTCCACTTTAAATGCCCAGTCTACTGAAATGTTCCAAATACTTGGATTTGCTGTAAGTTACTGTCTTTGCTACAAGTTACTGTCTTTGCAAACTGACTGGTAGCTGCGGGATACTGTCCTGGGAGATGACCTCTGAGTGAGAGTTAAATTTTAAGCCTGGATAAGGCCACCAAGATTCAGCCATGTGTGAAAGGTCTGGGCTAACAAAACCTCTTACCCAAACAAAATATCCAACTCGCTCTCCTATATTCACTGTGTTATTTTCAGAGAATCCAAGCATGTTTCACAAATTTTCATCCTGCTGGCAATAATGTGCCAGCTCTTTTTAGGACAAATACGCTATTTTGATTAGCCTGATGCTATTCTAGAAATGCTGCTTCCTCCTGAGGCATTGTGCAGTTTTGTTTTTTTCAAGTGTTAAAAATGTTTGACTGACCTTTGGCCCCTTCAAAGCCCTGTTTTTATGGCATCTTACTGAGCTTCCTTGGAATATTCAGGAGTCAGAAAGGTATGTCTCAGGCTGCCATCTTCACACTTGTTACCTTCTCACTTAGCTGTCTGTTCTACATCCAAGCTCAGGTGTTTCCCATCAGCTGACAACAATAAATATGTGTGCGGGGTTTTTTCCGTCATAAGGAGCTACTCAATTCTTAACTAGTTCTGGATAATTTGTCAAATATTTATGTGCATTTTATTCCTGATCTTTATCATACAATCAGCTAGACCAGAAATCATCTTTGTTCATTTACTTCTGAATGATCTAGAGAATTGGAACAACTTTAAAATTACTACTTCCCAATTTAGCACCTATTAATCCTGTACTGTACTCAGAAGTGAAAAACTATTTCTGCATTTTGATATTATGGCTTAGATAAAATTGCAGTAGTAGTAAACAAATTGTTGAGATGTCCAGGACTTCCTAATAACACTATGTAAGAACATGCAAATATATAAATGGTCTTGATAAACATGTTACTTAATTCTGAATTACCCTTATTTACCCTCTCCAGTGCAAAATACCTTCCTAGTCTTTTCTTTTGAACATGACTCATGTATGATCTCGTATATTCTGCACAGCCTTCTCTAATCTGAAAACATCACTTCTCTCGCAATTTTATTATCCAAGCAAAACAGGTCTGTGTTAAGAGATTTCTCCTCGGTTATTGCCAATGAGAAACATATGCAAAATATTTGCCCTAAGTGTTTGAAGAAATTTTAAAAAATGAAAGCCTACAAATTCAAATCTAGTTGTATGGAACAGACATGTCAGTTCTATGCATCTTCCATTCCCAGTTTTGATTAAGACAAGTTGCTAGAGAAAAGATGACACAGGAAGATCCAGGATGCAAAATCTGACACCAGCAATGAGTAGTTTAGCAGCTGAGCAGTGTGAGCTGGTGCCAGAGCATATATGCTGCTTCTTATCATTGGTATTTCAGGGATAAGCATCGAATTAATGGGGTCTTTTACTGAGTATTTCTCTACTGCTGATATTGTAAAGATGAGTGTATCAATTTTAGAATTTTGATGAGAAACAAACAGTAGCAAAAATATTCAGCTCATGCATTTAGAAAAACTGTATTAGGAGTGGGCTAAAGGTATGTGGGAGTAAGCAGGTTTGGGATTACTGTGGTTAAGCAGGATAAAGCCAGTGGAGTAAATTAAATCAATAGCTGAGATGATGAGAGAGTGCTCAAAACAGAGAGTAACAATAACACTGTCACAAAATCAAGAACATTTATAACATGATGGGCCTTGGAAGGTCATTACTGGATGCTGAATCACTTTAGCCATGTGCACATATTCCTAGCAATGTCATGCAACCATTATAACACAGCATCAACCTTCTAATTTACAGTTATTTTGACAGCTGATGTCAGTACAGCAGCTTGCATGAGCAAAGACCTTCATTCAAAATCAAACTGCAATCATATTGCACCACACTGTTGATTTAAAGTCAATGGGAATCAAATAAGCACTTCAGGTTACTGCATTACTGTACTGAGTATTCTTCTCACACTTTAGCTCCTTAACATTCAAAGCTCTGCCACTCTTTTCTTCTGTACTTTTATTATCATAATGCGTATCACAACACTGCAGAGGGCACTATTGGTGCATATCAGCAGCTGTTGAGCAAATCCACAATTTCAACTGCATGAAATTAGGACAGGGGATGTCTGCAAGTATGTATTTTTTCATTCAGACCTATTTGGTCTATTGAAGGTAAAGGCCTAGTGATGAAATCACACCTGGCCAATTTTTCCTAGACATAGAAAATAGAAACAGAATAAGATCCCAGTAACCAAATAGTTCAAAATTCCTGTATATTTGAAACTTACTAAAAAAACAAACAAACAAAAAAACCTGACAGAGGGGGAAATCCCCTAACTCTTGCCATTTAAATGATCGTTAAACAATTGGTTTTAAATCTCTGTGCATTTATCGCTGAGATGTCTTAAGTTTTAGAAGTCATCATTTGTGTGAACCTGTCTCAGTATGAGACAATTTGAAGGGGCAGAGACCTCTGACAAAAGTCTCTTCCCTCAGATTCAATGTCCCTAGTTTCTCCGATACAGAGAGAGAGAAAAGAATATGCCTGGATGTAAGTGAAAAATAACTCCTTACCAAGCAGAATGCTAATAACAATACTGATAAAACTGAGTTAAACAAAATGATGAGGAGAAACTTCCTAAGCCCCATCCACCAGATCAAACTGAGATGGTGACTGGCCTCCCCCACCTGGAAAAACCCATGTGGCCACAGGATAGAGATCAGATGGGCCACCCTTCCATGTGGTTTGCCTCTCCCACACCCAGAAAACCTGTCAGGAACAGTTGGAGAGTCAGCACTGGCAGGAAACAGTGGGTAGCAGAGATTTGATACCAGCAGACACTGCCGTGTTGCTGGAGTGAGGCTGCGGTGCTGGGACAGGCAGTCGGAGCAGGGCTGCAAACACCCCAGGTGACTGGAAGGAGGCACAGGTCATCGATTGGATCCAACAATGAGATTTGCTTCTTGCAATTTTGATCTTCATTGGTCAAAGTGGTGGCTGCACTCTGGATCCTCTGAGGTGGTGGTGGAAGCCCCAGGTGAGGGGGGAAGTCCTGTAATTCAGCATTCAGATGGGAATATCTCCAGTACCTTCCCAGGAGTGAGGGGTTTTACATTGGGTGATGTAATACCATGAGTCAGGGGATACTTCCAGAGTGACACCTTCTAAGATGTTGCAGCTATCTATTAAGTCAGTGCAACTGAGTTCAATATGGGCCATTATGGCCCCTCAACACGAGATGAATACCTTCGGGCAGAGGTGTGAGTGTTCCAGGGAGTTATCACAGCAGAGTCATCTGTGTAAGTAAAAAGAAACACTATCTCACATGACAGGGTTTGTCTCTTTCCTTATCTTGTTTAGCACCCAGCTTGTAGCCTGAGGTGTCAGATGTGTGTGCCTTCAGAACCTGGCCTGTGTGGCCACTCTGAACATTGTTAACTAAGCACACTGTTGACTGAGCCATGAGAACCAATAGTCCAGTCTCTTACAGCACCTGGGCAGTTGCTGCAGGTGGTTGAATGTTTGAGTCATTAATCACCAGCAGTTCAGTCTCTTTAAAGAAGGCAAAACACCAAAAAGCCAAAAACACATATTTGAAGAAAAGATAAAAGAAAATGTGGATACCAGAATTTTTATGTAACCCAGGACAGAATGTGTATCAAATCATGATTTCTGTATTTAAAAGAGAGATCAGCTCTTAAAAATTTCACTTGTGCTTCAAATAGATATACTAAACCACAGAAAACACTTGGTACATTCTCTGATAAATGTTCAAAGCGAAGGTTTGTTTCTATTTTCAGATCTGTTTCTGAATAGTATTATGACTTTAGGTAAGTGAATACTTGATTCCCGTATGACTGTAAATTGGGTATGATGGCTAGTAAAATGATTCATAATTTTTGGATGGAATGCATTTTATTAATGCTAATATTTTTAGGATAATATTTTGGCATCTATGGTTGTTGAAAGTTTGCTCTTAGACTGATTTCTGTTGTGGTAAAAATAGAGAGTTTGGATAAAAAATGGGAATTTGGACTCTTTGGAGTCCACTATTCAAGTAATTACTCTCATGTTTCTTTCTACAGAGCATAAATAAGCAGCCAAATCTACAAGTGTTCATTCTGGAGGCATTTTGCTGATATCAGTTATCTGCCATACCTATTTTCTTAACGTCTAAAGCTGGCCTTTAACACAAATATGATAAAAAGAGTAGAACATTCCCAGTAGGAAAAAGTTCTAGGAAATACATGTTCACACTAACTCCAAGAAATTTAGGGTATAATTTGATCAAAGGGTCTAAGCATCTAGATGATATAGAATGTGTTCTCAGGTTAACCTGGAAAGGTGTGAAAGGATCCAGAGACTGTAAGTTGAAAATAGATATTTTTCACAGTAGGTTTCTTTTCATTTTTAGAAACGTGAACAACTAGATACTGGAATGACATGTCAAGATAGATTCTCCATAATTATATTCATGAATGTATTTATTTTTATCTCTGAAAGATATGCTCTTCTAGAGTTAGAAACTAATCCAGGAAGATCCTGTATTCCTCTACCAAGAGCAATCCCATCTGGATTCAGATCTAGACCTAGATCTGCCACATGATCCTAAAGGACGGAGCAGAAAATATTTTGCAAGTCTATTCCCAAGCTTCTCTTTGGCTTATGTAAGGCTTATTTTATATGATTGGCTCCTGACAGCCATTCATAAAACTTGCAGCATTTGCTATCCAAATAGCTTCCAGCCACTGACATTGTATCCTCTAGCATATCTGCTTACATTCTGCTGTTGTCCTACTTCCAGACACCATTCATCTTTGAGTGCACAGTCTCACTAGATGCAATAGTTGTTTGCCCTGCTGATATCTTCATTGAAAACACTCAGATATTTAAAACAACAGCTGCCATTTAAACAAAATATCCATGTGATTTGGTATGTTAAAATCCTACAGTTCCCTCTAAATCTACTAATCTTAAGCATATGTATAAGATTGTTTACTCACTAGTTGATCATATTGCTTTTACCAAATTATTGTAATACTCTTTAAAAATTAGTTGACTTGAAGGAAAATTAATGAACAGCACTAAACATACCCATAATAACCATTTTACAATTCTACTGTTCAAGTGCCTGATATGATCTTTTAATACACATCAAATCCACATAAATCAGCATATTTAAAGCGGACAGTGGACCCAGACATTCATACATGTTTCTGTGCCTCTCAATCCCATCATATCTCCCTTCTCCACCACTATGTCCTATGCTACATTTATATGACTAGTACTCTCAAACTGGGGTGGGGAAACTGCCCTGTGTTAAATCTGATTCTGCACAAGACTAGATAATTGAATGGTTTCTGCAGTCTGTGGTTGTTCTGTGCTTTTATTATGCAGCTTCACAAACAATTATTCTGGTATTAAGGAATGAAACAGCTTAGGGTTGAAAACAAGTATGAAGAGTAATCCCAGACTCTTTTGGGAAACTGCTCAGAATCAAAGCATTTGTGGAACTGCTTCTTCTGCACTACCATAGGCATAAGTGCCGGATCTGTCCTCAGCTTAAGATTTAGAAATAATGCAGCTGAAGTATTAGATATCTTCTTACCAAGGCACCATATCAATCAGCATTTCATACGTGCAGACTGTAAGACTATCGTAATCATCTGATTCCCTGGAAACTTCAACAGGAAGTACTTCAATTTGATATAAAAAGGACACATTCAGCAGTATTCTTTTATGAAGCATATACAAATCCCCCTTAAGATACCATTTCACATAAATTTTTTAACAGTGAGTGAGCAAATAAAAGTCAGCATTATACATTACTGAATTAGTTTTGTTATTGACTTCACTACCAGTAGTGTATCACCACCTTGGAGAAAGAAATCAAAGATGAATTATATTACCTTTAATATAAAATATTACTTGTACGAAGCCTAAATTGGCTGTAGAGTAGAAGACAATTATGCTTGTATCTCCTTTAAGTCTTATTTCTTTTAGAGTGATACAGAATGTAAATTGAAATTTTATCAAGTGGGATCCTGAATCACTGTGTTCTTTGTTAGAGGTCCTTATAACTTTCTTATATTTAACACTGTTAGAATATAATTTTACTTGTCAACCCTTGTTCCTTTTTTTTAAAGTAGGTTAAGTATGAGTCATATTGTTATAACATGATTGTATTGCATTCCAGGCTAAGATGTTGAGCTTACAGAACACAAATGAAATCTATCCAGAACAAAACAGTAAGTCACTTATTCTAATCTTTTAGACTTAGATCTTTTCTAGCTACTGGAAAAAAAATCTTCAACACATGAAAATTATCTACAGAAAGGGTAGTATTCAGGGAATAAGTCACAGAGCTAGATAAAGTGCGACCAGAGCGGTTCTATCTTTGTTGCACATAATTGCAATATGACCTTGAAGTCCATCTGCATAGTACTTTCCATTGGTTGTCTATGACTGAACAATTTATCTTACTGAACCTCAGTTGTCTTAAAGCTAGGTATCTGTTTTAAGTTACTCATCTGGACTGCATTTAAACCTTGTCAATAAAGACAGAAACACCATTCAAATGGGATGAACCTTCCTTGGGAGCTTTCTTCACTGTCAGTAGAGAAAATGTAACTTGATCTGAATACATCCATTTAAGTTAGGTAGCTAGCACTACCCTAGTAGCTCACTGCTTAATACTTGTTTTCTTTCTGGATGGTTTCTTTAAGAATTTTAGATGTCATTAAATTAGGAGGATGTAATAGTATTTAGGCTGAGTACTTTGTCTTTAGGAACCTTTAATATCTCTTTTTTTACCTCAACTTGTTGCAGTACAGGAATGATATATGTCCACTTTTGTGTTCTGGTTTTGGCTGGGATAGATTTGATTTTCTTCCTGGTAGCTGTGCCATGTTTTGGATTCAGTATGTAAATAAAGTTGAAAGCACACTGATGTTTTAGTCATCAAGGACTTTCAGGACTTTCAGTTTCCAATGCTCTTCCAGTGAGGAGCTGCACAAGAACCTGTGAGACATCGTAGCCAGGACAGCTTCCTGGAACTGGCCAAAGGAATATTCCATACCACAGGACATCATGCCCAGTATATAAACTAGGGTGGAGTTGGCTGGAACATTCCAATTGCTGCTCAGGAATGGACTGGGCATTGGTCAGCAGGTGGTGAAAAATTGTATAGTACCTCACTTATTTCTCTTGGGTTTTATTCCTCTCTCTCCTTTTCGTAACACTTATTACTATTATTGTTATTTACTTTATCTAAATTATTAAACTGCTCTTATATCAACCCATAGATTTTACCTTTTTCCAATTCCACTCCCCTGCCCACCAGGGGGTGAGAGGAGTGAGTGAACAACTCTGTGGTATTTAAATGTTTTCTGGGGTTAAACCATGACATTTTGTAAAACAGTTTCATTTTTATGCTTCTTTTTCAATATAGGCAATGAATACTAAATAAATTAAAAGCTAATGTGTTTTAATTGGCATGGAATTTCTTTATTACCAGTTCTGCTCCGATATTGATCTCTATATTGACACTGATACACTGTAATTACTGACATGCATTTTGTTGTTGTAAGACCACAAAGGCTACATACTGCATTCTTAAAAATAGACTGCATTACTATCTGGTTTAATTGAGATTTTGGCTATGACTACACTGCAGAATAGATCCCCAGGTCTACAGGCTTAGAATCAACATGAATATTCATTTTTTAAAAATTAAGAAAGCAATGAACACACGCTGAAAGACAAAAGCCTTGCTACTAACTGAAATAAATCAGTTGCTTTAGCAGCTCATCCCGATGAGACACCTAAAGGCAGTAGTTCTTATTATGGACTAATGGGCTGCAAAATTTCAGTGTAATGACAGAAATTTGTTTCTGGCAGATTGACAGAATTTTGTTATTTTGGGGAAGGCTGTAGGGGTAACCATAGCATAAAAGTAAGGTCAACTCCAGTCAGACAATTTTTAGCAACTGGAAGATTGTGATGGTTGCCTGGCAACTGCAGCAGAGATAAACTAGCTATTTCAGGTGACTTGGGAGACTTACGGTATTTTCACTTGGTGTATTGAGAAGATTGCCTTTTAAAAGGGTCTGGCAGTCATCAAGGTAAATTAATCATGGTTAACTTGGGCCAAGGTAGATACAGAGGCTGCCTGATCTGGGTTCTTCCTAGAATTTTTTTTCCCATGGTTCCACGAACTGTTGATATATCATCTAACTCCAGAAATTAAGAGACATAGGCTTGATTCCTTTGCTGTGTTTACATAAACTAAAAATGTATCTGGGCTCCAAATACATCTCCAACTTCCCAGCAACATCCCCTAATCATTTCCCTCAACCTGAAGTGGCTCAACATGTAATACATGGGACCCCCCACTATGAAGAACTCTGCTTTCACAGCATTTTCTATGCCTCAGTAGGAAATTAATTCAGAAAACAAAGTCACCTCTTCTGACCAAGGAAGGATATTTAGAAGAACAAGAAAGTGATTTAAATTTTAAAACTGCTGTGTTTCACTGGATTATTCCCATTCTCTGGGACATTACTCAATACTTCCCACTCTTTCATTAAAGAAGTAATTAACCCTTAAGACTGGCAAATTAAAAAAAAAAAAATTAACAAAGTTTGGATCACTGTTTTGTCCCAGAAAATTGAGTCCAACCATTAACCCAACACTGCCAAGTCCACCACTAAACCATGACCCTAAGTTCCACATTTCCATATCTTTTAAGTAACTCCAGGGATGGTGACTCCACCATTTCCCTGGGAAGCCTGTTCCAATGCCTGACAACCCTTTCAGTGAAAAACATTTTCCTAATATCCAATATAAACCTCTCCTTGTGCAACTTGAGGCAATTTCCTCTTCTCCTGTTGCTTATTACTTGGGAGAAGACACTAATCCCCACCTTTCCACAACTTCCTTTCAGGTAGCTGTAGGGAGCAACAAGGCTCCATAAGCCTCCTTTTCTACAATCTGAACAACCCCAACTAGCTCAGCTGTTCCTCATAAGACTTGTGTTCCAGACCCTTCAACAGCTTCTTTGCCCTTCTATGAATATTGTCCACCACTTCCAGATCTTTCTTGTGGTGAGGTGCCAAGAACTGAAAGCCCGATTCCAGGTGCAGCCTCACCAGTGCCCAGTACAGGGGAATAATCACTTCCTTGGTCCTGCTGGCTGCACTGGTTCTGATACAAGGATGCCACTGGCCTTCTTGGCCATCTGGACACACTGCTGGTTCATGTTCAGCTGGTTGTCAGTCAGTACCCTCAGATCCTTTTCTGACAGGCAGCTTTCCAGCCACTCATCCCCATTGCATGGGTTTGTTGTGACCCAAGTGCAGGATCCAGCACTTCACCTGGTTGGAACTCATATAATTGGCCTTGACTCATTAATTCAACATGTCCAGATGCCTCTGTAGAGCCTTTTAGCCTCCAACAGATCACCCCACTTGGCATTATCTGCAAACTTACTGGGGGTGCACTCGATCCCCTTGGTCCCCAACCACTTGGTCCAGGTTATCAATATGATATTAAACAGGACTGGCCCCAACACTGTCATGATCACTGTGCCCAACATGGCCTCCAACCATCACATCCCTTACCAGTTCTCTGTTCATAAGCAACAGGTCCAGTGAGGACAATCCCTAGTTGGCTCACTCACTCACAGGAAGTCAGTCATCTTCCACACACTCCAGAAATCATCTAGAGTGCTTCCTCGCTGCTGTATTGCATTTCCATCAGGCATCTGGTAAGTTGAAGTCCCTCATGGAAACAAGGGCTAGCAGTTGTGAGGCTTATTCCAGCTGCTTAAAGAATATTTATTCTGTGTCTTCATCCTAGTTGCATGGTCTGTAATGGACTCCCCACCATGATATCTGCCTTGTTGGCCTTCCCCAATTCTTACCCACAAACACCCAACCCTTTCAGCACCATCACAGGGTACTAGACAATGAAAACACTCCTTAACATACAGGGCTACTCTACTGTCTCACTCTCCTTGTCTATCCCTTCTGAAGAGTTAACAGCCACATGGAATTAATGTCTGTAGAAAAAGTGACTTTTCAAAAGCAAGTCTTCTGTACTAGACTGCTACATCTTGTATGTGACTCTCTGTCATTAATGGGTTCTGGTGTCTTTCATCTTTTCCCACCCTTTTTACTTTATAAATTACGTCTTCCAATTTGAGCATGGTTTACCACTCAGTCCTGAAGAACCGTAGGCAAAATAGCATCTACTCAAAGACCTGTATGCTGTTTCACTTGTCAGTGCATGTACTTTTTTCCAGCAGAAGCATATAGGATTTCCACAAGGATTTTCATTCATGATTCTCTCATTTTGTGCTAGAAATAGTCTGTGTACGTACATTTTTAGAATATTGTTCTGAATATAGCCTGTGTTAAATGGGTTGCACTAATCCCTCACCTATTTTGAAGATAAGATATTTGGGCAGCTGCTAACAGTTACAGTACCTGGTATGATGGAATGTTAATTCATTTTAGTGCCACAGCTGCTATTGTTAAATAACTAATGCATAAAAATAAAATATAAAATTAGTGAATTGTACGTACCACATCCATGGCATGGCAAACATTTTTAAACAGTTGTGTCTGTGTTGAGCAAATACACAAAATACATTTCTGGTTACAAGAGTGTTGGCAGAATTAGACAGGGTTGCATATGCTTCCACAAACATGCTTCCCTGAAAATACTTTCACTGCAATTCTAAACACAACTATGCTAGGAAACATTGATAAATTTGGGGACGCATCTGAAGGTGAGACGGGTAAGTGGCATAAAGAGTAAGTTATGGATAGCCTTCATTCAAACTAGTAGTTCATACCTAGACCATAAGGACCAATAGATTGACATATGACCCTCATCAGACTACTGAAAATGGGAGAAAAAGCTCAGTATATAGGAACAAAAGTATCTTAGTGATAAATACTAACCACAAAATACTTCAAATAGATAAACTTCTAAATACTGCGCCTAAGACACACTTAGACTCTGTTGTAGAATTAAACTTTTGCTCCTAATCTGTAGTCTAAAATATGGCAAATTCTCAGTAAATTCAGTACTTTACCCTTCTTTACACATATTTCAACAAGGGTAGTTGCAGTCCTTGTGTTAGAGAAAAACATTGAGAAAAGACAGACCACATGGTTAAACTCAGCTCCTCTTGGACTGTGTATCTGGTTCTCTGCCTCCCATTTTGGCCATCAGGGAGCTGGCATGAAGCAGTGGTGTCATGCTGGGAAAAAAATTAGTTCGGATGCCCCTGCAGGGAACTAGGAGGCGAGTGTAAGTTAACCTACACATTGACAATTAGCAAAGTGCAGTCATATACAAGAGAATAGATTGTAGCCTATAATGTTTAGCGATTAGGTGGGAAGTTTATGGAAAGACATCTCAAAGACAGTTTCATCCAATGTCAGTTTTATTTCTCTCTAATTCTTTAGCATTAAGTATTCTTTTAGGTCAGTAATGACTCCTAATGAATTACTGTTCTTATACCGGGTTACCCAAAGAACAAAGAATTTTTTTTTTTTCCCTTTAAACTGGAAGGCTCCATTTTCTCCTCCCCTCATTTTTTTCTTCCCATTATCTCACAGCTATTTGTAGACCATGTTTTTTTAGTATCAGACACTACCATATTTATTCATCTATTGTGTCATAGCAAAATGTTAAGTAGGTGAAATTCATTTAGAATTCTGATTACATCAGAAATCATCCATATATGGCTTACAGTGCAGTATTTTGGGGGAAAAAACTGAAGAAAAATGAAGAAGAGAAAAATTTAGGTGCTGGAATACACTTCAGTGCAGAAAGGTTACAGAAGCATTTCAGTGTAAAAAGGTTTAAAATAGGTTATTTTAAGAAAAATGTAGACAACATAGAGCAGTTCCTCCTTCCTACACTGACTTATTCATGTAATGACTGTGCAAATGATCAAGGTAGAAATTATTTCAAGCATAAAGGAAAAAAGTGGGAAAAATAGATGAAATAAAAAACATTAAAAGGATCCTGTGTAGGCACATTTATTGATGTATTAACTGTGTGGCAAAACTAAGAGGTCCCACTGACAAATTAGCACAAGATGAACATCCATCCTGTGCATTCATAAAATTATAAATGGCACAGTGAAAAGGGCTGGTTTTGAGTGTCCCATTCACTGCATGGCTGACAGCATGGCATAGACCACGTAGTCTAAGAGTTTTCTCCTGTCTGTAGGATTGTCTGTGTTGCAGGATCATGAAGATATAGTAATTCATGTCAGAATTAGCTGCTTCAGAAATGTTTGCTTAGAGCTGATAGTTGCAGCTGATTGACATGGTATGAGATGCTGCATACCAAAGTTGACAGTGCATACAAAATAATTCACACTAAATAGTTTTCGCCACAAAACACACGGAATTGGTGCTTTGGTACTTGTACCTGGAACCCAGCTACACTGATCTTGAGACAACAGCCTGTGTTCTTTCTTTTCCAGCTTTCCATTCAGTACCAAGTAGCTATCATTCAAAATTCTCCTTCTGAGATAACCTCCCAGTCTGTCACACAGCTGATACTATCTGCGTCTAAGAAGACAGATCTTTGTTAGAAGCTTGACAATAAAAGGATACGACATTTTCTTGCAAACTCTACTGCTAGGCCACTTAAAAGCAATATAATATTCCTGCAATGCAGGGTTGCATTTTCCCCAGTCTAATATTCATTGGTACAATTTGATAAAAATTTGATTACAAAATTATTCAACAAATTTTAGCTCTCTATTTATAAACCTCTGTACTCAGACTATGGTTTCTTAAAAGTGATATCTCAAATAATTTGCCAAATATTTTGTTTCTGTATATTCTCCCTCTTTAGTTCGATAGCATTGTATAGCTTTCAGTGTCAGTGTACACATTTAGTTTCCTCCTGCAGCTACAAAAAGAGCTCTTCTAAGACAAAAAAAATCCAAACAAACAAACAAAAAAACCCGCACAAACCACAAACCAACTAAAACCCACAAACAAACAAACAAACAAACAAAAAGATGCCAAGTGGTACTTCTGACTGACCTCTCACAAACGGTTCTTTTTGATTTAAGGGACAAATTGAGCAACACAATGAGGCATTAACCTATGTAAAAATACTTACTTTAAAAACAGCATTTCTTATAAATAGTGTGCTTACTTAAACCAAATGACCTAACGTTATTTAACATAGGCCTCGATGTAAACTCAGTCACTTTTTGTTAACTTCAAACCTCTGGCTACTCCCTCAGATTGTCTCATGACTATCTGAGAGCCTCAAGCCAGAGCCACAGAACTGACAAACATTGCCAGCACTTAGTGTCAGAGGATGCTTTTCATCTACACACAGGGGTGAGCACCAAGGGTGATGCAGATTTAGACAGAAAAAATATACAGCTTGAGCAGTAATTTGTAATCTAGACAAAACCTTCTGTGCTAAGGGCACAGGTACCGCTTATGTCAAGATGTTAAAGATTTATGAAGACTTTTAAGGAGATATGTTGATTTTCTGAATGGTTTTGAAAGTAAGTGTTATCAGGATGCATCAATAGGTTTTGACTGTTCGTAGTTTAGGAAACATACTGTGCTTTTCACCCCAGATCACCTTGCAATTCTCACATTCATCCTTATGTGACATAATGCCGCTGAAACCAGCCCTGGAGCTATTATGCAATGCTAATGCCTTTTTTGTTTATAGTGGAAATCAGCCATTTTCCATGCAGCCTGGATGTTCCCATTCTGAAGTGTCCTACAAAATGGCATAGACGTTTTCTCTGTTCATTCTAACAACCTTACAAATTCAGCTTCATAGAAACTCACAAAGAAGGGGTTAGCCTAGTTAACACTGCTGATATTTCAAAACTAATAATAATTTATTTTGTGTTTGAGGTTGTATCTCCTGTACTTGGAAATAGCAATAAAAATGGTATGCAGCCTACTTTGTGGAAATATTCCACATATATGTGGAATGACTGTTAGAAAAGTAGTTCTTTTAGAAACATTAAAAAATTTATGATGATGTGAGAAATCAGGAGCCTATAGCAAGAAAAAAACACTAACTAGAATTTACAGTTCTTTGCTCCTAGTGAAAATCAAGAGGACTTTTACCCTTGACTGCAGCAGAAAGGAAAGTAGGCCTCCAAAGAAATATTTTTGAAAATCTCCATCACAGGTATCAGGGAATCCTACAAGGAAGGTAAAAATAATAGCACTCTGCAGATGAATGAGCTGATGCATTATTTGCTTTAAAATGGAAAAAGCTATTCTTAAAATATTAATCACCAATGCTCCCTTTCTAAGGATTGTTGTGGTGATATAAACAAACATTTTCAAGCAGCATGTCTTCTCTACTGCAGTGGACCTTAGGGAAACAATTATCACAATGGGCTTTTTTTCTTCAACAAGGAATAAGTTTGCTAGGAATGTGCTAGAAAGAATAGAAATTCCTGCTGTTGTGCTGTATTGATCTCTTTTCATGATGAAATATCTCTTTTGTGGTTATTTTCCCAACTAGTCTGAGTGACTGGGCTCCATCTGCTGTACAAGTGGCATTCCGCTTTAGGCATGATGTGTTACTACATCTATCTTTATGCTAAGTGGGAATATGATCTTCCATTTGGAGTATGGGAAGAGCACAGTTAAAATGTCTTTCCTGACAACACAGCATTACAGAGGAGGGTATAAACTGAGAATTTTTTTCTTTGTTGCTGCCAATTACACAAGAGTTCAATTCAGTTAATGAGTACCTGCTTGGATTCTCTGAATCGGGCTTATCTCATGCTTTAAGCTAAATTTATATTTATTTAGCTAAATAATGTACTTTAAAATATTTTCATTGCCATGTGATAGTTATTTAATTCTTTTGAACTTTGGTTTTCATGTGAATACAATTTTCCAACAGAAATTTCTAAGTTTAATACTGTATATGTAATTTGAGAGTTTTTCAAGAGAATGTATGAATTTGTCCTGTGAAGTCTTCTTTCATTATATTGTATTATACCATAGACAATGTACAGTGGTGTAACTGAGTTTAAAGAGACATCACCGAGGAGAAAGTGTTTTACATGAAAAGGCCACAAACACTACTTTCTGAGGAAGATAATAAATTTGGCTTTCTTTTCCCTCAGATACTCTGTAATTGTTATTACAATGCAAGGTCACAGAATTGTGAATTTCTAACACATTTATGTTTTTATTATTTCTAAAGTGAATAGAAATATTGATAGTTATCGTATCTCCAGGTTTCTAAAATCTACTTTTATTCTAGGCAGAAAATAACAACAGCTCATAGCTGGGGATGGGAGGGGTCAGGGAAGAGGATATTGTTGGTTTTTTACATTTCCACTAACAAGGAGGAAAGAAAAGCCAGTGATACTGTTAAGATGCTTTTTAAGAGTTGTAAGTCACTTACAAGTGTACAAACTATCATTTTCTGTAGGAAAATAAAATGGTAAAGAAAGCACCCCACATTGCAGCAGCATTTTGGTCATCTGACAAAATACGTAGTCAGTTTGAGCCAACAGAAAGAGACAAAAATCATTACAAACATGATGAAAAAGTAAGGACTTCCATTAAGTTTGTACTTGTACTTCTCATGGTTCCTAGTAGATAATTGGTTTAGCATCATGAGATGTGAAAGTATAGTCTTTCCTCTGAAAAGAATGAGAAATTATAAATTATGTCACTTGTCTTTGGAATAAAAGGTGTATCTTTTATTTCAACAATTATTTTATAATATGCAATCTTTCACTGAAGAACTTTCACTCAGCAACGGTTATATATGGTGAGTTTGGGGGTTTTTTTGTTACAAATCTTACACACATTAGAGTAGTTGAAACCTGAAGACATTGTGACTGATACAGCCCTATCTTTTTTACTAAGGAGAGAAACCAGCTTTGTCTTGTCTTTTCTGGAAGGGCCATATGGAGGTGTTGCTGTGCCCTCTGTAGGAGGCATATATCCCCATCCATCCATCTCTCCGCCCACGTGGAGGAAGCTATGGCAGCTCTTATGGGGAAAAGGCATCTGGCCAAGCAGAATCATCCCCTGAGCTACATCCAGCTCCCAAGATACTAGAGACCATCCCAGCCAGAACTGCTCATGGCTGCATTAGTTTGAGCTCTGAAAATAACCATGAACCTTGGCAGAGCCCAGAAACTGGCATTTTACGGAAGACTGTTCTTGTCCTAATACTTGTTTAGAAAAAACAACAAACACAACCTTGAATGTAAATTCCTCTGAATTTCTTTAATTTAACATTTCAGATTGCACAGCTCCTGTGAAAAATTGAGTAAGATGACTGCATTTTGAAGGGATTTCCTTCTACAATTATTACTAACAGTGTGTCCATTGCTTTTGGTTAATTGAGCAAACAATGCCCTTGATAGTAATTTCCTTTCAGCACAGTCAAAGGCAAAGTAATTAGTTAATTGCCAGAAGGGGTTGTTAACTGCTGGTAATGAACCACTATTGAGGAAATTACTGCTGCAATATCATTAGATACTGCAAGCATGTGTGTGCTGCCTAAAATGGAGGGGGAAAAAATCTTTCCAAATAATATTAGCATAGATAAGGTAGAGAGCCGTTCTTTAATGAAAGCTTACATGTGCACAGAAAACAAAGGCACACACACCAGCACAGATGTCTCACAATTTTATAGTTTTAACTAATTATCATATCTAGTGGGTACTTCCAACCCGAAAACCATTTGCCCCTGGTACCACCCTCAGAACTGCCTTGTTGGAGCCTTTCCAAGGATTCTGGGCCCTCTGTCTTGTTTTGACTACAATATATCTTATTATTCCAGTCCAGGTGCATGTCCCAAACTGGATGTCCTTGCTAAAAGTTCTTTCCTTGAAAAGACCATTAAACAGAAATTCAGGAATGTAACATAAACCATGAGAAAGGGGTTTAGTAACTGTTGACTCTATTTCAAAGTGTAAGAAACTTATACAGCTATATTAAAATCAACAAAAACCTAAAAATGTCTAGGCATCATCTCCCCTTTTAGAAAATTGACAAAAATTTTATCTGGTCTAGTCTCTACCACTTATATTTAACATTATACCATAAAGACGAGCAACAACTACAGCATCAGTTTACACAGTGAGTTATGATGCAGACACTAACTTAATATAACTAATATGAACAGTTGTTTTACCCAGGTCCAGTTTAGTAACCATGAAGTAAGATTATGGAAGATATCTTGAAAGCCCAATGAGACATCTTCAAGAGTTACCTGATGTAGAATTTGAGTTTGTTTCCAAATTTCAGTCACATCTTTAGCAATTCTTCTTCTCTGATCTATAAATAACAACTGGTGTTAATGATTGTACACAAGCCTCCTTGTGAGGCTGGTAGAAAATCCAGAGCCATTCTGTTCTGCAGAACTACATGAGACAAACCACAAACCTCTTCTTTTAAGGCCATGATTGCATCTGAAGTATGGTTTTCAATATGTTCAATAATGGCTGAAATGTTAATAATTGCTTTTTCTGATTCAACTACTCCTCAAGAAGGAAAAAGGGCTCTAATCACAGTGTGAAAAGTCGTGGGACATTCAACAAGGGGATAGTTGGATCTTTCTATCCTTCTTACATAAATTCTTATCCACCCACTTTGTTCTTCAATTTGATCAAATATCATTATGTTTGGGATTATAGCCCCAAAGCCCAGTTTTTATCAAGGGGCAAAACTTTCCATGCTTCATTTTTACATATCCAATACCATCTTGAACCCTGCAGGGGAATCATTCTCCAGGGTGTCTGTGCTGATCTTATGACCATTTTTGGTGTTAGCCTTGTTTTGGATTCAGTTCTATGGCAATATGGAGGGAGAATGACCTTTCCTGTGACATTAACAATCATGCAGGAAACTGCATAACTTTCTTGGTCAGGAATTAAGCTGCTTAGGGCTGTAGGTATGTAGGCCTTAGTGACTTGTGTCCAACTTCCAGATGCTAAAACATTTGAGTGATCCTGGAACTCACTAATTCACTAAGACACTAGTTATTAAAGGCCAGTTATTATCCTCATCCATTGTTGGCTACAAATCCAACAATCATTTTTATGAAGAATATTGGATACATTTTGGACTAGAGCCACATGCACATTTTGGTTCCAAACCTGAATCATGGTTACCAACTGTGCAGGCAATAAACACAAGAAAAATCAGTTTAAACCACATCATTCTCATCTGTATCAGTCTCTGTTTTTTCCAGTTGTTCCAGGAGCAAGGGCCCTCTTGACTCTGGAGTAGTAAATTCAGGGTTCTTTGCCAGCAACCTTGACTGCAGTGAGCTACCAGTGGGTTACCAGAACTTGAAATGGACCTTTCCGCTTAGTTTTCAGAGGATCACTATCCTACCATTAAACATAGACCCAGTCTCCAGACTGGAATAGATGAGCAAGTGTGTCCAATCCTATGGCTCTGGATAACATGATAAATCTCTGAAGTTTCTGCAAAGTAGAACTTAAAGCCATTAAATACTTCTGTAAGTCAGTTTTCCCCCTTATGTGAATTTCTCCCGGAATATGCGGAGTTTGATACAGCCTGGCATATCATATTTCATAGGGACTTATGTTGTCTCCCCTCCTTGGTTGTATGCAGATTCTCAGTAAGGCTGCAGGCAAGGCCTGGACCTATGACATAGATGTCTCTTGACAAATCGTGCTTACTTGTGTTTTGAGAGAACCATTCATATGTTCAACGTTGCCACTCGCCCGAGGTCTGTAAGGAGTATGCAGATCCCAAACAATCCCCAGAACACAACTAGCCTCCCCCACTACTCTTGTAACGAAGTGTGGCCCTCTGTCTGATGGCATTCCCAAAGGAACTCCAAATCTTGGAATTATAGGATTGAGCAAAACTTTTACCACTTTTTTTGCTGTGTTAGTGCCACAGGGGTAAGATTCAGACTGTCCACTGAAGGTGTCAACCAACACCAGTATGTACCTGTATCCTTCTTTATGTGGTAACTCAGCAAAATCTATTTGACAATAATCTCCAGGAAGGTCTCTGGCCTTTGTTACCTCCAGCACCACTCTTTTGCTCATATCAGGATTGCTTTGACAGCAGATTTCACATTTGCTTACTATAGACTGCACAATTTTGGTCATTCCCATTCCTGTTACTATCTTCTTCAAATATTTCTGTTCCCCAAAGGATGCCATTATGTTCCCACAGAGCTATCTCCGAAAGGAGTAGGAGTGGGACTATGGCCTGTCCTGTAGGTGTAACAGCCCATCCATCTTCTTTGATTTTAGCCTTAAGGGACTTAATTAAGTGGTGGTTTCTCTTATCATACTTTGAGGTAAACCCTGACAGATTGATTTCCTCCTGTAGTATTAATGATAGGGGAGAAATACTGTTTCTGATATTTCTCTACATTTTTCCTGCAAAGGAGTTGTAGCACATATATTGCTGAGCAATAGAGAAAAAAAAAAAGAAAATAAAAGATAAAGAAGAGGGAGAAAACAACTACCATTTAGAGCAAAAAATTTATCACCCTGTAAAGAATTATGCTTCATGTGGCTAGTAATGACAGGAATTTTCAATGCAATATTCCAAATCCATTAATATTTCATTTTAAAATATTTACCATTTGATCCAGCCTTGTATAGAGCAACAATACCTTGCTGCTATTAACATGATGAAATACAGTGTAATGTATTTTTATGTCATTTACACTAAAGAATTTTAAAGAACACCCTCATTCTAGTCAACATACGATTTTGTAAATAGATTTGGACCAAACTTAAAGGACGGATGATGTTGTCACACTTCTCACTAATGACTGTTCTTTGTGGTCAGATTTAGCAACACCCCTGGTGTGTATCTCAAAACCAGAAAGGGTTTGTTTATGCTTATATCAAGTATATGCAGGTCAAAAGAGCTTTAGAAGGCTAAATTATAGTGTAACTGCAACAAAAATAGGAATTAAGCATTCGATCATTTTTTTCAAGAATTTTTAAAATTTGTGATAATACACTAATAACACCTTTCTTTTTAGACTGAGTAAAAATGTCCCTGTGCACCATATTTCAGATGTTCATGCAGAATCCTGTAATAAAAGTTTTCAATGTATTAAACCCAATTACATATAGGAACTGTCTGCGCAGAGTAAGCCCAGTGCAACACACATATTTCATGAAAAATAATTTTTTGGGTGTACTGCACATTCCAAAAATCACAGAATAACAAAATCACAGTATTCCTCAAGCAAGTCCACCTGGGGCTGATTGCCCAAGACCATGTTCAGATGATTTTTTTTTATGTCTCCAAGATGGGCAACTTCACTTCTCTGGGCAAACTCTGGCAGTTCTTGGTGGGTCTTGATGATCAGACAGACTGTCCTGTGTTTCAGTTTGTGCCCACTGCCTCTGATCCAGGACACCACTGGAAACAGTCTGTCTTCCTGTTTTTTACACCATCCTTTCAGGCATTTATGTACATTGATCCTCCTGCACCTTCTCTTCTCCAGGCTGGAAAGTGCCACCTCTCTCAGCCTCTCTTCACAGGAGGTGCTCCAGTCCCTAGTCATTTCTGTGGCCTTTTGTTGGACTCTCTCCAGAACGTCCATTTTTCTCTTTACTGGAAAGCCCAACACCAGATGCAATATTCCAGAGGTGGTCTCACCCATGCTGATTAGAGGGACAGGAGCACGTCCCTTGACCTTCTGGCAACACCACTCCTAATGCAGCCCAGTGTTGCAAAATGGTTGAGAAATGGTTAAAGGGCTGCAGGCCTTGGCCCAGTGGGGGACACCCCCCACCCACACCCTCCCCCGAGGCAGGATCCTGGGAAAGGCAGTAGTTTCTCAGGAATAGAGATAAGAGACTTAGAACAACAGTAGCTCTCAGGATAATGAGCAAGGCTGCGTGGCCTTGAGTTATCAAACGGAATATTACAGCTGAGTAAAACAGGCCTTACAGCCACGAGAGGGTGGGGGTATGGAGATGTAACGTTTAACATTTAACCAATTATTAAGTCGATATTATCATATTCATTAAGCCTATGGATAAATACAGTAGTCTGATGCTCAATAAACGGAAGCTTGCTTATCAATCATATTGGTTGGCCGCATCCTTCCCTCACCGCCCGCGGCAGCCCAGGATAATATTTTCCTTCTTTGCTGCAAGGGCAAATTGCTGGCTTGTGTTCAACTTGATGTCCACCAGTATCCTTTTCTGCAAACCTACCTTTCAATTGCATTTCATAAACATAAGCACATATGAAAGTTGTTAAAAAGCACTCACATATATACTCTGGGAATAGAACACAGAAACCAGCAACTTGTATGGCAGCGTCCACCTCTTCTGAGTAATTTGTCTGTACGCAAACAACCCATAGATGACTCTGCTTGTCTGAGTAAGCCTTTGAGGTGAGTTTTACCTGGTATACAGATACCAACAGTGATCTACTACTTATCCATGTCTGCTGTGTAAAGGGTTATTGTCTTCTTCTACAAGAAAAGCCCCTGCTCTAGCAAAAGTGTTCAGAAAGTTGAAAAAAAACCTGCACCACCACTTCAGAGGAAAGATTAGTAGAAAATTCAGTGAAATAGTACCATTAATTATGAAGTTCCTAGAAAGCTGCAGCAATATAAGTGAGTTTCTACAATTCGGTATATACTGCCAAGAGTTGTAACTATTTCATTCTATTTACCTCTTCATCTCAAATACATTGGTTAGAGCATGTTACTAATAATGTCAAGGTCATGAATTTGATACCCGTAAGGGCCATTCACTTCAGAGTTGGACTCAATGATCCTTGTGGGTCCCTTCCAACTCAGAGTATTCTGTGATTCTGTGAAATTGTTATCTGTTAGTTATATATTTCTACCTATCCAGTAAGTTTTTTTTTATAGATTACATATTAGCTAAAAATCTGAGAATGTTTACATTATATTTCATTTGTATAATTACTAGCTAACTGTAATTTATTGATGAATATTCTCTCAGGATTAGGACTTCATACACAAGTTCTCAAAAGGAAAACATTTTAGTAACATAAAAAAGATACTTTTGGATAATATTATTTGTCATTCTTGCTTTCTTTGATGAGTAATTCTGAAATAGATTTTAGTAAAAAAGTACAGAGTTGCAGTCAACTCTAATGTTCAGTCAACTCTTATGTTCAGACAGTACACAAGGGAAAGAACAAAAAGAAAGGTACTGTATTTTATATAGGTAACATTATTGGTCTAGTACATGCATTAAAGGACAGAAAGGAGGCACTGTGAAGTAGAAATTGATGCACAGAAACTCAGAAACCAAACTGACTGTAACCATGTCTCCTATTTGTGATCTATTTCAGACTACATAGAAAACACCTTCTTAAGGTATCTAAGATCAAATACCTTAGTTCCAAGCACTCCAGTAAGTATAAAGGAGATTCAGAGCAGCTCAGCAGAGATCTTGGACTGACAGTGAGTACTGACCTATAATTCTGCACAAGAAATTTTCTATATTTCTGTACAAGAAACATAATTGTTTCACATAATTAGCCCAGCATAGTCCCAAGCCAGCAAGAAACATAAGCAAGTACTGAAATCTGAGTGTCTTAAAACTCATACTTTCCTTAGGTTGAAGCCCTTGGAAATAGCTATCCTTCCCCAATAGAAGATTAGTTCCCTACCTCTCTTACATAGCTTTGCAATGTAACTAGATAGCACTTTAACTATCTAGATTTAGGTTGCCACTTTACTTCTTCAAATCCAGCTGTGAGACTCTCAGAAAGCCCTGCTTAGATGCTCCTTAAACTAAAAGACACTAATCAAAACAGCTGACCAATGAATTATTCTAGGTGCCAGACTTCTGATGCTGGATACCAATATTCTGTACATATCCTGAAGATGCCAAGAAGCTGCAAATGTGAGTATGGCAGGTTCTCAAATTAGGCATTGTGCTGCTTGGCTTGTCTGTTGGGACTAATGTCAGATATATCCTTACATGCCAACAATTAATTCAGATTTCAGATGTTTTATTGTTAGAGGAAGGGATGTCAGGTTATCTCTGAATAATTCACTTCTATTTCACTTTTTTGGGAGGTGGGTGATCTGCTTTCAAATTTCTCTTCCAAATTAGTCACACAAGGTAAGTGAGGACCTGAATCTTTTCACTGGGATGTGGTATAAAAGAGAAACATTGTTTCTGCCTGTTTTCTCATAGTAAAGCCATTAGAAACTAGGATTAATAATCTAGATCCAAGTTCCTCCACACTACAGGAAGTACTTTCCTCCTGACTTCCTTAGCAATGGTGCTGCTCAGCAACCTTTTCTAATTCTTCATTGGTCTTTCTTACAGACTGGCTTGGGGCACTCTTACTCTCCTAGTGTCTGCCTAAGAATAGGATCCTGGAAATTTCTATGTGCAAGAAATTCCTAAATCTGGACTGACAATTTCAGTAGGGACAAGTCAGCATTACCAGTCAGCATTAGTAAAATTAATCTCATTTGTAAACTGATGTTCTTGTTGCTCTGTGTCCCATGTGCCTGAACTTTCAGTTCAGTGCTTCCTGTTCTCACCTTTACGTTTCACTGTTTCACTGGGATAATTGAATCCCTGCAAGAGGTAGTAGTTTGTTCCTCCCTAATTTGAGATCAATACCAAATTCTTGCTGCTTTAAATTATACAGAATCAGATGTGATTCAAGATCAGTTTCTGGGACTCTCACAGATAGAAACTGAGAAGGTGCAGAACCATTTGCAGGCCCATAGCCTCAGCTATAAACTCCTTCTAACAATTACTGTCTTTCATTTGCTTTCAACATCCCATGCACACCTGCAGTACTTAAAAATTGTAGTTGTAAGAGGATGGAAAAAATTGTTAAAAGACTAAAGGAGTTTGTTATGAGTGACCAAAATAGTGAACTAAAAAAATATTCTTCTGGGCTTAACATGCCATACAGAAAATGGATTTAGCTTGGAAAATCAGCTGTTCAGGATTGTCTGGGCAACTGGCATTTAGTTCAAGTGGAGTCCACTATATAACCTCTGTAAAAATATCAAATCAAGGATTAGCCTTATCTGAGATTTAACTTGCTAGTGATCTAAAAAGGTTACTCCACTGAAAAATTTTGGGCTCAATCTATATTTGGCTGCAAATAGAAAAGAAAAAAATTAAAACAACTTTATTAACTTTAGAGGTGTCAGGTAATGTGCAGATTTTCTATTTTTAAATGAATTTCAGAGAAAAATATACACATTTTATTTCCATAGCTGCAAGGATAAACCCACAATTAAGAAAAATAATCATTCGTGTTCCAGATTTCCAAGTCACACAGTGAAACTGAGTGAACATGAAGTGGGGCATGGACAACTGAAAGTGAACTAAGATATTTGAATAACATTGGCCCATAACAGGAAATTATGAATGTATCTTCAAGTGTAATTATTATAAACCAATTTGGTTGAGCAATATCTATATGCTTAGTTTCAAATCAGAAATTAGACTGGGGTTTGATTGGTTTGTTTGGGGTTTTTTTAGAAGTCTACCAACCTTTTGATATACATAAACTAAACTAGTCATATTGCCTTGCAGTTCCCAATGAGATAGAACATAGTAAATGTATTTCAAGATTAAATTATGGACTGAAAGTTCTTATGAGAAATACTTTATCTTGCTACAGAATCTGACAGGGCTTTTTTTTTATCTAGGATTTGACAGATTATTTAATTATTGATTTCATCCTGAAGAAAACAAAATTATCTATATCTTTCTATACTGTGTCATAGAAGAGATTTGCAACTCCAGGTTCTTAGGTAATGTGGCTGACTTTAGTGCCATGCTGCAGCTGAGTTAATCAAGCTGGTTTAGAGTCTGGCTTATTATCCTGAATGCAGAGCTGAAGTACTGCAGCTGTACTGTTTTCAAATATCAGTTGATGACTTCGTGTTAACTATAGCTTTGCATTGCACTGAAGAACCATACCAGCAAGCCTGGAGCTAGCTCAGAGACCTTCAGGCTGAAAACATGCTTTACTCTGTTTTTCCCTAGTCAGAACACAACAGGTTTTGTGAGCATGAGGGAGTTAATTTTGCAAAGGTCTTTCATTTTCTTGAAGAAATTATGACTAAAAAAGAATCCATAACATATATTGTTACCACCAGCTAAACTGATGCTTTTATTTTCTGTATTCTCCTTATATAATTTGAAGAACATACTACAAGCTCTTTGTTTGCAATGTAAACTGAGCTGCCAAAAAAAAGGAACATTTCAAGCAGAAGGTGATTTTATTTGAATTGAAAAAAAACCACCTAATGTTCACGGAAATACTAAAATGTGCATTATGAATGGGTTTCCTATTTCATCCAGGGTTCATTCATGTTCTAGTTCAGCATAATCAAAGAACCATAGAAACATATAGGCTGGAAAAGACCTTTAAGATCACCAAGTCCAATAGTAAACCTAATGTAAGTTGTTATATGTTAACAGTCCCTTATATAGGACCCATACCACAGGCATCTTGCATTCCACAACCATGTAGGTAAGCATGCCTAAGATGGGCCTGGGGGGTGCCTGTTGTTGAATTTTACTGGCAAACCACTTCCTTTACTGATGGAACCTTGACAGAAATCCACTTATATGTTAATATGTATTAACAGGAAATTCTTATGAAATTCAAAAGAATAAGATAGTAGTATAAGCAGTGATCCTCTATGAAGAACCTTGAAGGGAAGCAAATTATTTATTTAGGGAATTTGCTACTCCTCTTTCCAAAATTATATTAGGCTTGTGGATGATGTTCTATACATTATTCTTTATTTCATGTTAAGAAAAGAAAAATTTTCCAATAAGAGATTTCCATTATATAGATAAAACTTCACTGTCATGGGATGGCAATAATTCTGACATCTGAGTTGTTAACACATACTATGAAGTATAGCATTTGAATAAGTTAATTTTTCATTATAAATATCACCATTGTAGGTAGCTTATGAAATGTAAAGAAAAAGCAATTGAAAAAATGTCAGAAAAATATTCCAAGATGCTATTGGTTTATCCAGTTTATATTATCTAAAGATCAAGTGTGACTGAGGTTCCTTAGTATTAAGTGGTTATTATTCAGTACTTCAGCAGTGTCAAGTTTGACATCTAGTACTCTATGACACTGCAGAACAAGAAATGTAAGCTGAGTGCTGCTGGAAATGGGAAGAAACTCAGCTTTTAACCCTGGGGTGTTATATAAGAACTGCATCACTGTGCCTGTCCAAGTTCTGCTGGCATCAGCTGAAACGCTGCAGCAGGAGTCATCCACCACCTTGACATTCCATGTGAATCCATAGCTAACAGCAACCACCTCCAGAGTAAAACAGGTCCACTCTGCAAAAAAGAAAGCATCAAAGCAGCCAACAGTGGAAGTAGGGCAAATGCATTTGATAGTTCATATTTAACAAACTGCCTGTAGTGACTTTTTTCCTTGAAATTTAACTGGTCTTAGAGACAGCACTACTAAATTTTTCTCATATTGTGACCTTCTTGAAAATGTCAGTAACATTTGCAGATGACATTTTGTTAACAATATTGTTAGCCTAGATTGTTTTCATTAGAATAATTGCATATGGTAAGTATGAGGAGGTCTATCTTTCTTATTTTCTAGTGTGCCTATTATAGAATCATAGAATGGTTTGAGTGGGAAGGGACTTTTTAAAGGTCATCTGGTCCAATCTCCCTGCCATGGACAGGAACACCTTTCAATAGACCAGTTTGCTCAGAGCCGCATCCAACCTGGCTTTAAACACTTAAATCAGGGATGAGGCACCTGCCACTTCTCTGGGTAATCTGTTCCTGTTTTACCACCCTCACTGTAAAAAGCTTCTTTATATCTAATCTAAACCTACCCTTCAGTTTACAACCATTACCCCTTGTCCTATCACCACATCCCCTTGTACAAAGTCCCTCTCTAGCTGTCTTGTAGGCCTTTTTAGGTACTGAAAGGCTGCAACAATCTCTCCCCAAAGCCTTCTCTTCTCCAGGCTGAACAATCCCAGTTCTCTCAGGCTTTCTCCATAGGTCCCTCTGGGTGGCATCACATCCTTCAGGTGTGTGTGTGTCAACTACACCACACAACTTTGCAGGTGTCACCTGTATACTTACTGAGAGTGCACTCAATCCCATTGTCTATTTCATTAATGAAGACATTAAATAACATTGGTCCTATTACAGATCCCTAAGACACCACCTGGCCCTTCTGTCCATAGGGACCCTGAGCCACTGACCAGTGCCCTCTGGATGGAACTGTCCAACCAATTCCTCATCCACCAAACTGCACATCCATCAAATACTTCTCTCTCCAATTTAGACAGAAGGATGTTGTGGCTTTACAGAGGCTTTACAGAAGTTCAGATAGATGTCATGCGTAGCCCTTCCCCTGTTCATTGATGTAGCCATTCCATCATAGAAGGCCACTGGGTCGGTCAGGCAGGACTTGCCCTTGGTCAAGCTGTGTTGGTTGTCTTGAACCACCTTTCTGTTCTCCATGTGCCTCGCAGAGCTTCTAGGAGGATCTGTTCCATGACCTTTCCAGGCACAGAGGTGAGGTTGAGAGGTTGGTAGTTCCCAGGGCCCTCCTTTCTACCTTTTTTTAAGATGGGTACAATGTTTCCCTTTTTTCAGTCACCTGGGACTGCCATGACTTTTCAAATATCATGGAGAGTGACTTGGCAACTACATCAGCCAGTTCCCTCAGGATTCCGGGATGCATCTCATTAGATGCTGAAGACTTATACTATATCCCTGTTCCTCAGAAGGTCACAAACCTGATCTTCTCTTATGGTGGAAGGCAACTTGCTCCAACCACCTCTGTCTTGCAGTTCATCCACTTGACTACACAAGTCTTCCATATGTTTAATACAGCTGTTAAAGCCTGGATAAATGTTAATATTAATTTATTTGCTGTTTAATGTGTTAATATATATTTTAAGAAGGCATCTGTGTGAGAATATGAGTATGATAAATTATCAGAGCATCAGAGCAATAATTTTTCCAATTTGTCCAAAGTTCCCTTGTCTGTTGTTTTTATTGTTAGGTTTTTTTCTGTCATGCATTTCCCAACTTAAAAGAAGCAAAATGAGTGGGCATGCAAAATTATGTGTCAAGACTTCCATTCTACTGTGAATAAAAGACCATATTTGAATCTTGGAACAAATACAATATTGAGAGACATGTATTTACATATTAAAGCAAGGGGTTATTAAAATTGTATGGAGAAAGACAGGAAGACAATTTTTAAAATTGTATTCTAACATATACAAAATGGGTAACAATAAGACAAAAGAAATTACATGATGAAAAGGAAATATCTGATGTTGAAAGAAAAATAACAGTTTTACTTGATTATGAATAGGAACTCATAAGATTTGTTTGCAGGTGATAAAAACTGAGCTAGTGCTGATCAGTATACTGCTAGTATATTGTGTTGATGTTAAGAACATATTAAGATAAGGTAGGTAGTTAATATCTTGTGGGTATCATTATATCACTGAGATTTAACTATTTGGTTTTATCTAACATTTACAAGTTCTACTGAAGAAATGGCTCTCCAAAGCAATCTACTACAGCTGAAAAACATGTTCCAGGCTTGCTGTTTGCCATATAAAATTTAAACAGTGGTAAATGCCAGTTAGTAGATCTTCAACCAGAAATCCAGAAGTATCACATGTTTTTTCATTGTTTGCATTCCTGGAGAACAGAAATTATGAAACTATAAAGCCAGAACATATCCCACATTCAAATGTCATGAGAAGACATCTCCACAATTACTGCAACTCAGGTGGGAAGAAACAAGTATTTTTAGACTGGGATGAAATTTAAGACATTAGATTGAGCGGAATGTATTAAACTAAAAGCTTGAGTCACATATGTGACAATACAGGCTCTTACTAGTTGTAAGACAATTCAGCCAAAAAGCTGTGCTGATCATTGATTTTTTGATGTTTGGATTAGAATAAATATTCCGATATATTGGGGGGTGTGTAATTTCTACTGTTCCAAACTCCTCCCTTGGCCTCTGATTCCTAAAACATATCAACCTACTGATTTTTTTGCAAGGAGAAAAGCACAGTTTGAACCATTGCCCAGCCAAAAGGTGAAATAGTGAATCTCTTCTAATCTTTCCAGTATTGTTCCTGAGGAACTGCAATATAAAATTTACCACAAACTAGGTGTCTGCCAAGAAAACGCCTGTGATAATCCAAATTTTTAAATGAACTAAAAGCAGACCAGGGGCTATAGCATCAATTTTATTTAAATATTTGAGAGTGATTAATACACAGAAAGACAGTTTACTAATGCCTTACCCATCTGTAGATTAAACAAAGGCTCATTAGCTCACATGAGACAGTTTGGCTTTATTTTTAGCTACAGTATGGATGGTGCAATGCCTCTTCTTTTAGCATTTTCATTTTGCATTGCCTTCAGTCCTGACATGAAAGTTAACATTAATCTGCCAACTCCTTCTGATTGGATTGCTTTGGAAGTCACTCCAAAGTCACAATGGCTAAATGGGATGAAGCTGTAAGAGAGAAATGCATTGCAGTTAATACCTCTGCAGTACTGAAGTTAAGCCAGGGCCAGCCCTAATTCCTGAAAGAAAACAAATCCACAATAATCCATCCCTTAATTCTGAACAGAGTGGCATAATGCCAAAAAATATAAATCATGTATTCCTTACTAAAACACTGCATCTTATTCCACCACGGTTTCTCTTGGCCTTTTATTCATGTATTTTGAGGTCAACGAGCAGCATACATGTGAAGGTGTTATCTGTCCTGACACTTACAGCATTCCAGTGTTCTCCTGAAATAAGAAGACTTGGGTAGAGAATGCTTGCTGAAACAAACAATTTTGGTTTTTGTTGCAACAATTAGAAGGCAAAAATTAAGGTACCTCATAGTTCTCTCCTCTCAGAATTCCTCTGAGAATATTTTCAGTCATTTAATCCATCTAATGTCCAGCTGGCTAAAACTAGAGCTGGTACTGATTTTTCATGGTCTGGGTCAGATTTTGGTTCTGCAAGAAACAAGGATGATCCCATTCATGTATAATTAGTCTCTGTTTGGAGATTTTGATTAGGATCAGGCTGATTTGAGCCCAAATCTAGACTGTGTTACTTAGAACTTCTTCTCCCTAAAGTGCTTTTATGATGATAACTTAGTGTGACAAAAAGAACCCGTTTAGACGTTTCTATCTTACAAAAAGAAGTGTCCTCATGTAGAAATAACCCTCAAAAATGTCTTACTAACATGAAATGTCCCACAGAAACAGATAATCACTTTGGGATGAGTTAGGTGGCTAGAAAGTATTTCTAAATGTTAGGACTAATTTAGAAGTCCTTAGGATGCCTTTGTGACAGTATTTTTATAATGTAAGCCTCATAAGTTATTAAAATATATTTTTTCAACCTTATGTTAAATAAAATTATAAAAATAATTTTGTTCATTACCTGTCAAGAGATTAAAAACAAGAATAAAGTGGAGTGCCTGACTTGTTTTAGGGTTGGCAAGCCTTGCTATGAATGAAATACTTCTAACTGCTGTAAAGCCTTGAAGTTACTCATCTCCTCAAAGAGTCAAGTATTTCAAGAAATTCACCTGAAGGTTCTTCATAGACTAATGGAAAAGTAAACCTGTTTTCAAGCATTAGATATACATATTTATAACAAAAATATATTTGCACATTATGAACCCAGTCTGAATCCCTTTCTCTGACACTTAGTCAACTTTGTATTATTTCTGCAACCCAGACTGCAACCATCACTTTGACAAGACTGAAACCCTCAGCATTGAGAAGACCAGAAGAAAAGCATCAACAGGATGCTGTCAGAATCAACAGAATGGTGGTACTTTTCTACTTAATCTGTCTGTCACTCTCTCCACTCCTTCCCCCTTTTCTTATTTCTATCTCTGTTTACCTCACATTTACTGTTAAATAAAAACCCATACTACTGACTTTAGCATTTGATCTTGTTTGCACCTTAATTTGGACAGAGGTATCTCTCTAATAATTCAAATAACATGGATGAATGGCTGAAGAGTGTTGCAAAACAGTAAGTAGCCATGAGCCAGTCCCTCATAACTTGGCAGATATGCCTTCAGTGCTATCTGATGAAATGGCCGAACCTGATGAAAAAATACAACTTCATATACAACCTGACATTTGAAACTGTCATGATCAACTCATCAGTACCATGCTGATGCAGCTGTTTGCCTCTGTTCACATGGCTATAACTGCAGTTGTGTGGTAGGCACTCACCTATATATGTATGTAAGATAATATTCATGACTGTGGTTACCATCTACTTTTAAAGGTTGAAAACCCTACTTACCTCCAGAAAATGCTGCAAACAATTGACTTACAAGTGAACTATAAATAATGTTCACAGCACAGAGCCCGTGCAACATACTGCTTTAGCATTACTGAATATTCAGAACCTGCTGCCTCTGGTAGCTATGTATGTCATGTTCATGACAGGTTTAGGCTTCAGTAGCCCAGAGCCTAAGATCCAGCATGTGTTTTGGAGCTAGAGTATTTGCAGATTAGTGAACACCAGCCACAGGGCCAGGTATGATGTGGAAACTTGAAAATGCAGTGTCTGTACTGACATCCTGAATATTACCACAAAATAATAAGAAATATAAATGCTGTGAGAAGATGAGGAGGCTAAGTGACAAATGTTGCCAAATGTAAAGCAATTTAGGCAGCTAGGGACCCAGCCTCCATCATATGCAAGACTTCTGCTGTAGGCAGATTTTTAAGAAAAGACTGCAGGCATGGAAAATGGATGAAACTGGGTTTAGCAAGAATAGATTTTAGCAGATAAAGCTGATAAAAGATTCAGCATCATCAAAGCAAGTGTGATAGAACATAGGAGCATCTCTGGATGGGCAGCTGCATGTTTTCAGTCATGCTGGTTTGATCCCTGGAAGTGAGTGAACCAGCCACTCTGCTGCTTTTGTGTACCCTTCCCTGCACAGTCACAGTGCTCAGCTTGGTGATGGCTCTATGAGAGAAAGATCTTCCATGTATTTCCAGTCAGAATGATGTAGTAAGTCTCCAGCATCACCATCACGACAGTACAGCCTTGCATTTAGTTCCCTATTTGGCAGGAACAGAATAAGAAGAAAATGGGTTAAGAAAGGGTCCCAGCTACTGCAGCCTGGTGTACACAGGGTCAGCTCAGTGTTTGTGTTCAGCACTGCATTATCCTCTGTGCCAAGAAAGTTTATTGTCTTGGAGGCAGGAGGATATGAGGTCATGGAGGTAAGAGTCTAGTAGTGATACAACCATCTCTTTACTATGCTGCATCTCACATAGTACATTCCACCAGAACATAGAGTGCTGTGGTGCATACACATCTCCGTTGTCTCTACATGAAGGCAACTTGTGTTCACTCACATCTAGTAGCTCAAGATCTGTGTGATGAGAATGTGGTTACATTTATAGATATTGAAAAAAATCACTGCATTTGCACTGTGTTTCTTGTCAGCAAGCTTGGCAGACCAAAGCAGGCCACTCTCACCTGTCTTGGAGTCTGTACACCTGAGATGTGAACTGATTAGCTAACTGAACAGTCTAGTTGACTAAGTTAATGTATAGATCAAAGATCTGACTGTGATGCTAACATTTCAATACATAAATCAAGATACCAATAAAACATTTGGGGTCTGAGCATTTGTTCTGAGGCATTAAACAAACAAAAGAAATAATCTGCTTCTGATTATTTTTTTTTCTTTTTAATATTTCCCTAGGCAAAGCTATCCTGAAGATCACTCAGCCATTGCTGTCAAAACCCAAGATTATAGTAAGTTTCACATCTTGTGATAAATGATGTCTTTGGTTTATGGGAATGAATAATTACATGTAGAAACACTGTAATCTTGAGTTACAATTGGTTAAAAAAATCAGCTATTGTAGTCCATAGCAAATTTGTATATTTTTTTTTACTTTTTTGTAAAAAGTGCTGGTAAAAAAATCCCTCTATAGCTACTTGTGGGGAAATGCTGAAGTTGATTAAACAGAAATGCCATCAAATGCATAAAGGGCTGAATTACATTATTTTGATCTAAGTCCCAAACAAGTATAGGTCCATTCTTTTGCTACTTTGACATAGCACCAGTAATTGAAATTTGAGGTCTGTATTCCGGACTGTTTTCCAGCTCTGTAGTAAGGACAGAAAGTTTGAATGTAGATAGGGACCTTACTTGAACCTTTGCCCTCTGCCTCACCACATTTTACTCATTATTCTGTTTCAATCTGCTGCTAAAGGATTCCTCCATCAGCTTTCAAATACCTAAGCATTACACATTAAACTGTGTACATTCAAATAAAATTAATCTCCAATGTGCCACTTTTAGTGTACCAGTTGCTAGCAGAGCAAAATAATGTTTGAGTTATTCTTAAAGTCAGTGGAAAGCATCAAATATTCTCCCGAGAGTTGTCAGTTGTGGGGTTAATATTTGCAGGAGAAGATTTAAAATCTCCACTGATTTTGTTTGGCAAAGGATTGCAACATGGTTTTTTCACAGAAACACTGTCAATTGTTCATGTTCTTTTGGCTTTTCTAGGACAAGGTTGAGGACTCCTAAACCTGTTGTTTCCTACAGGATACTGAATTTTGTTAAATTATGGCTGCATGGAGGGCTTTTAACATATTTTTAGCAGAAGTGAAAAAAAAAAGGGGTAATTAAAAGGGCAACTAGCAGATGATTTGGCAGCATTACACATAAAGCATAAACACTGTCTCCTTCCACTGTTGCTTCTTGATGTCATGTTCCTCTAACTGAAATGTCTGATATTTCCTCTGATCCATTTGAAGTCATAGAAAGAAAAAGGGAAAGAAAACCTTTTTAAAAAAAAATAAATTACATTTCCTTACATGAGCACTTCTTAAAAATTTGATGGCAAACAACATGTAGACCTCTTGAGCAGATATTATAGGAATTATATTTTTAAACAGCTGGGATTTTAATTATTTTTTAAAAAGGTGTTTTAATTATAAAAGGTATTTTATTTGTTGTGATTGTTCACCAATTTTTTTCTGCATATACCTGAAATAGTCTTAACCTTACTCCACATTCATATGATTTATCTTATATATCCTTATAATACAATTACTGCAATATTGCCTGTATTAAAAGAAAACAATAGAACAGAGACTTCTGTCTAGAACATTAATAGGTGGTGCTATTTATAGGAAGTTGGAAAAAATTGTTGATGTTCACCAAGTACTATCATATACTTTGGGAAATAACCTGAAGAAAACAACTTCATTTTCCTTTCCTTCTTTTCTGACAAACAAGCGTGGAGAATAAAAGCTACAGGGTATATATTGTAAAGTAATTATTTAGAGACCTAAGGATTTTGAGGTATTCATGTAGATTGTCTAAAGTTTCATTACAAAATCTAATTTTTGCTGAGATTTGCTTTGCTAAACACCAGAAATATGTTCTATGAGCATCTGAAATATGTACAGTAATTCAAATTCCTCCAGGTGCTTTAGGTGAAAGAATTCCATCAGCCAGACTCCTCACTGCCCTGAGTCTTTATGACATTACCTGTGTACCAGATACCACTAAGTTACTATAGAGTATTCCGGTGGTTTAGAAAACTGTGTAAGAACTTGGCAAGAGACAACCTCTCTGATGGTGATCTCCTTAGCACCTCATGTGGCCATTGTTCAGGTGCAGATAAATGGCTGAAGAGCAATAACTGCACAAACTAGTTCAAAACTGCACATCCTTAGAGAAGGGCTTAAAAAAGCTTGACACTAACTGGGAAATCAATGATAAGGAAAGGATTCCAATACTGTCTGGTTTTTTGGTTTCCTTTGGTGAAATTCCAGACTCTGTTCTTTAAGACGATGTAGGATTAGCTATGGTAAAAAATTACATAACCCTTGTCAAAGTTAAGCTGTCATTTTAATTAGATTAATTAATTTAAATGCTAAGATATGTAATGGCTGTGTTTTGTTTTATCACGTAAAGTACAAAAAATTAAATTAGAAGGTTATTACAAAAATCAAAGAGTTGGATTTTGGTACAAAATGGAATTTAGATATAAACTACCAGAAAAAGCATCCAGCTAATTGTTTCCTATCAAAGATTAGTCTGTCTGAATTTTGGATGTCCACATTTGCCAAGATGTTAAGTGGTGTTTTGAGAAAACACAAGTACCATAGAATCATTTAGGTTGAAAAAGAACTTTAAGATCATTGAGTCCAACCATAAACCTAACACTGCCAAGTTCACCACTAAACCATGTCCCTAAGTGCTACATCTACATGTCGTCTAAATACCTCTGGGGAGGGTGACTTTACCATTTCCATGGGCAGCCAGTTCCAATGCTTGACAACACTTTCAGTGAATTTTTTTTCCTAACATCCAATCTACACCTGTCCTGGCACAAGTTGTGACCATTTCCTCTTGTCTTATCTGTTATTACCTGGAAGGAGAAACAGACCCCCACCTTGTCACAGCCTCCTTCCAGGAAGTTGTAGAGAGTGATAAGGTCTCCTCTGAGACTCCTTTTCTCCAGGCTAAACAATCCCAGTTCCCTTAGCCACTCCTCGTAGGACTTATCCTGTAGACCCTTCATTAGCTTTGTTGCTCATCCAAGTTCCTCTTGTTGCACTGAAATTTCATTTCCTATCAATAACATTCCCTAGAGTTGGGGTTTTTTTAAGAATAATGGACCTAAAGGAAAGTTTTTAATATTAGTTACCATAATGAGAAAAAACTTGAATTTTCATATTTGAAAATATAGTACTTTCAGTGCTACAGAAATGTATGCTACATATTCAGGTCCTCCCAATGCTAAAAAAATTTAAGGGTAATAGAAGAAGCAGTAACAAACCAATAAGAAAGATACAAAGTTGAGAAAATTGACTTTTATTAAGGGTTCTAGTCCAAAAAGGCATATTAGATACTTGTTAATAACCAGTCACTTCACTTTATGTCCAGAATTTTCTGTATACACTGTGTTATAAGAAAAGGGTGTAAAAGACTTCACATTTCTAAAGATCCTAGAGACAAAATCCTTTGCAGAAAAACATAAAAATAAAAAATCCAAACTTCTCTGTATACCTTAATTATACACAAAACAAGAACATTCCACAACTCAAGAACAGGAGTGTAAGTTGCTGCACCTGAGTCAGGGCAATCCCAAGGACAAATACAGGCTGGACAGAGAATGGATTGAGAGCAGCCCTGCTGAGAAGGACTTGGAGGTTCTGGTGGGTGAAAGGCTGGACATAACCTGGCAATGTGCACTTGCAGCCCAGAAAACCAGTTGTATCCTGGTTTGCATCCAAAGCAGTGCAACCAGCTGGGCAAGGGAAGGGATTTTGCCCCTCTACTCTGTTCTGGTGAAAGCCCCACCTGGAGTTCTGTTGTCCAGATCTGTGATCTCCAACATAAGAAGGATGTGGACCTGCTGGAGTCAGTTAGAGGAGGGCCATGAATATGGTCAGAGACATGGAGCACCTCTCCAACATGAACTGGGTGAGAAAGTTCAGGTTGTTCAGCCTGGAGAGGAGAAGGCTCTGGGAAGAGCTTATTGCAGCCTTCCAGCTCCTAAAGAGGGCTACAAGAAAGCCAGAGACAGACTTTTTCTAAGGACATACAGTGATAGGACAAGGGAGGATGGCTGTAAACTACAAGAGGATAGACTAGATTAATATAAGGAAGAAATTTTTCTACTGGGGAGGTGGTGGAATGGGTGAGGCACAGGAACAGGTTGCCCAGATAAACTCTGGATGCGCTATCCCTGCATGTCTTCAAGGCCAGGTTGGATGAAGCTCTGAGCATCTTGGTCTAGTGGAAGATGTTCCTGTTCATGGTAGGGGAGTTGGAACTAGATTCCTTCCAACCCAAGCTATTTTATGATTCTATGATTTTTGGTTTCTTTGCTTCAGAAAACTTTTTTATTATGAACAGGACACACAGCGAACATTTTTATTTATTTTTTCTCTTTATTTCTTGAAGTGGTAAACCTAGATCTGGATTAATTCCTGACACCTTACAAACACGGATAAATCTTCTTGCTGCAGCAACAGAAGATGCCAACTAGCTTTGCTGGAAATGGCATCTTGGTGTCATGTGCAGCTGTCTGATGATGTAGAGGGCCAGGATTATCGGAAGTGACTAATGATTCTGTTACCCAAATGAAACCTCTCCATGTGTCAGACAGCAGGTAGAACCATCTCAAAAATCAATACCTCAATATGTCAGAAAGAACATACTTAACATCTTTGGAAAATGTTAACTTATCATGTAGGACAAGGGCTACTCTTATGAATGATAAAGCTGGTGAGCGTTGTCTTATGATTGTATTGCCTTTGTCCTACAGATCTTACCCTGTGAGGAATATTTGCAAAGATCCCCCATCATATATTTTATTTCATGTGCCACAGAACTAATTGAAAATAAATTGTGGGATTTCATATCTTAGAAAAGGGTCCATACATTCAGCCTTATGAATTCAGCTTGCGGAAAGAAGCATGATTCTTTCACTTATTTGAGTGAAGAGGTTTGAAAAATTATTTTCTTTTCTTTTGTGTCAATATGATACTGAAGGAAAACACTGAATAGATGAAAGAAATAAATAGATGAAAAAAAATCAGCTGAGGACTGCTTAATCATAACTGCTTTATCACCTCCCCAAAAATAACACTGAAAAATCAATAATTCTGTAATTCTGTGAAAATCTCACTACTTTTTTTTTTTCATTAACACCTCTGTATTATTCTGTGCAAGCCATGCAATATTTGCACAGAGTATTTTGGAAATATGGCAACTTCAGCACAAGCAGATATGGAATCACTTGTCACTTATTTCTTCCAAGACAATCTAACAGACAACACGTGTCAAATGATCTTTCTGTGTGCTGTGGAAGAATGAAAGAAAAAAAGTTCTTTGTAGTCCTAAAAATTATAATTCAGATTTTTATTAGGCAGGAAAGTGGTTTTGTAGAAAAAATAACACCACAAAAAGCTCAAATAATTTCACATACTCTAATGTCAAATTTTTTTGTGCAACTTCATTGTGCCAGATAGGAAAGAAAAAAAATTATAGGAAACGAACAAGTTGTTTCATACAGAGCCTTCACTTTCAACTCACAGAAGAAAATTTTATTTCAGAAAAGAAAATTTGCTATCTTATAGAATTAAGAATGGATTCAGGAATTGGATTATTCTAGAACACTCTCATTTTCCTGCAGAACGAGACTAGGAAGTATGAAAAGCAGAATAGCACATAAGTATTCTTCTCATCCAATTATTCAACAGTTCTGGGAAAAACTTTCATTGCTCTACAGCCTTTATCTTATTTGTAAGACCATGTGTTTTTAAACAGCATCAACAATCTCAGTTTTTTAAGGAGAAATAAAAGTCCAGGATAGCAAGTCAGCAACTCACAAGCATTTCTGGTCAGCAACAAGCCATATATAATGTTATGCCTAATCTTTCAAGGACATGATATAGTAGGGCTTTGATATATTTTCTAAAGTGAACTTAGTAAAGAACTTTCTGATTATTAATAAGCATAGATTCTAGAAGTAAAATACAAGGAGTTATTGCACAACTAATGATATAGCTTCTTAACCAGATTATTTGGAAAAAGGAGCACAAGGTATAAAACTTAAAAGAACTGAAATGGAAGCCAGTTGTGTCAGTACTTTTAAAGCTAGTTTCTTTCTGCAGCATAAAATGATCATAAAGTTTATTATTACTAATGAAATGGAGATTGTGTGCCTTCATTTTGAAATTAAAAGGTGCAATTGTGTCCTTGAGTATGCTACTGGAAAGTGCAAAGTGGAAGTTCCCCTTTGTGCAGGGACTGTTTTACTTTCACTGTTCTTTTGGATATTAATTTTTCTTTATTAGTAAGCACACAGTCCTGGTTCTAGGATTGGATTAATTTAGGAAGTGATATAGCTTTATCTCTTCTTTTCACTTCAAAAAGTATTTGTTTTGTTTCCTTCAGCATAGAGAACTGAAAATATAACCATACTCATCAGCTGTGTGGATAGTTACTGGATTTGCTGTCCAGTGGCTTGGCTTGACTGTTCATTTTCTTGCAACAAACTGGCTGTGCATCTTCTCGCTTGATGAGATTGGATGAAAGAAACACTGGGACTCTGCTGTTTGATGTCACTTGATGTCACAACTAGTGAGAAAGGTGCTGAAATGTAACCTGTCTTACAGAGCAAGATCGAGCAGACTCTGTCTCAGAACTGTGGAGGAGTCAAATTCATTATGTTCTTGTGCCACCCTCAGTAGCAAATAGTGGCCCCTGATGTGTGTGGGAAGCCTCAGGAAATTGTCACTGAATAATTAAGGAATTTACTGACCTTCAGATTAAAGAGAATCCCGAGGAAGGGCAAAATGAAGAAGGTGGATCAGCAGCATTGAACTCTTTATTAAGCTATAACAGCTGTTGCTATCAGAGTGAAAACATTTTCGTTTCTCTGATTCCCACTCTGAGCCCGAACATAATCCTATGGTCTGGCCAACATAAATAGTGCATAGATCAGGCAGACTTCTTCATAGCACTATTAGTAGAGGGCAGTTGTATGAATTATATTGCTTGAAATGTCCACAAAAGTAATTTATTTTTCTTAATTTAGTATAATGATCTACTGATTTGACTAATTATTTTTGTGAGGAAAATCTTCTCTTGCCTTACACCATAAAATCACCATAAAAATGTCCTCAACTTGGAGCACTACACTATATATATTGCAACAATATTCTGCACCAGTAGAAAGAAAGGCTTTAAACATGTCACTCCTTATTAATATCACAGCATTAGAAACCAGAGACAAAAGGGAGGAGGGCAAAATTGTTGTTGCTTTATTTAGAAACTAAGTACATGGGGAAAAAAATGTCTCACTAGTTACAAGGCACGTGGTGATGTCACATTCCACAAAGACTTTGGTGCAAGGAATATAACAGTCTGTATCTGTTAATTTTTATAACACTTAACACTAACTGGAGCAGAAGGAAAATACAGTATGTTCCTTTACTGCTGTTGTATATAGCTAAATATAGGAATCCTATGGAGCCTGCAGGTAAATTCTTGTTATCTAAGGAATCGTTTATTACTCAGTCAAGTCTGCACAGGACAACAAGGCTTCCACACACTATTGAGATGACTGATAATGGCTGTTTAGAAAAGTCTGACCTGAGCTCATTCTTAAGATAAATTGCCTTCTTCAGTGTGTTCACAGGTAAATCACTATCTGCAATTCAGCTATAGGGCAAATGGCTTTACAACCAAATGGTACCTGTATGCATACCATGCCTCCCACATCCTCCTTTCCTTAAAAAAGGAAGTTTGAATGGTCAGGGAAGTTCATAAAACAGTATGATAGCAACTGCTGATACCAGGAAGCATGATGGTATCCAATGCATGCACATATACAAAATATGCAAGTTCTGCCTAGGTAAAATCTATTTCAGCTGTTTTGAAACACAAGTATGAAGTGGTAAATAGACTGTAGAATATAATCTACTTCACTGTTTTCAGTTCATGGCTGATAAATGCCCCTTAATGAACGTAAAAGCTGATGAATGTTTGCAACATAACACAAAATTTTCACTGGTCTTTCCTTGATTTGTCAAGATTCTGCAATCAGCCAAGGTTCAGTCATACACTTGAAAGCACACAGCACAACTTGTGCCTCCAGTGTCTTGAAGACCATCAGAACACAATGTGGGTGCAATTACTTACTACTGGGCAACATCGCTTGCAGGTTATGAAAAATGTTTCATGAAATTTCCTGTTCTTGTGTAATTTCTAGAACGATACCATATCACACCAGCTGAACTTCAAGCTTAAAAAGATGTGTGGTACAAGTATTTCAGAAAGTGAACATTTCAGAAATTGTTTCCTCCTGAAAGAAAGGTGTTTCAGGGAGGAGGGATCTCCAGCTTTTGCAGGCACATTGCTTAGATGGAGACTATTAGCTGTTTAAAGACTGGCATAGTGAGATGGACTGTTTTGAGTGTAACTAGACAATGAATCACAGTGGTGTGACAGGGAGATTAAGACACTATAAACTGAATCACAAAGCAGAATACTGTGGAAAGTTGAGGGTCAGTCTGTGGTCAGTGAATGCAAAGGAAGCAATGATTTCTAAGTTGTCATGTTAGTGTGGAGGATTTGGGGCTTTGATACATTCAGTAGATACTCAAAACCAAACTGTGTCTTACCCTGGGCCTGACTGCGTAAACACCTATACAAATGTTTGATATTACATGTATGCTCTTGACATTTTCATGACTTTGACAAATATATGTTTTCTTCTCAATTCTACATCAGAAACTGGGAATAAACATTGACTGACAAGCCATCTGACAATAATTTATAGACTGCACATCCAACCATTTAAATGTCCAAAGTACAATAGTTTCTCAGTCCCCAGAAGAACTGTAGTAGTTAAGAACTTCTAATTCTGTGATGCCTCCAAGGACTGAAATGTCCAGGCTCAGTTTTTCCCAGCTGCATACACTCTTGTCTGAGTGATGATGGGCTCAGCCATCCATGCGATGCAAAGGGAGAGAGTGCTCACATTACTCTGCCACAAATGTGTTGTATCCTCATGCTTTGTGGAAGGGGGGAATGTGGTAACTGAAGCTCCTCATACATAAAAGCTGAGTGCTATGCAAACTACTGGTTATGTTCTTCAATTTCTTCAGATGTGCTCAAGTACTAATGGGGATACAGGCATTTTAGAGATGTTTTTGATGCTGGGGAAAAAAGGGTGGCCAACTCTTCCCAATATTTGAAGTGCTGTGTTGGTTCGGTCCTTCTTCTTGACTGGGGAGGCCTGAATATACTTTTAGTGACTGTCACACATGGAGCAGAGGCATTAGTGCTTTGGGGATGATTAATATCTGTTAGTTCACTGATCTGGCAAGGGAGAAGAATGATAATATGGTAAAAGCTCAGCTACAGAGATGAGAAGAACTGATTTCACTTTTATCTCTTCATGTTAATTTAAATTTCTCTCGTCCATTTGTATAAAGAAAATGGTAATTTTAGTCCAAAGACTGAGAGCACTGATTTTTTTTAAAACGTGGTATTTTGATATTTGTATAAACAGTGCTTGAAAATATTTTAACATATTATTTTCATTTCTAACGAATACTGTTCAGCCATTCCCTATTTACTCACAGATTTTGCAAATTTTTTTTCTATTTTTAAGGGAACTGTGAAAGAACAATTTAAAACTGATCTCTGCTTTAACCTCTTCTGGTATAGCAAAGTCATGCAAAAAACATGGCACATGGGATAGCTATAAGGTGGGGTTCATAACAGTACCCTGGCGGAGAACATTGGGTTATATAAAAACATTGGGACATATAAACACTGTATGTCTAGGCTAAAGTAATTAATTATCTGCAGTTCATGGAGAGAGAAAGGAGCCTCTGGTGAGCCATTCATTCCACTTTAAAAAGTTAGTTGCTTGAGACTTGCAGAATTAATTATTCACCCATTTCTCTTCATCAGAGATGAACAGTTTGTTTAGAAATTACACTTAATTTTTAGCAGATAAAATTTGTTATGATAGGAAAAAACAGTAGATTAGTGTTCAGCTTTTCTGCAGTCTTATAAAAACTTGCAAGATCAAAATGATCAGAGTTTAAGAGGTTTCTATTCTCTTTGGTGTAATTCTTTCAATATTTTTCTGTTTGTCATACTATTTTTCTCAGCTTGTTTAGGGTTTTTTCAGATTGGCTGTGAGTTCTTGGCTGCATGCTAGTACAGCTAGAAATTAGGTGCCATATGGTTCTGGACACCACCCAATACTAAGGGTTACTTCTAATATGGAAATTCAAATCTACTCCATACTCAGAAATCTGAAAGCGCTCAGGTTCCACTCAGATTTAAAGTTCCTTTTTGTCTGGGGTCTACTTAATATCAAAAGTCTAAATGTAACATACATGACAAGAGGAAGACAATGCAGAGAGAGGAAAGAGTGAGTAGGCAGAATTCCACTCTCTAAAGCCAGGAATAGATTTGCTGTTGTTAGCAGATCTGCCACTAAACACAGTGCACAATGCTGTAAATATCACAGCATGGCACTATCTGCATCTTACAAAAGATCTCACCAGGGCAATACTGGTGTGGTCTTCTCTACTGTAAACAGATCCAGCGATAAAAGGCAGGAGAGTTGCCATCATGCCTGAACATTTTATGCTGTGAAAAGAATGCAAGACATTTTTATAACTGTCTGGTTTCCCTCTTTTCCTTTGGGTGTCTTTCCTCAGGCAGCCTTCCAAACGCAAGGCCATCATACAACAGAAATAAACAAATAAAATAACTGGATTAATGTCGTTCATACAAAGGCTATGAATTTTAAAGGAATAGGTTGAAATATGAGATTTGCATGGCATGCAGTTTGAAAGGTCAGAGAGCAGCTAAAACCCAACAACTAATCTCCAGTGCTCAGTGACAATGCTCTGAACCTGCCTTTTAATGCTTTACTTTAGAAGGACATAAAATAGTCAGTAATTACTAAAAGTTTGGGGAACTCAAAATTATTTGCTTATTTTCTGTTTTTTCCTTAGTGATCAAGCTATTCTAATCTACATGTTTTGCAGGCACATGGAGTGAAAAAGGTTTACAAAGGTCATCAAAACAAAGTACATATGACTGAAATTATAGACATCATTGACCATGGTGGAAGGCTATTGTCATTGGTTAGACTATTTTTAATGTAATTAGACCTGAGTAGGCATTTTAGAGGCCAAAACTAGCCTTTCTTCAAGATTTACAGGGAAGTATGCAGTGCTGTTCCTGTCCTCTCTTCACTTCTGCCCATGACTCATCTTCTAGAGCACTGCAATTTCTAGAACTCCAGAGAAAAATGTTTCCAACGCACTTCATGCATGAGCAAGAGGAGGAACCATAATGCTGCACTGTTCTGGGAACACAAGCACTGCCAGCACTAGGATTAGGATAGATGGGAATTATTAAGATCAGCTGATTCAATGTAGGATTTCCACTCAGACACATGCTCATTTCACATGGCTCACAAGGTTCATACGAGGGACAGTATTGCAGTCCCATTTATTCTTAGATTGTATTGCTGTGACTAAAGATAGGATTTTCATTATTATAGGGCAACACTAAGAGTATTTTTTTACATGGAGCAACAGAAAGAACCAATTAGGTAAAAGAAGAAATTGTAAAGACAATGGGAAATATGAAAAGAGGTGAGAAGTGGACAAAAATAAGTGAGTGGAATAAGACAGAATGAGAAGTGGAATGGTAATAGTATTAGAAAAGAGGATTATTTGAATGTACACAACTAGAAATGGAGATAATTATACATGTCTTAGAAAGGCCAGAGTAAGGGGAATACCAGCATTTAGACACCATGACAAAAGGGAAAGAAAAATCTGGAAACTCCTTCTGACCAGTATGAAGAGAAATCACAAAGAAAAAATGAGAAGTGTAACTGGAAAGGAAAATCCAGGAAAACTAAATAATTCTAGAAAGTCTTTATTATTGGTCAAGATACCTGAGTTACAGATGCTAATGCTGTAGTGTGACTCCTACTTTGCACCTTACTTTGATTTTTCATCATGTAGAATCTTTCTGTTACTCAATACTTCATTCCAGCACTGGAAAACAACACATATTTTGTTGCTGATCCCAATCCCTCCAGTTATTCTGACTTTTGTCAGTTTTTGTATTTATGCACTGTCTTTGTGCACTGCTGCACAGCCTTACCAAAAACCTCACGGCAACATGCAGAAGATCTTTCCATAGAACTCGACATCATATGTGCCCTGAAAATTCAAGACTTGAATGTTTCTATGTACATATATCAAACAAGGCCTGTCTACTGAGATAAGAAAGAAAGGCAATGAGAATTCAATATCTGAGTCCTGATAGACTTTGGCAGTTCTGGTAGAATGACTGACTTGTTTCTTGAAGGGCAGAAGGTCACAAACACACAGAAGATGGATGTAGAAGAAGGATAGAAGACAGTGTCAGCATTTTAATACCACATATTAAATACCACATATTTGATTCCACATATCAGAGGTATTACACACTTTAATTCACCAGGAGAGAGAGAAAGAAACACAGGTAGATTCAAGACTTTCTGCAGAAGCATTCATCAAGTTGGAAGCTCAAGAGGACAGAGTGGGTGCTCTTGTGGAGTGCAGGGTGAGAGAACACGCAGGTACTGAACTGATCAATTGAGTGGGACTTGTAATGTTGCACAATAGCATTGCTGCAGGCAAAATAGAGAACACTTTCTTGAAGGCTGTGATCAACAAGTGGGGATTCTCTTGGATTTTTAAGTGTACTATATTATTCTTGTGTTAAGGAAGATGGCACAGACCACAATTGGATCATCTTCAGTAAAACAGTGAAAGATACAGTACCCAAATGTTGTGGGTTAACCCTGGCTGGCAGATAGCCCCACACAGTCGCTTGCTTACTCACCTCAGTGGGATGGGGGGAGAATTAGAAACATAAATGTGAGAACACTTGTAGGTGGAGATAGGGACAGATTAATAGTGAAACAAAACTCGTTTATGCAAGCAAAGAATTTATTCACTGGCAGTCAGCTGTTTAGCCATTTTAGCCATGTTAGCCATATGATCTGTTTATCCATGTTTAGTCAAGAGAGAAGGGCTCTATTATGCCTAACAGTTACCTTGGAAGACAAATGCTGGAACTCTGAATATTCCTCCCATTCTTCCTCCTTCTTTCCCCAGGCCTCAATTACTGAGTACAACATCTTACAGCATGGAATACCCCTTTATTCAATTTAGGCCAGCTGTCATGGCTGTGTCCCCTCTTCTTGTGTACTCCCAGCCTAACTGCTGTCAGGGTAAGGGTGAAAAATCAAAGAGTCACAGAATGGGTCAGGCTGAAAGGGACCACAGTGGTCACCTGGTCCAACCTCCCTGCTCTATCAGGGTTATCCCAGAGCACATGGCACTGGGTTGTGCCCAGACAATTGTTGAATACGTGCAGTGAAGGAGACTCCAAATCTCTCTGGGAAATCTGTTACAGTGTTTTGGTTACTGCACAATAAAGAAGTTCTTCCTCATGTTGACATGGGGATCTCCCAGGGCATCAGTTTCTGCCTGTTGCTTCTTGTCCTGTTGCTTGGCACCACCGCTTGACAATAACTAAAATACTGGTGTGTTGTCAATACTGTTTTGGCCACAAATGCAAGAAACAGCAACTTACCAGCTGATACGAAGAAAATTAATTCTATCCCAGCCAAAATCAGTACACTAAGGAAATGCAGTACTTCTTGTAAAGATCTAATGTTCATGAAAGGTAGTAACATCATGTCTTCATTTAATATGAGCCTCAGCTCTGTGAAAGAAATGGGGTCTCTCCATGTTATCTTTTTACTACAAAACATAGGAACTTATTTGAGAGTTAACCTGGCAAACAAAGGATGAGGAGAGGAAACTTAAACATCTTCATGTTAAAGCAAGGACTAGCAACATCCTGCCCTTAATTTTTGAACATGGTTTTTTTGGTGATCTGTAGAGAGCTCTCTGTCACACAAATGGAGCTTCTTTTTCTATACAGGTCTGGAACTGCCACCGTCAATACTGCCAGCTCTCAGGGCAGTGATTGTCACGCAATGGGGAAAATGGCTGAAGCAAAACCAGCTCCTTAGCACTTCTCCCCTCTGCATTTGACTTCAGGGATGCCTTGGATGAGTGCTCAAAGATTATATAACCTGGCAGCAGCTCTTTAGGCTCGTTTGTGAGTCTACAATATCTGCTGTAGTTTGCTCTGAATAAAATGGATGTTCCTGTTCAGAGTTATTTAAATACTGCTGTTATGGATGTAGCTTCTCTCAGAAGTCAGGCGTAACCAAAAGTTCACATTTTTCTCTAATTAAAACAGTTTGCAATAATTAAATTTTTTGTGTCTGTGTTTCTACTTTGAAAAGGCTAAATAGTTGGCAAGCCTCCTAAAGCAGGATTAGACTGCAGACCAGCTCAGACAATGCTTCCAGGCATCGAGGATGTACTGCAGAATCAGTTTAATAAAGTCTGATTAGATTACTTTCTCCGGTCAATTTGAAGCAGTGTGGCCATGGGATAAATCATCTTTTTATCTCACCATACTGCTCTTTTTCTTTGCTGAATCATAGTTTAAAAGCATTAAACATATTTTTAAACATCTATTTATTTACAGATGCAAAGAAGCATAACCTCATGAATTCCCTGTTGTCCCAATGCAGTTTGATATTATATCTCAGTTCAAAGGACTGACTCTGCTTGCAAAGTCTGTACTCAGCTTTCCCTTCTTAATATGAGTTCTCTCTCTTTTTCCTCAACATAAATAGTTAGTATTACAAGAAAATAGTAATGAATCTCTTACCTTGATTTGTCAAGATAACAGGTGAAAACAGCCATAAAGTTGGATGTTTCTGACAAATTACTAGCTGCAGAATGGTGTTGAACATGAGACATTTGTGTTAACATGTACACAGATCTGACTATCTTTGACCAAAATTTATTGCATGCTATGTAGAACAAATAAAGAGCTATCAAGAATATCTGAGTGTAGAACTCCTTTTTTTAGTTTTCAATGTTTACAGTAACAGAGCCTGCATTTTTCTAGTTTTCTACCTAATGGCATGACTAGTAGAAGCTACTACTAGAAATCAACACAAAATGTGCCTTCCTCTGACTTCTTTTTATGATGCTGCATTACACCAACAGACCTCAGCAACCAGCTCAGCTTCCTGAAAATGCATTACTCCAGTCTGGTTTGCCTTTCGCCAGTCTGTGTTTAGGCACTTTTTCAAGCCCTTGTCTGGTCTGGAGTTTCTCATGTCAATATAAAAATTCTGTTGTATTGTGTACATTTGCATTTGATTTTCCACTGGAATAACGAAGCATTTCACTTTCTTCCAACATTATTATTCCTACCATTTCCTACCATACTTCGAAATAAATGGGTGCAGGTGTTCCCCACGAACTCTGGAATAGCATTCAGTAAAACTACCTGGTGGTGATAGGAATATATAGTGTCCAACACAGAGGCCACCTTCTGTGTCAAAGACCAATCCTATGAAATGCTGCTCAAGTTTCTGCTTCCTTGTTAAATTCTGAGCAAGAGTCATTAATGGTTTGCCAGCTCATTCCAGTGAAATGTCCTAGGATGAGTTTCAAGAAAAAAAAGTTGCATTATAACTGTCTACTGTCAAAAGAATGAAGAGTTGTGAAAAATAATGGGGGGAAAGAGAATTCGGAGTTCCAATTTATATGTATTGTTGAACTGTTTCACTAAACTGATAATTTGAAATAGATTATGCCCATGTGGTCTGTCCATTCCTACATTCTTCTAGTTCATTTTCTTCTAACGTAATTAAATTATAATTTCACTCAAATTGCATTTATGTACTGTTTTCAAATAGTTGGGAAACATATGGATAGAGAAAAGAGGGGAAAGAAAGAGAAGAAAAACCTTTCTCTCATGTTTTCTGGAGAGACTGCAAGGACTAGACAAGGAGCCCTGACACACACTGTCAGGTTGCTGTTAAAAATTCAAAGAAAAACATCAGATTGCAGTACTCATACGGTGGCTCTTTTCATAAGCTTTTTGCAAATTTCTCACTTGTCACTAGCTGCCATTAATAGCTGGTGCACAGAAAATAAAGGGTATATCTCAATCTTCTCCAGGGAGTTGCAACAACCCAGATATATAGTTTGAAAGCCTGAGACACCTAGTCTGGGAAACCATGTTTCTTTAGTTTCCTCTGAGAAAGTCAGTCTCCTGTGAAGCCTTCCAAAAATTGAACACTGATGCATTTTGAAGCCTGAATTGGTGGGGTTTTTCTGCTTGGTAGAAAAATGTCACTAGATGCTGTTAAAACTTGGTTAAACCTTACAAACCAACTCACTCAGCAAAACATGCTAAAATAATCTGGATAGGGGCCAGAAGAGATGAGACAGGATTATTTAAATCTAATATGTGTTAGGATACAGCTTAAGTCCTCTGACCCTAATCGCTTTCCACCGGAGTACATCAAATTAGGATCCTGGGACAGTTTACGTAGAAGTCTGAGTAAATGTACTAGTTTTGTCCTACAGAAGAATTCATGGCTTCTAATAAGTTAAAAAACATGGATAGCCTCATATTAGTTCCAGAGGCTATTTATATGCATGAGAAAGCCCAGCATAAAAATTGCAGCACTAGTTCTGATGCTGAAGTGTAAATACAGTGAATAATGAGATGTGCTGTACCTCTAGCAGCCTCTGATGCTCCTCTTTTTCACACTACCTCATAAAGTTAACTTTGTGTAATAATAATTACTGCATACTTTGTAAACTTAAAATTTTTTTAAGCATTCTCTGTGATTTATATTTGCTTTCAAAACTGCCATTCTCAGCTAATGACCTGGAAAAAGCTGAGGTGGGCTTGGATAACATGATCCTCTCTGCAGTGCTGAGCATTGTTAGAGAAATTTCAGTCAGGTCATAGTAATGACATTGCTTTAATGAGGGAATGGAAATTCTTGGAAGAGTTGTGACATGGCAGTACTAAGAGGTGCTCTGGACCTCTCCAATTGCCTCTGTTACTATAAATAACTGGGATGCCTTGAAGTAACTAGAGAAGATCATCAGTGCTGACACCTGGGGTTGTTTATTTGGCATAGATACGTTTGTTCCTGCTTGTTCCTCATAGGGTTTATTAGGTGGTTATTTGGAGGTAAAATACAATATAATGATTTTTTTTTTCACTTTGCTTTACCTGATTTTCCAGTTTTTCATCATTCTTTATTTTTTCTTGGGATGTTCAGAATAACACAGTTCTCAGCACAAGACCGTGTGCAGCTTGCCATCAAACTGCTCATTTCTGCCTGCAACTACATCCTTCTCTCTAAACTCAGTTCTCATTTTCACGAGGCTCAGAACAGCAGAACTAAGTATGTGGATTATATTACTGAAATTTCACGCAGGAGTAGCAATTAATATCACATAGGTGTAAATAAACAGTCTTCAACATTTTACTTTGTTTAAGTCATAGAAAACTAGCCAGGTAGGTAAGCAATTATATTTACAGTGATAGTTCCTTAGGTACCTCCTGTCTGCTTTTTGCTTGTTCTGTGTCACAGCAAGCTTCTGCTTAGTTAGGAATATTCTATGAAGCACACCAAAAATAGCAAACCAGTTGAAATAGTCATTACCTGAATCCAATATAGCTGTTTAAGATTTAAAAATGTATAGTTTTAAAAAAACAACCAAACAAACCAAAAAATAAAAAGGTAACATGAGGAGATTTGTGATCTATTTCGATACTGATAGAAAGAATACAAGATGATTTTTGGAACAATGAGGTCAACAAAAAACATTGTTTAGAAGAGTAACATGTACATGACATTTAACGGTGCTGCTATTTTAAACTAGCAGCAACCAAATGTTTCTGCAGTGTCTGACTCTTTCTGAATACAACCAAGATGTTCATCTCTGACAAGTTTTTAAAAAACAACTGCAGCTGTGACAGTCTGCTTTGTAAGTTAGCATTTTCTGTTATTTTCTCTGAGTGAAGTCTCTTGCAGGGTAACAGAACTATGGAATCATTTTTGCATTCAAAGCAAAAAGGCAAGAAACTCCCAGCTTTTCACCAGAATTGAAGCATTCTAGAAAGAATTTCACCTGAGACACTGCAGTGGCAGCACTTGCTTTTGTGAATGAAAGATACTATTTCCACCTCCAAAGCAATTCCTGTCAGCCTGCATATTAAGAACTTTTAAAAAGACTCCCCATCCTCTCATAAAATCCTTCCATTTCTCAATAATTAAAGTAACACATTTGTCAATGATCTAAATAATATACTAAACATGAATAAATCATTTGTTCATAAGACCACATTTGAATTCTTGTTGATAGTCTCACAAGGGAGAAGTTTACCCCAATCAGGATCTCCTATTGTTCAGCTGTTCTTACTAGACATAGCTGAGGCTGCGATTCTAAACTGTCTTTAGATCCAAATTCATATTTATTTTGAGGTTTAGACTGGAATCCATACCAGAATCAGCCATAATATCATGACAGTGAATGCAACTACTGTCAATCATCTTTTTCAGATACCTTCATCTCATTGCATCACAACTTCTCCTCTGAAAGCAAGAAATCCTTCGCAGACAATGAAATCAAACTTGGGTTAAATGCAATTCAAACCTGTGAATAACCATGTGAAGCTGATGAATTTTCTGCTGCAGTGGTTGCTACACCTCATCTCCAGTTGTGTAGAGCAATTCTTTCAGCAACTGCAAAAATACTACTACAAGGATTGCTGTGTTCCCTTTATAGAACTGAGTAAAGGACCTTTCCAGGACCAGTTTTTCTGCTTATCATCCTCTCCTCATCTAGATTTATATCTACAGCAAATCCTCAATTGTATGACAAAAAGGGTTCTCATAGGAAATAATTTTTACATTGTATAAAGCTGTAATATTTAATGTGGACCTTCTCAAATCTAAAATGACCAAATTCAAGAGACAACTTTAACAGTCAAGGTGTTAGGACACTGCTTGATCTCAGCTGTTAAATTAATCTCAGCCCACCATAACCCCAGAGGATACACAAACCAAGAATGTATAGTTTTCTCTCTTTCTTCCTCTCCCTTTCAGGATTCTTTGTTATTAATTTCTAACAGAATAGGTCTGGAGGTACTAACTTAGCTTTGCTAACTCTGTAGTGATGACCATTCTTATCTCTCTGGCTTCTGTTTCAAAACTTCAGTCTTATTCTTCTCCCTCTTTCAACCTCTTCTCATCTTTTTGACCAGCTTTATTCACAACTATAATTTTTCAGACGTGTAGATATTACTTTTTCTTCTTACAAGCTGCAACCAGTTCTTTGCTGATTGTTGTTAAGTGTCTCCTTTAAAGTTCTGGTTAAGCAGACAAAAAAATTTTAAGGGGCACTTGAAAGCTCAAGGTTCTGTTTACATATGGAATAAGCAAAACTGGGATCCAGTCTTACCTGATAATCATACATGGCAGCACTGGGAAGGAACATACGTAGCTGTGTTGGAGATGTGCCTCGACTCTCATTATTTTCTTATATTTTGAAAGCATAATTACTTTCTAATGGTAAAATCCATGATGAATAATTACAGTTATTTAAATAAAGGAAAGTATAAGATTTTGATGTAAGAAATAAAACATTTTTTTCAACCTGTGTTAATTGCTTGTATTTATGTGACTTAGTACAGAAGATGTTTAAATCTTCTCAACTCCACACTGTCCATAAGGTCATCTTGGATGAATAAAAAGTCATAAACTGTATCTTTGCTGGCTCTCTGCCAACAGCCAAACCTCACAAGAAAGATTCCCCCCTCCCTCTCCCGAAATGGCAAAAAGCAGCAAGAGAAAATTGAAGGAATATATATATATTTACATATATTAAATTTATATGCTAGGCACAACAAGACAGGGACCCCCAAACCACCCCAGTAAGGGACAAGGGAAGGGAAAGGGGAGAGGGAGACAAAATAGGGAAAAAATAAGACAAAACAAATATATATATATACAATCTAAATTCAGAAATTAACTCAGTAAATAACAAATACAATAATAAATTCAATACTTTCCTTAGAAAAGCAGATTCTTAACCTTCGCCGCCGGCCCAGGCAAAACAACCCCCAGAGCAGGCCTCGCTGAACACAGATAAGCCAGGCCCAAACACCGGGAGCTCGTCAGCGTGCGAGCCCGAGAAGGAAAAGAAGCAAAAAAGGAGAGAGAACACCTCCTCCTTCGGTTTATATACACCTGATTACGTAAAGAGATGGGATGGAATACTTCCTAGATCTTGACCCTGGTTACCAAGGAAGGCCTACAAAAAACAACCCATCACAATCTTAAAATAGCAAAATGTCACAGCTGAAAAATCTTCATGGCTTCTCCTCAGCAGTGTGAAAAGAGAGAGAAAAACATCAGTCTGTTTATTCAAGCTGGTAACCACAACCCTGCTGCTTTCAGTCCATCCCTTCCTCCAGTCACAGTGACTGGCAGCTGTAAACACATATTCTTCCCTTTCAGAAGTCTGATATGGGATAGGAAGGCTTGCTGACATATAGAAATTATCCAAGGATGTACTGCTATTTTTCACGACATGCACTTTGTGCTGAACGTGAACACTCTCAAGCCAAGGAGTGGAGTAGTTGTGTTCTGGGAGACTCATTACACATGTCAGAAAGCGAATCTTAATTTCAAGTCTTTGGATTTTTGCTGTTTAATTGAAACCGGTTTTCCATAATTACCTAAAGTTTTGAAAAATCAGAGAAGTCAGTTGCAAGCATAATGTTTTTGAAAATGAATATGTGATTACTGACAATTGTTGGCTTCAGTGTGACTTAGAGTTATAAGCAGGGATTTGAAATAAGCAAGTGTGCAGGTGACATGTACAAAAACTGCCACAAAAGCACCTGCAGAACCATGGAACTTCAGTGAGCCAGACTCTCTCAAAAGTAGGCATAATCAAAAAGCCCTTTTGTTCCTTAGCTGCAACTCTCAGGTTTTAACAGTATACTCTGTAGATGCCAGATAAACAACTCTGCTTATTGGCTGTGGACATGCAGGCAGGGGAGAAGCAGACAACAGGTAAAAAATGCACACCTTTTTAGCCAATCACTTTCACTAATGCATGGTATGTTTAAGAAATCCTTTTACCATAAGCTTGCTTGACACAACCTTAAGACTTATTACTAATCCCTCTGAAGGATTTTTTTTTCTTGATACTCTAACAAAAGTACTCAAGTAAATGTACTGAGCAAATTAAAAACTGAGGCAGGCTGAGGGAAGAAAGCCAGAAAATCGCTGATGAAATACAGGGGCTCAAGAGACTTTCAAGTGGGATGATTCACAAGGATAGGGGAAAAGGTTGTTTAAAGCATAAGAATAAAGATTGCTTATGCAACTCCATGTTTTATTACCCAAATGCAGCTATAACGCCATCTGCTCACAGTACTCTTCCTGCACTTTGGAAGAGGACTACCTCTGGCTCCTAAGGAATTGGCCCATGTCCTCCTGTTCCAAATTTTCATTTCTTTCTTTCAGCCGAGCTACACTGTTTGAGAAGCTTTCATATCCAGACAACTGAGAAGCATATTCCTTATTGAATACAAAATTTTTACTACTGACAAAGATACTCCAACACCATTTCCAGCATTATCAATAGAAAAGTTCTTCCTTTCCACTAATTAAAAAAAATCCAAGCTAAAAAAAGTGAGCACATTTGCGGTGGGTTGACCCTGGATAGAGGCCAGATGTCCACTGAAACCACTCTATCACTCCTCTCCTCAGCTCGACAGGGAAGACAGAATATAAAAAAAGGTTCATGAGTTGAGATAAGGATGGGTATGGTTGAGCCACGACTAGATGATATAGCAGTGATATCTTAGAAAAATTGTCAAGACAAGTTCCAAAAGGCTTGGGTGTTTCTGAAAATGTGCCACGCAATTTAATGTTAGTATGGACGATATTCAAAGAGACACTCTAAAATGCTGATTTCAATATTTGTTGTAGACTCAAGCTTATTCAAGGTCAACAAAAAACCACAAACCACAATGGCTTTCTGTTTGTTTTCAGTCAATGCCAAAAATTAAAACCTATAACTAACTGTAAGTAATAAAAGCCAAGATGAGTTTACTGAAAACAATGAAGACTGCATAGGGTGCAACACAGTAGAACTACAAAAAATATTTATGTCCAGCAATCACAGAATATGCCCAGTTGGAAGGCACCCACAAGGGTCAATCATCCCAGCTCCTGGCTCTGCACAGGACATCAACAAGAGTCACACCATGTGACTGAGAATATCATCCGAATGCTTCTTTGACTCCATCAGGCTTGGTGCTGTGACCACTTCCCTGGGGAGCCTGTTCAGTGCCCAGTCACCCTCTGGGTGAAGAACCTTTCCCTAATATTCAGCCTAAACTCACCTGACACAACTGCAGGTCATTCCTTCAGGTTCTGTCACTGGTCACACAAAGAAGAGATCAATGCCTGCCCCTTCTCTTCCCTTCACGAGGAAGTTGTAACAGCAATGAGGTGTCCCCTCAGTCTTCTCTTCTCCAGGCTGAACAGACCACATGACCTCAACCGCTCCTAAAATGGATTCCCCTCATGGCCCTTCACCATCTTTGTTGCTGTCCTTTGAAAGCTCTCTAAGAGTTTAATACCCTTCCTACATTGGGGTGCCCAAAACTGCACAAAATATCCAAAGTGAGGCTGCCCCAGTGCAGAGCAGAGCGGGACAATCCCCTCCCTTGACCAGCTGGCGATGCTGTGCCTGGTGCCCCCCAGGACATGGTTGGCCCTCCTGGCTGCCAGGGCACTGCTGACTCAGATTCAACTTGCCATCAGCCAGGACCCACAGGTCCTTTTCCATGGCACTGCTTTCCAGCATCTCATTTCCCCATCTGTACATACATCCAGGGTTGCCCCACCCCAGATGCAGAATCCAGCACTTTCCCCTGTTGAACTTCATAAGGTTGGTGATTGCCCAGTTCTCTAATTTGTCAAGATCTCTCTAGAGAGTCTCCCTGCCTTTGAGGGAGTCAACAGCTCTTCCCAGTTTTGTGTCATCTGCAAACTTGCTCAGTATCCCTTCCAGTCCTACGTCCAAGTCATTTATGAGGATGTTGAAGAGCACAGGGCCTAAGATGGAGCCCTGTGGAACCCCACTAGTGACAGGTCACCAGTCTGATGTCACCCCATTCACTATTACCCTCTGTGCTCGACCCATGAGCCAATTGTTCACCCACCACATGATGCGTGAACAACACTGAGAACATGGACATAATTAATCCTAGTCAAAAACTTAATAGTTCATTTATATTTTCTTCTATCCTCTCAGGGGCATCTTGTACACCATTAATAAATTCACCCAGACTTCTTTCAGGCACTTCAGTCTTTGTGTGTCAAGCTTAGACCCATTTGCCATTTGTCTTTCTTTCCAAACTCTATCACAAGTGATGGAGTTATAGGGGTATACTCTAAGATATTTGTGAGTTTATTGAAAGAGGAGAACATTTTTCAAAAAGAAACCAACAAAAATATCTTTATTTCATATATTTTCTCCACTTTTATTTACATTTCCTATAGAAACAGGAGAAGCAGAGATTTTTCAGGACATACAACTTGAGGACAGCTGTGATACCATGAGTACAATATAAATATGGAATTATTTTTTTTCTGTAAGACACATTCTGGAGAGACTGTAACTGACATGCTGGTTAAATCTAAATGTAAAAAAGGGCAATAGCAGGCAATGAGGTTAAGCAGAGATCTAAAGATTAGTGGAAGCAATAAACAGAAGGCTTTTAAAAATGAAAAAAATATATTGAGAGTCTGGGAAGGAGAAAGATTTAAGAACTATAAAGTACAGAAAACAAAAAGATGTATTGCAAATTGAGCTACAGATAATGCTTCAGTACATATTTGTTAGTCATCAGAATATTCACTTTAATGTAAATAAAAATAACAGGCTCAAGAACTAGTAGTTGATGAAGTAGGGACAATAAATACAGCTACTTTCATAAAATGATGCATTTGCTGAAGTAGGTTTTGTATTTAAAAGAATAGAGTTGGTAAAAAAAGAGATCAGCTGGAAGAGTATAGAGAAAGTTAATACAGAATGATAATACAGAATTAATAATATAAAAATGCTATTGAAAATAGTTACATGATGTTTAAGTAAAGTTCAGAAGTTTGGTATTTCACAGAAGATTTAAATGGAGAAAAATAAGGCTTAAAACATACTTATAGTTTTAGTTTCTCATTTGGTTGGGGTTTTTTTTCACTCTTAACTTAGCTTGATTTGAGAAATTTTTGATTCGTCATTTTAAGCTTCTTAAAAATACAATTTCTTCTAAATGAAAACAGGCATAAAAGATGACACTTTTTCTTCAGAGTGCTTTTTCTTGTTACACTACAGACCCAAATTTGTAGTAACTTATATTATTGTAACTTCCTGTCTCATTAGTACCAGTATGCAAATGACTTTTACTCATAGACAGAAGTATAAGAAAGCAAGAATACAGAAAAAGAATAGGAGAAGACTTCTGTTCTGAAATTGTGTTAAGTGAACAGTGATGCTTAATTAGTGAGCTGAGTAGGTGGGCTCATTACTCTTTCAGAAAGCCAAGGAACCTTTCTTTAGTAGATACAACTTGCAATGCTGTTTTTCACATCAGTCCTGTTTTGGAAATACATACAAGTTATATTCACTGGTGTAAGTAGAAAGCATGCTTCTGAATTTGACACAAAATAAAGGTTAGGAAAAACAGTCTTGCTGAGCATCACACACTGCTGCCAAGGCTGTTCCCAATCTATGACCTTGAATGATCAGTTTATGGTCTGTTTTTCAACATGTCCCTTCCTAATACAAACAAGGGGGTCTTGATTGTAAGAGCTTGATGACCTGTCCTTTTCTGTGCATTCATGTACACACACACACACAGACACACACAGAGTGGATGACATTTTAATGTTCTGTAAAGAGGTATATTTAGCTGCTAAGTGTTCTTCAAATGTATAATAGGGATTATGGCCTCAAATTTTTTGTCTGAAAAAATAGCCACTAAAGTAAGAGCCTCTTCATTTTTTTTTTATATAAAAGCTAATGCCCAATTTAAATCACCGCTGATAAATCTTTATATTTTCTAGATTTTTATTATTTCATAACTCAGAATAGAGAAATATCACTAGTATGAAAATTAACAGTTAGCCTTACAGTGCATAAGAACACAAAACTGTTCATGTACTTTCACTGACTGATGACTGGCTCAGAATTTTGTACCATTTAGTTATTTATGCAGCTTATGAAGAGAACTCTTTTGGTTTTCCTCAAGCTGAGGACCAACTCCAAGTAAAATTCCCATGCAATTCCACATTTACTTCATGCAGGTACAATTACATATACTCAAAGGAATCAAGTTGTCTGTATTTCTGGCTGAGTAAAGATGGTGCATGCTCCTGAGGCTAGCTCAGTTGGTTGGAGTATGGTGCTAACATCACCAAGGTTGTGGGTTTGATCCCTGTGTGTGCCATTCAATTAAGAATTGGACTCAGTGATCCTTGTGAGTTCCTTCCAACTCAGAATATTCTGTGATTCTGTGAAAAGATCCATATGCTGTGTTTCAACCCCAGCTGGCAACTGAGCAGCATACAGATGCTTGTTCCCCCTCCCTGCTAGAACGGAGGAGAGAATCAGAGAGTAAAAGTGAGAAAACTCGTGGGTTGAGGTAAAGACAGTTTAATAGGGAAAGCAGAATCCACACATACAAGCAAAGCAAAACAAGAAAATCATTCACCACTTTCCATGGGCAGGCAGGTGTTCAGCCATCCCTAGGAAAACAGGACTCCTATCATGGGTAACAGTGACTTGGAAAGACAAACACCAGGACACTGAACCTACTCCCCTTCCTCCTTTTCCCCACCACTTTATATACTGAGCATGGTGCCATATGGTATGGGATATCGCCTTGGTCAGTTGGGGCCAGCTGTCCCAGCTGTGTTCCCTCCCAGTGTCTTGTGCACCTGCCGTCCTCTTGCTGGTGAGGAGAGTAATAAGCAGAAAATTACTTGGCTCTGTGCAAGCCCTGCTCAGCAATACCAAAAACATCCCTGTACTATCAGCACAGTTTCCAGCACAAATCCAGACATGGTCCTTTATTATCCACTGTGAAGAATTGGGCTCTATCCCCGCCACAACAAGCACACTATAGGTTAGAATTTTGGTGTGGCAGCTACGGACTCCTCTCTTTTAGCCACTTGTCCTACTTACACTTTAATATCTTTTCACACCAACTCTCAGAGGGCCATGCAAAATTTGCAAAATTGCCTAGTTTTGTGCTGGCCCTGAGAACACAGTATCAATATTTAATTTCCCCAAATCAATTCACTTCTCTGCTTAGGACAGCACAGTGGTTGATACTGGTTCATTCATGTTTAAAAGGCAATTTTTGTAACATTTTCTCACTTCAAGGAAGGTTACATAAGAAAGCAAAAAAATTACATGAAGAAAAAGGGTTTGGTCAAAAATGAAAACTAGAAAGCCGGAGTCTCTGGTGTAGCAAAAAGACATGGAATGGAAATCTAAAGGACAAAGGGAGAAAAAACATGGTGAAACACTGTTACAAGGGAAGTGTGGGACATCCAGCAGAGCAAGAGTGAAGACTTGAGAGGTATAAGAAATCAGCTTGGTTGAAGTCAGTGACTAAACTGAGATGATTGAGACATCTTAGTGCTTATGCAGAAAACTAGTTAGAAACATTAGTGATGTCATTTTGATCGCTGACACACGAGAAAAAAAATTTTGTTTCTGATACTACCTAATTTATTTTTCACTGACATCCATTTAGGTAGGTAGTATTGTTGTTATGGGCATATTTTTGACACAGAAGATACTACCTTACCTCTCAGTAAAGACAGAACAGGATACTCCAATAAAAATCTGATTACAAACCATTTACTAGATTAAACTGCACAATTACCATAAATAATTAAGGCTAAAAAAAAATACGGAAGTAAATTAACAAAATGAATTATGTATTTCTTGATTTCTTTTTACCCTATTTTTTCATTTTTTTTTTAATTAAAACATATTTATCCTCCATTGAAAGGCAAAACTTTATGTGAAAGTGAATGGAATAATCTTTCTCTATTCTTCTCTGTTAATGTATAACTCCTATCTGCATTAAGACAATGGGACCAACTCATAAAGTTTCAGAATACACTTCTAAACAAAGTAGCTCTACACTCTTTTGCTTGTTTAGCTTTTCAATGTAATAAGAGAGAAAGAAAAATTGATTTTGAGTTGAAAGGAAAAAAAACCCACCCTAGTCCTGCTAACTGGTGGAGATTTAAGCCAAATTTCTTTCGACAGAAGGAGTCAAATCCAACCTCTACAATAAGAAAGAACTATATTGAAAATTGAATTTCTGAATAAATGCAATGAAATCTTTCAGTACACCAGCCTCAAACACTGTAAGAAAAGAGATTGGAAAACATTTTCTAACCAGCACATATCCATTTTCCAACTGTCTATTAGAAAGGACATACTTGTTTCAGGTGTCCATTTTACAACGTAGTAAACCAAGATGTTTTTACTAGGAGTCCTTCAGAACGTATCTGTGGGCTCATAATGACACTGGCATTAAGGAGAGTCAGTATGTTAATTTGATCACCTCTCTGAAATATTTTCTGAAATTATCAGTAACTTATGTTAACATTACTTTAAATTAATTTACTTTAATTTAAATTAAATAAAAACCTTTCTATCTCAGCTAAACTGTGAGGATCTTCTGATGTGCAGAAAAAATAATTTGTGTGAGCCAAGTGTTTTTCTTAAGTGTAATTTGAGAAATTACCTGAAGTTGATAAATAAGACTAGAGTCCATGTTAATGCGATGTGGGGACGTCGGTGCCTGTGAACCTGCATATACACGTACATATACTCACACACACACATAGAAGTCATACAACAATAAATCATGTCTTTGCATGTCTGTCTTTAAGTAAGCGTTTTAAATAATGATCCTTTGACTTTGCCAGCATATAAAAATTTCAAATTATGCAAAATTTAAACCAAATTACTTGTTCTTAGCTTGAATATAATAGTTAATTCATAGAAATATTTAACTTTGAGTTAACTGAATTAACTGAAAAAGTACAGATACATGTCACCTATGCTCTACTGCAAAGCCTTTCTAATGGATTTTCTAGATCATAGTTCAATTAAAGGAAGGCATGATGGCCTTGGTTTGAAAAATAGTTTTAAAACAGCTAAGAAAAAATTACCATTTCAGAAAGAAATGGTTAGTCTACAGCTACATCAAAACAATTTATATTGTCATGGGTCTTGACTTTAACATGTGATTTCTAACATATTTGAAAGTTCTTGTCTGGCTATTATACTAACAATTTTCTGATAGACAGTGAATTTTACTTTTACTATAAACTCCATTAAAAAAAATCTTATCTTAAGGAACTATTATTTTCATATGAAATGTTACAGAAGAGAAAATAAAAATCCATTAAGTTCAAGGTTTTGAATCATAAAATTTTTGGAATATGGTGCAATATACTTTTATGTTTCAAGAGGCTATCTAATATATGTTGATAAGCATTCAAGAAAATATATACTAGATCATCAGAAAACAGAGAAAATAGAAATCAAATATCAGAGAGAGGTAAAAAGTCTTTCCATAAATCCACATAGGATACATGAACCCCTTTTATTATGTCAAAGGTAAAATACATCTGAGAGCAGAAAATTAAATTTTGTTTTCTTTAATCTCACTTGAAGAGACCCATCAGGATCACTCAGTCCTGGCCCTGCACAGGACACCCCCAAGAATCACACGATATGCCTGTGCTTCTTGAATTCAAAAAGGCTTAGAGCTGTGACCACTAGCTTGGAGAGCCTGTTCCAGTGCCCAGCCACCCTCTGGGTGAAGAACCTTTCCCTGATATCCAATCTAAACCTTCTCTGACACATCTTCAGGCCATTCCTCTGGTCCTGTCACTGGACACCAGAAAGAAGAGATCAGTGTCTGCCCCTCCACTTTCCCTCACAAGGAAGTTGTAACTGCAATGAGGTCTCTCTTCAGTTTCCTCCAGGCTGAACAGACCAAGAGACTTCAGCTGCTCCTTGTACAGCTTCCCCTCTAGAGCCTTCAACATCTCCTTCGGACGCTCTCTAATGGCTTAATATCTTTCTCATATGGCAGTGCCCCAAACTGCCCACAATATCCAAGGTGAGGCCGCCCCAGTGCAGAGCAGAGCAGGACAATCCTCTCCCTTGAATGGCTGGCAATGCTGTGCCTGATGCCCCCCAGGACACGGTTGGCCCTCCTGGCTGCCAGGGCACTGCTGACTCACATTCAACTGGCCATCAACCAGGACCCCTGGCTGCCTTTCTGTAGTGCTGCTCTCCAGCCTTTTATTCCCTAGTTTGTATGTACAGTCAGAATTGCCCCATCCCAGGTGTCGGGAGTTCTCTATAAAGATTTCTGTATAATGACCTGTAAGTGATAAGAGTTCTTCCAGGTTACTTACTTAATTTCACCTCCTTGGAAAATATCATCCAAAGTGACAGTTTTCCCTAACACCTCCCAGTCTCTGGAGTAATTAAAAGTACATCAAGTTCTAAGAAATATCTGTGCCAAATTCTTTTCTAAAAAACTGTTTGTTGATGATGCCATAAGATCCATGTGGCATTTTATATAAACAAACAAAACAAGACAAAAATAAAAATTAAAAAAAAAAAATGTACTTTTTTTATATTCTATGCCAAAACTTTTCTGTTCACTCCCAGGTAGGGAGATCAGCTCTCACTATAAACAATTGTTTTATTTGCTTTTAGATAATCTGAATTATTTAGATCACCATGCCAGAGAGCAAAGATACCTGCCCCACTAGATTTATACTCGATGTCAGATGATATGAAATACCTCTTTGGTCGCTTAAGTCAGGTGATACTTGCCCCTCTAAATCTACAGAGAGCCCCATGGCCCAAAAAACTGGGACCTGCTAAATTTGGTTTCAGGCCTAACCAAACTAAAGCCTTAATCTAAGTTTTGGGGTTTATCCAACCCATCACAGCATGTGACAAATAATTCCCTAAACTGTCTTCTGTCTAGTTTTGTCCTGAATTCTTGCAAATTGCTTTAGTATTATTTTGCCAGTCCTGAAACTACAAGATACTTGTACAAAAAAAAGTGGTTTGCAAAAGGGATATGGAGAACAATCCTAATCTTCTTTATATCAGAGAAAAAAGAACACTCATTTCAGTACTGTCAAAATAAAAAAGTAAACAATATTTGACCATTAAATGGTGTTTGGAATTAGATTGAGCAGTTTCATTTTTATAAATTCATTGAGTGTATATACAAAACAATTAATTGCATTTAAAGAAGGAGATAGTTTAAAATTACCCCTGGATGAGGACTTTAATCCATTATAATCCAATCATAGGTGTGCCAATGCAATATATGACATTAAAAACAAATAATGAAGAAGTAAATCAGGAAATATCAAAGTAAGGCACAGTTTGGATTTTGGTTGTTTTTCTTTCTTTAATGTTTCCTAATGTCTCAAAGCTAAGCAAATGTTGGTAATACTCTCAAGGGCATTCAGACAGGAAGGCTTCAGAAAGGTGACTCCAAAAAGGGAGGATTTTAATAATATTTAATCTGAAAAACTAGGATAAATTGAGATTATCCCAATTTGTAAAACCATTTTAAATCTGATGCACTGGAAGAGGATAATTTAATTTCAAGAGGTCAGGAGTTTGCCTAGATATGGAAATGGGTGTACTGAATAGGTGACAAAGCTTGCATCAAAGGAAGTTTGCCCTTGTGTATTGTAGGATACTGTTGAATACCCCTGATAAAGTCCAAGGCTGAACACACAATTTTAGGTGGGTTTTTGCTAGACTCATACAGGGGTCAAATTCATGGTACAGTTCAGATCAGTTCAAAATGGTTAGAGAATGGTGCTAATAACACCAAGGTTGTGGGTTTGATCCCTGCATGGGCCATTCATTTAAGAGCTGGACTTGATGATCCTTGTGGGTCCCTTCCAACTTGTAGTATTCTGTGAAATCTGTGAAAATACCTTAAGCTTTTTCTTCAATTACATGTAATTGAGGTACAAATCTCAGGTGTTTTCTTGTACGAGGGATTTGAGTAAAGGTTGCACCTCTTGAGAAGTGAGAGGAGATGATCTGTTCACAGGAATGACTTCTAGACTACAGTTATGGTCAAGGTCTCTGGCAAGGTGTTACATAACCTTTTTCTTGGCATGTCCAAAATGTATTCATCCTTTAAAGAAATATAACAGCTGGTGTTTTGAAGATGCCAGCAAAAACTAAGATTCAAAGAAGTCTGTCTACAATTGAGCTCAACACATTTTATTTATGACTGCTGCAGCAAGACAGAGGTGAACCCAAGTGAAATAAGGAGGTTGAATAACTGACAATAAATCTGAATTTTTCAGTTGATGTAAGTGAGCTTATATCAGCTATGTTTCAGATTTGCTCAAAATTGCTTTTGATACATCTTTCCTAACTTTCATAAATTTTGAGGGTAGGGATGTAAAGAAGACATGTTTTTGAGATGACTCTCTTTTCTTCTTCTAGAATACAGAAATTCATCACTATTGTTTTTCTCAAATATTTATTTTCCACAAAAAGGGACAGAGGAGAAACTAGGACATTGTTTTTAATCAAGCAGAAGCTTTATTAGATTCCCTGAGGTAACAAAGGTCTGGTTTTCTTTCTGTATTTTCCTATGGAAGGCAATGACTGTGTTTCCAGATTTACTTTTTTCTGTTTATACTTAATCCTTTAAACTTGTGGTAGAAATTCAAGATATGAACACAGGTCTTAAGAAATGGAAATGCCAATATGTGCTTTTCTTCAATTTGTGGTTCAGACAGACCCTATAGTAAGTTCTGTCAGAGACAGTAACTCTGCCATATTTCACTATATTTTGTTTCAAATGCCCTTTCCCTTTCCTGCAATAAATATCAGATTCTGAGCTTGTAGCATCTTTTACCACACCAAAAATTAATTAAGAAATGTATGCTACCTGTGCTGTTATAAGCAACAGAAAGACTATGGGGGCCTTTTTACTTTCTATGCCATCGGGCATAGGTTTAGATGAGATAGATTGGATGTTGCTTAAACTTGCTACAGGCATTTTATCCTGACAGCTCTCATCTGTTTCTAGTGAACCATTTTATCAAGGTACTATCTCACTGAAGTGTGAAGTGGCAAAAGTTATCATCACACAAGATGTTCAGTTGTAAAGGTTGTTTATGTTTAGGCTCTTATTGTTGCTGTTTCATTTTCTTCGTAATTACAAGTTAAAATATCTAACATTTACATATGGAAGTTTTATAATTTGCTCCCTACTAAGTGATGAAAAACATCGTCTTGATGGGAGAAGCTTGATTTCATGGAACGATCCAGATTTTAAATTCTGAGATATTCTTCCAAAAGTGTCTACATGTAAACTGCCTACTAAAGAAGAGACTGCATTTCCAGGAAAGATGTGATTTTTTGAATGTTCAGTGCAAAATACATTTTTTTAAGTGTTTCTATTATTTACTAGACAAAAGGAGCAGTAAGCACTTTCTTCCTTTGAAATGTTGCTTTTTAAACATAAAGAAATGCAGACGTGAAAGGATCAGAAGCGAGCCACACAAATATGTAAATATTTTTTCTAATCCATACAAAAACCCTCTATGCTCTAGTTTACTTGCATAATGTTTCCTTTTCAATTACAGTGCAGTCAATAAATGCCAGTCTTAACTGTATTCACACACACACAAGTAGGTGACTTTATAAATTAACAGAAAAAGTTATGTGCTTTTCATCTGCCAAAGCTGTCTTCTGAAATTCCCTGTTCTCAAACTGAAAAAAACCATTGTTATGAACTGACAAAAAATTGTCTATGATGTTTTTGAAAAAAAATTCTCAATTACAAGAGGAAAATCATTATTGCTTCTCTCAGCTGGCTGAAATTCTCATGTTTGATACTTGACTGTTATTTTGCTTTTAAAGGCATAACAAAGTTAATGTTTTTCTCCTAGACTGTATCCTATTAAAGTGTGCACATTGACAGTGGAGTACAGGACACAGATGGCATTTCAGCAAGCAGATATTCACTGTACATGAGTGGATTTTGAAAACTGCTAAAGGTCTGGGTCAAGTCATATTAGCAGCTGCATTATACGAAGATAGTTCTGCTTGTCAATGAGACATCATAAATGCCCTATGGAAAGAGGGAAAAAAGGCAGGACATCTACCTTAAATATCTAGGTAAGGAAGTTAATGTCCATAAACTCTCCCTATATGGGGGAAGATACATACATGTAGACTATTACAGATCTGGAGCATGTTCTGAACTTACTTAATGTTGAAATGAGTCAAAAAGTAAGTAATCTCCTGGTATAGACATAATTGTCAACACTAAACTTGTTTAATAAATTAAAGAAAATCTAAGTGAAAATTTCCTAACCTATTTTGGCAAATTCACCTTCCTCAATGTTAGCCAGAAGTCCGGAGATCTCACCGGAAGAAATGCTGCTTTAAAGAAATCTTTCTATTCCATGCTATCATATGTTTTTTAAGTGGAACAGCTAGTGAAACTTTGAAAGTGGAACACAGCAGAGCTGAACTGAATAATAAACTAAAATTTGCTTCTAGCCAAAAAAAGTTTAAATTCTTTTTTCTTCTTTCTTCTAAGCTTCCATGTCTTTGCTTCCTTTCAGTTCCCGAAGGACTGAAGATAATGGTCTTCAACACAGACACTGCAGAATGGGTAAGACGTCTGTAATGTATAATTCAGCTCAACTTCTCCAGTCCATGGTATAAGAAATGGCACTGTTATCACCTTTTACAAAGAGCTAGAATTCATTTATTGGTTGCATCTCCTTTTTTTATCCCATGTGTGCTATTCTGCATGGGAGAAAACATTGAAGAGAACGATAAATAGACTGGATTCTCCAGAGAATGAGGATTATTTATGAAGTTGCTCCAGTTCAGTGAACAGTGTAATTCATGTCAAAGTGTGTGACTTAAACCCAGTGAATTACAAACTTCACTCTGGGAGAGGATCTGAAGCTGGAGATAAGAGAAAAGCTGTGACAAGTCAGTGTTTAAAGTACATTTTCTAAGAAATCCTTTCCACCACATGCCAAAAGAAACTACAACTCCAAAACTCTCTGTGTGGCTTTCAGATTGCAGATAGAATTTGTTCTTTCCCACTGTTTCACCATGTTCCACAACTAGCTGTGTAGTGACAGGCAAGTTCATTTTTGCTCATTAACAACACAAAGTTTTAAAATGGTTACCATTGAAGTTTCTGTGTGAGAAATTTCTACAGACAACATTCTGCAGAGGGTGTTAGCACATTGTCTGGCCTATGCGATATTTTAGGATCAAAGACAGCATTTCATAAAAAACCTTATCAATTTTGAGTATCATCGAGGCTATCACTTGCTGTTTGTTTTCAGATCATATCTGTCACATCAACACAATGGTACTAGTGGGAATCTTTTGGTTGTGACTCAAATCATTCCATCCTATTTCTGTTTCTCATTCAACTGCTGCCCTAAAATAAAACATGTTCTGTTCCTCTGTATTTTGCATACTGCAAAGGCAGGTAAATTTCACAAAATATACATTAATTAAACTTGTTGGTTTTTTCACGTGTATTTACACAGGTTTAGTGGATTTCATTTAGATATCACCCTAAAAGCATTAAGAAAAAAAATAAATGAAACAAGCAGGTAACAGATTCACAGCAAAGACAGTACTTCTTAATAAAATGAGTAGCCATGAGTGACTGTGAGTTGTTTCAAGGATTTCTTTACCTGGATTAAAAAGGCTTGCATGCAAATTAACAGAAGAAATACGGGGCATTGAAGACCATGTCATTCTTCCCATTGCCTTCAGATCCTATGTTATACAGTCGCAGTGATGGTCTCTATGGTCTGTATATAACTTCTGAGCATCTCCCAGTCATCTGACAAACCAGTCAGAATTTTCAAGGGCAATCATCAAATATTCTACATGCAGAAGCCGGGTGCAGATACTCTGAATGGAATTGGGCTTCCTCTCCTGTGCTGTGCTTTCCCCAGGCTCTTGGTATCTAAGCCATTCAGAACTAGACTAAACCCTATTTTTCCCAGTCGCCTTTTTCCCTTCAGGTCTTTCTTTTTTTTTTTATTCTTTTATTTAATTTTTGTCACCACTTCCTTTTTGAATTGACAAGAGGAGGGATTGTTTGGTTTTTCACCCTTATTTCTTTGTATTTTCAATCTTCTCTCTTTCACTCTGACTTGTCCACCTGAGGTGAGGGCACATGGTGGCCTCTGAGCAGCTATCCACTGAGGTAGAGCCTGAAGGCTCTACCTCACTCCTGTACATGTGAGTTGGTTGACTGCATTCAGGTGGCTGTCAGAGCATCGACAGAAGGTGGGTGGTTTTCAAGGATCTCTTCTCTGCAAATGTGGCTGTAAGAGCACAGTCACCCCGAGGACTGGCAGATCTGGGACACAGAATAGTTTTATTATTTTTTCAGTATGGACCAGCAAGAAGCTGATGAAAAAGCATGCAGTTGAAAAAAATAAGTAACCCCTTGACACAATGTACTTAAGACAACCTTCTAACTGTAGTCTTTCAATAATGCACTGATGTTCTCATTCTTAACAAGTGTCTACAGGCTAGCACTCATGTTTTAAATCCCCTCTATAAAGTGATTTATTTCTCTTTTCTCCTCCTGAAATTCCTTTCTGCTATAGGACACTCAGAAAGCAGAAAACTAGATAGCAGAGCCTACAAAGGCAGAGATCTGTTGTTGCTGCACTTACTTGATCAGGAATTCACTATTTTGGTACTTCTTTTACTAATTTAGCTCTTTCATTTCCTTCTCAGATCTTCTTTGTTGCACCCACTTGTTTAGGGTTTGTAATTCCATTAGATTTTTCCAAGGACTTTAGATTAGGAAACTCTACAGGTTCCTCAGAAATAATACAGAACTATTTCTTGTTAATTAATACATAAGTCTCAATGAGTATATAGGTCAGATGACATGGTGCCAAAGTTTTGTCACATTTAACGTCACTAGGTGTTTTAAACGTGAAAATAAAAAAGGAACTCTCAGATTATGGATGAAACTCCAGAGCTGCTGAAAAAACATTAAATCATATAATCATTAAGATTGGAAAGTACCTCTAAGATCATTAAATGCCACTGCTAACCTAGTGTCACCATGTTCACCACTAAACCATGTCCCTAACTGCCAAATCTGTTGGAGGAGAGGAGAGATACCAGCTGTGGAATAACAGCTTAAACAACCCAGATCTGTGACTGCTTGAGTTCTGGAAACGACATTCTACGTTATGTGGGCTGCTGCTATGTTTAAGGACTGTTTGCAGTTTAAGGACTGCACCCAGTTTGAGGATTTTATCATGTTATATCTTTTTCCTTTGTTTTACTGTGTGTCCCTGCTGGAATTTTCCATCCCTCATGGCTTGTAACCCACCTCTGATTGGTCCCTGCTTGCAGCAGGATAGCATTTCCACATATGGTTTGCAACTGCCTCCGTTTTGCCAGTTTGGAGGCTTTTGCCTTGTATTGCTAACTCCTCCCTAAACCCCTCCCAGGTTCCACCCCATTCTGGAACCTTCCTTAACTACCCTTTAAGTGCCAGGCACCATTTTAATAAAGGGTTCACTCTGCAGTTCACTCCGCAGTCCATTCCAGTTCACTCTACCTCACCCTTCAGAGTGGACTGTTTCTTTCCCATTTCCCTATAAATACCGCCCACATCCATATGTCTTTTAAATAACTCCATGGATGGTGACTCCACCATTTCCCTGGGAAGCCTGTTCCAAAGCCTGACCACTCTTTCCCTGAAGACGTTTTTCTAATATCTGATATAAACTTCCCCAGCAACTTGAGGCTGTCTCCTCTAATTCTGTCACTTGTCACTTGGGAGAAGAGACCAATCCCTGCCTTCTACAACCTCTTTTTCAGGTAATTTTAGACAACATTGAAATCCCCCGAATCTCCTTTTTTCCAGGCTAAACAAACCCAGGTCCCTCAACTACTTCTCATAAGGCCTGTGTTACACACCGTTCACCAGCTTTGCTGCTCTTCTCTGGACACTCCAGCACCTCAATGTCTTTCTTGTGGTGAGGGGCACAGAACTGAACAGAGCGTATGAGGTGTGGCTTCACCAGTGCCAAGTACAGGGAAACAATCGCTTTCCTAGTCTGTCTGGCCACACTGTTTCTGATACAGACCAGGATGTCACTGGCCTTCTTGGCCACCTGGACACACTGCTAGTTCACATTCATCCTGCTGTCAACCAATACCTCCAGGTTCTGCCAACACCAGCCAGTTTTCCAGCCACTCAGCCCCCAGCCTGTAGCATTGCCTGGAGTTGTTCTGACCCAGTTGAAGGCCCCAGCACTTGGCCTTGTTGAATCATTGGTGTCAGCCAGGTCGCTCTGTAGAGCCTTCCTGCACTCCCATGGATAAACACTCCTGCCCAAATTGGTGTCATTGCAAACTGACTGAGGGGTGCGCTTGATCCCTTCATCAGGGTCGTTGATGAAGATATTAAACAGGAGTCACTAGCTGGATTTAACTCCATTCACCACCACTTTCTGGCCCAATCATCAGTTTTTTACCCAGCAAAGAGTGCACCATCTGTGCCATGAACACAGCAGTCTCTCCAGGAGGATGCCGTGGGACACATTGTCAAGGGCTTCAACACAGCCCAGCCAGGCAACATCCACAGTCTTTCCCTCATCCACTAAGCAGGTTGCCTTGTCATACCTAGCTGGTTTGTCAGGCAGGACCTGCCTTTCATGAATCCATGCTGGTTGGACCTGATTCCCTGCCTGTCCTGCATGTGCAGTGTGATGGCACTTAAGATGAAAACTTCAGCTACAGTAAGTTTTATTTAATGTTTTATAGATAATAAAAAAGTCCAGATACCATAAGATTTATTTAATCCTTTCTAGATAATAAAACACTGACAGGAACTTATTCATGTCTAGTAAGTACTCCTCTAATTTCTTTATCTTTTCTATAACTGCTAGTCATGCAAAAATAAATCCGAGGATTGTTCAGTGCCTTTTGGGCAGACAGGCATGATAAACAATTTTTTTCAGATGTGCAACTTAATGCAATCTCTATTTTGAATAAAATAAAACCTTAAAATATAATAATTTTTTTTCAGTTGCTTGCAGGATATGTAAAAAAGTGCTAAGCCACAAGGTAAAATTTGTATCTCCATAAGGACAAGGACTACCAAAATTCTCTACCTTCTTGCTAATCAAGTACTAATGCACTGCTCTCTGGTCTGAAACCTCTACACAAAGAATACTCCAAGTCCTTCACAGGAGCATTGCATGATCTGTCTTCCATCAGAGCTGAATTCAGGAATTTTTAGTGTCAACAAATTAAACCAAATGTCATGCAACTGTCTTGCCTAACAGCCTTGCTCAACAGGGAGCCCAGCAAGCTCACTTCAGCTGAAATAACCTCAAGATCAACACACAGTTTCAGACATGCAAACAGGCAGAAAAGCAAGGTCAAGTAACAAAATACTGAATGATTCAGTCTTGAGACAAAATTTCATGCCTAATGATGCTGATGTACATGTTTTTCTTCTACAGCACAAGGAATAACTGTAACTCACAAATTCAGGCCTAATACATCAGTATCTGTGCTCGTTAGCGGAAAAGCTGATAAATCAAAGTAACACGATGGACTGCCTTTTTTTTTTTTTTCCTTTTAGAATTGGCTGCAGTTACATTGTGTTTGGTGTGACAACCAACCTAAATAGATTTTGTCTGTTCATTAGTATCTAGACAAACATAAAGAAATTGAGGGTTTTGAACATATCTGTTCTAATGACTGTACTAACTATACTAATTGGTTCCTTACTATTTTAACCATTAATGGCTTTTAGAGTGTGAGTTATCAGGATTTTTTCAGTTGGCTGCAGTTGCTTAAGAGTATATTGCTGTGCAAATTGTTAATAGGAATCTTACAGTTGATTCTATGAACAAGGAGAAGACAGAGTGTGTGATACTCTTTAAGAGACACTAATAATAACTTATATCCACCATGCAGTGGCTTTTGACATAAAACTAGGAAATTTTAACTGAGGATGAAAATACCTGATAGTTAAATTTTGTCATTGTGGTAATGGGAGTAGTGAAAAAATCACTTTGGGCGATACTTTCAAAATATTGCACCTACGGTTAAAATTTCCAAAAGACCTTATGCATTTTTGAAATATAACTTACATTTGAAAAATTGCATGGAATTTAGAATCTCATTAGAATTCAATAATATGTAAGCTTCTCAGTTAATTGTACATACAAAAGAAATATGGTGTCTTGAGTTAAATATATAATTTTTGAAATTTTACTTTTAATATAAACCAAAATTTAAAGACCAAATATATATTTGTTTAGGATTATTACTATTAATATAAAAGAACACAAAGGACCACTACTTTTGAAAATACTGCCCCCTCTCCCCATGCCCTGAGTTCACCCATCTGCAATTTTGAGATATGCAATATATCCATGAAATGCAATATATTGATATCTAGAAACCCAAGTATGAACATGTATCTAAAATACTGTGTGTTTATTTCTTTCATATACTATATGCAGTAATGTCTTACAAAGCAAAGACTCCTCTTGTAATGTGATCCGATATGATCATTAAATCATGGATAAAGTATTAATAATTCATTTTGCATTAAAATAGTAACACTGTAACTTCTATTTATACCCTACTGAAATGTTTTTAATTATTTATTTATCCTAATACTCAAGAGACAATTTATTAAGCACTACGAAAGTCCTTGTCTCTCTGCCACATTTTTGTGAAAGAAAACATGTTTCTGCTGAAGTGTTAAAGAGTCTCAAGATGTTTTATCTTCTTTTCAAACGTCCAGTTATCATGTTTAGCAAGTTCAAAATACTGCAAGTGAGAAGTGACACCTCCGCTGCTTTTTTTCAGGTAGGCTGTTTTAAAATAATGTAAATAACATTGCAACACTCTTCTGCTTAAGGTAAAACAAGACACTCAGGGTGTCATTTCAGTATCTTCTGCCTGTGGTGGGAAACTTCTTGTTTGACAAGTTAGTATTTCTTATCCATTGCCCTAAAATGGTCAAGATTAAATCTCACATAAGACAGGACATCTGTTTATCCACAAAATTTCTTCCCCATTGATCCATGCAGGCTGGATGTATATCCATTCTGAACTTCCTTTCATCAGGAAGAAGCTGTGGAAAGTCATCGGTACAACCTGGAGAACTCCAAGCATGAGTAACTTAGTGACATTCCACAACCCACGTCCATATTGAGTACTGTTTTCTTGCCCTCGTATTTGCTGTCACTATAAATAGTTCCTTTTGTGAAAATACACTCATACACAACACTGGGTAGCAGCAGAATTTAAAGGGAGTATAAATGCTGACTGAATAAGATATTCTCAGCAGCAGCTGCATGCCAGATAGTATGATCTTCATTCATTAGTAGCAGTATTAAATTTGTCTAAATAGAGGCTTGCTTAATTAGCTTTAGTGACAAAAGGGAGACTTTTAAACCACATCACCCAAATTGGCTGCAGGGAGAGATTCCAAACTAGACCCAAAGTACATTGTAGAATGTTTTCCTGTAACTCATCTTCTATTGTAATTCAGGTTCCTCTTAAGCTTATTAATTCAGAAGGAATCCTAATGATAATATAATCCTCTTATGTTTGTAGTGTTTTGCTTCTGCAAGAAGTAGGCTAGAACTGCCACTGTGCCATCTAATGAGTCATTAAACTCATTTCAAAATAGTGAGAAAAAGAGGTCACACAGGCATAATTTATGGTTTTTCTTCAATAGTTTAACAGGATTTCTTCTCTGCTTAGATACAGCCAAATAGTGTTTGAGAATCTTGATATGTGAAAGACCAAGTAATTTTGCTTCCCATTGTGAAGGTTTAACTGAGTTTATAATCCTCAAACAAACTGGTCTTAGAGAACACACTACAGCAAATACAAAATTTTAGTCATGGCTGACACTTAGAGTGATGTGCCGGTAACTCCTGCCCTCATAAACATTCACTGATCTGTCCTGATTAAACACTTGCTTTGTTTTGCCAATGAGTTATCATATTAATATTTAATAAAGGAATTAAAATTTTGATTAAATTTCGCCTAAGAAAACATGAGTTAAACATTTCCTGTAAGTTAATTATATATTTTAGAGATTATTTTTAAGATATGGTCAGAAATCTTGATCAGAAAAATAGAGATATGTAGCTTTCTTTTCTTAACTTTCTTTTTCTTCTTTTCCTTTATCAAAGTTTAATTCATTCCTATGGAAAAAAAAAATTAATAATGATAACTCTGTTTTTCTTACTTTTTTTCCCCCTTTGTTCTTCATTTATATATAATAATAATTATTAAGAACTAGAAATATTTTGTCAATTTTTTAACCATAAAATATTTTATAGCAAACATTTTAAATGCAGAAATTAGAAATAAATATCTCTGTATTTGCAAGCTACATTTTCTGAAAATCACTGTGTTACATATGATTATTTTTATAATAGAAAAGCAAGTAAAATTAAAATTTATCAGAGCACTGGATTTATATGATATGCATATTCTATCAAGACATTTAAAACACTAAAGATTGCCAAGGGTGTATAACACCATGATGAAACTTTTAATGCAAAAATTGCTGTTTCATGAGCAAGGCTGTTCGTAAGTCAATTTTTTTTGTGTATGTGTTAACATTCACTTTCAAACACTTCTGAGACTTGCTCTTTCTATGTAGCGCATGTAGTGCATATAATGCCTGACACTTCATTAAACATCTAAAAGCATTTTAAATCAAAATCTGTAATCATGTAATTATTTTCATATGAAGAAAGGAACTTGTGAGCCTTCCCAGTTCACTAGTCACTAGATAGTTTCTGTATATATTTCACCTCTGCAATAGAGACCAGGCTTCCAAAAGGTTAATTAACAAAAATATATGCTTCAACAGTCGTTAACAGATTCAGCCCCTTCACTGTAAAAGTCCTACATGAAAACTGACCCATTTGACGCATCAGCTATTTTTAACCTATATATCCAGACTCCTCAGCCACACTGATCTCCCATTTCTGCCACATTCGCACTTGAACCAGAAAGCTGGATTTCGGAGCAACTGTCTTAACAGTGTTATCAACTGTTTATCACAAACGACCTGCATTTCGGAAAAGAGCCAATAATGGCTGAACATTACAGGTGAAATCAGTTCAGATGGCCACCTTAGGATTTCTGGTGGCTGAAAGGAAGGTGTTTCTCTAGCAAGTTAAGGAAATTAAATATCAAAAGAGCAGATGTGACTGAGCTAATTAGCTTGAGCTAATTCAAAAAAGTTAACTAACTTATAGCTATCTTTGAATTATTTGTAGCAACGCATTGTAAAAATCAAAGGCCTGCCAGTGATCTAAAAGAGATACTAAAATCAGTAACTTTTGGAGAAAAATCATATAATCTCATTTGCATCAAAGAATAGTAGCTTGCTTTGTCTTAGCTTGAAAATACAGATGTGAATATGGAAGGACACAAGATCTTACACTGGCCACACCTGCATCGTTTGGTGCCTTTCGAATTGCACTGTTTAAATCCAAAACTTCTTGAGACTTGAACTACTTTTCATTTTCATTTTACTCCAGAATCAGGCATATGCCAGTCAGATGTATCTGTTGTATATTTGTTAGCAATAGCTTATGACAACTACTCTCAGACAGTGTCAGAGTAATGTAAAAACAATTATAAAACATTACTAAAGTTTTGTCACAACACTGAGAAAGCATAAACTGAATAACAGTTAAAACTATTCCACTCTTAGATTCAAGATTTGGTTGGCAAGCAAACCTTACAGTCTTCACAGTGTGAAATGAAACACGAACAGCATAAATGCAATTAGGACACTCACCAGACAACATTTTGCATTTAATTGCTTGTTAATTGAAACTAATTGCAATTCAAAACCCAGAGTTTCACTTAACAAGCTAAATTAGAAAATATGTACAAACAGATACCATGGGGAATATTCCAACACAGCATAAATCTGGAAAAGTTGTAACTTGTCACTAAATAGATTTATTTGCTATTATGGTACAGTACAAGCAGAGACAAGTAGCAAAGGCAGGTCTGTCTGCTTATGTGAGAAGTATGTGTTTTGGTAATAATAACCTGATAGGTGATTCTGAAGAACTACACCATTTGAGTGGTAGAGATAGACCCACATTTCCAAAATTCCAAGTGCCTTCCTATAGATCTTTTACATACTTACATAAATACCATTCATAAGTTGTGATCCCTATTTACTTAATTTCTAAAATAAAGTCTAAAAATTCAATTAAAGGAACAACATAACTTACAGTGCAGAATCTGCCGGGACCTCTGCACTTGGGGAGTATCAAGTCCCCAGACTGATGTTCTATAAATGTTTTCTGAATGTTCTGCACAGTCTACAAACTGCATAGAAATTAAGCATGGTTACTATGTGTTTCATATAACCTCTTGAGAGACAGGCTGTTTAGACATGGATATTGTTCCTGATAGCATTTCAGTCCTAATTTTAAAATGGGACTGAATTCAAAAGGGGATATAAGGGGCATACTTCATGCAGTGCAAAGATTCCTGAACTGAGAAGTAGGGCTTGTTAGTTCTGCTAAACTCAGTGCCACAAGTTTACATTTGGACCATGCCTGGGTCCAGAACTAGGCTGAGTTCTGAGTTTTTTTCTGATGTAGACAGGACTGTAAGTATATAATTAGCAACTTGTGAGAAATTTAGCTCTTAAGTTTAAAACTGCATTTCTCCAAGCCCCCAGTTTGACTGCTGTTCAATTTCTGAGGTGCTTAGCCTGTACACAAACTACCTTTCAATGCTTAAATTCAGTGAGTGCTTTGACTTCAACATTGCATGAAAAGCTCAGTATTTATAGAGACATGAAACTAAGCAATTATCTTAAATCCAAATTCCCTAAAGGTCCAAAATTTATGCATTTCTCCTTTATCTTCAAGGGGGAACTTGATTCTGTTAGCATCCCTTCACATATCTAAGATAGAGGTAATGTTATGCTCATTATAAAACACATTGTTCAGAGCATTTTCTTTTATAAAAAGGCCTCCTTCTCTTCCCCCAAAGCCCACTCATGTTGTGAAAGAGATAAATTAAATTCTAACCCAGATTATTCAGATCCATACCACCCCTCAGATGAATCCCTAACTAGCAAATCCTTCTTGGACTCAGAGCGTTCATGTGCTTTCTTTGAAGGTAAGGCACTGTTCAGGATTTAGTAGAAAAGTAAAAAGTAATCCATCATCTGCAAAATATGTAACCAAACTCCTCCTCTCATGAAGAGGGCTTCCAACTTGCTAGATATTTGTATGAGTGGCATCAGCAATGGATTAGCTACCTATAGTAGGCTTTTCCCCATGCCGCATAGCCAATATTATAAATGGAGTTAAATCAATAGCCACCACCTAGTTTCAAGCTATTCAGGTTTCAATTAGCATTAGTATTATTTTCTACAGAATCTACAGTTCATTAGCAAGACTTGACAGTCCTGACAGCTGGTGCTTTGGAGCACTGTTGTATAGTATTCTTCAGTGACCTTGATGAACCTTTTAAATCACTTTAGCTCTGTTTTGGAACAGATTGTCCATGCTGAATTTATAACCTGCACTGCTACTGAGGCAGCTTTCTTGGCTAGCTTCTGTCTCCCAATTTCTGAACATCTGCTATTCAGAAAATCTAAGTCATCACCTGAATACTGGATGAACTTGCAGGTAACCAAGTTCATAAGGATGCAATTTGCCTCATTTCTCTTATAATATATTGAGGTTGATATACATTTTTCTAATTCCTATAGCAGATTGCTTTAAAAAACGTAACTACTGAAAGCAAGCTTTTTGGCATATAAATGTACCAGCACAGTCAGCAATGCCTGAAACTGCTACAGAAGCATTTACTGTCATGCCCTAGAAAAAGTAAAGTTTGGTTCCTTTATAGTCTTAAATTTTTTTGTTTAATTTCACTGTTGGTGTTTTCTTGACAGCTAGCAGCATCCTGTTTCATAATCCTACACTCTCCCATGAGTTGGACCAAATTTTGTCTGTCATTATAGATTTAGGAATTTTGGATGCCTGCCCAGACCCTCAGCAGAGTCGCTTTTCTCTTTTGTCTTTCCAGTATTCACTAACTGCCCATAAGTCACATTAATTAGGATTGAGGCAAAGCATCAAATTGAACAAATAACTATAATGACTGGCAGGGAGAGCAAAGACCTGTTTATAATTGCTTAGGTTGCTGAGTACATGAATGTTAACATGACTCACTCAAGGGCAGTTATGTTGTAGCTTTTGACAGGTGTGATATGGCATTGTTGATATTGGCAGATATCTCTAGTACAAATGCTCTAGTCAACCTTGAAAAATCTGTTGTCAGCAGTCACTACCCTGGCCCTGATGCTGATGATTCTCTTCTATGAGAAACAGAACTTTAATCCTTTTGCTCAACATTCCAATGAAAATCTATAATTTACATGATTTGATTGATAATTTTTGTTTGTATCTATCCCAGAATCATAGAATCATTAAAATTGGAAAAGCCCAGTCCAACTGTCAAAACAGCACCACCACCACCTTCACCATTAAACATCCACATGTTTTTTAAACACTTCCAGGGGTGGCCACTCCACCACTTCCCTGGGCAGTTGCTTTACAACTCATTCCATGAAAAATTTTTCTTAGTGTCTAATCTAATCTTCTCCTGGTTTAACTTCCCACTTCTGTCTACATGTATTTGCTGCAGACAATAGTGGGATTACTCCCCTTTTTGTCCACAAATGCTAACAAATTAATTTCCTTGAGAATTATCTTAATTCATAGTATCTCAGGGCTTTTGGGAGAAATTTTTACTTCTGTTAAGCTAATGTCTCAACCTTTTCCCAGGAAGTTACCACAATATCCAGGAGCACTGGTTACCCATGGTTATTGAAGAATGCCATTTCTGTTCCCTCACCAAGTATCAAACTCTGGCAACTTGCAATGAAAAAAAAATTGCTGACCTGCACATGAGAATAGCAATTTGGACACCAAGCTAGAGAATTTTAAAATGAGCTGGTTTGATAAAAATCAGCGTTTACCCCATCATAAGAATCAAGCACTTCAAATCTCTCCCTACTTGACAGAAAAGTATAAAATTTCTGAAATTTATAACTTGGCTTCTACACACATTCATTTCAGGAAAATTCAATTAATTGAATGTCAATGAAAAGATATTTCAAATGACAACATAAATTCACATGAAATAAACTCATTTTTCTTACAGAAAAATGTTTGAGAATATTCTTTTTTTCTTTGCCAAGCTCTGATATTTATTGACCTTCAGGTGAGTCTCAAGTAGACTGCAGTTATCACTGCAATCTTGTCATAAAGTTCAGACTCCCAGAATTTAAAAAAAAAGAATGATACAGAATGACCAAATACATTTTGTGATCTACTTACGAACACAGGCTGACTAAAACTCCTAGACCAAATCAAAGACTGATTTCTTCCCTAGTATTCAAAGTGTACTATGACTAGGAACAGCAAAAAAATATCAAAATATATATTGGAAACTTTAGCAAAGACAATGAAATTATTCCCCACATTGCGAGGAAATGCACAAGACTCTTCTACTGTCCAGAGAATGTGGCAAAGTGACTTAAGCGAAATACTTGCCTTACACAGCAGTCTTTCATAGCAAGCTATAACTAGTAATCTACCCAGGATCAGAGCCAAAGAGGGATTAACCCATCACAGAAAGACATTCTATTTTAGGCAGCAGGCATAAATGCCTAGTGACTGAACACACTGAGCTTTGTGCAATGCGCCACTGTAGTTTTCTGCCTGATGAAAAGGAGTACTATAATTTATCTTAAGCTCATAATACTGTGTTGACGCATCACACCTGTTTAATTCATGTTAGTGCAGTAAACTGGTAAATCGGATGCATCTTCCAAAATCCTCCTTTGGTAATTCTTGCATTTTAAAAAACACTGCTACAGCTTTACAGCAGTATTCCCTCAGTTTAGGAATAGTTAGATTCTTCCTACCATCTCAGAAGGTCCCCACATCTAGAAGAGAGAACTTATGTTTGTCAGCTCAATTTTTTTATTGCTTTATTAAACTGACTGTTTAGCCATTGTTAAAAGTGACCTTAGTCCCCAGAGAACTCTGCTTCAGTCCTTGAACTAGAATTCATGAATCTGATACAGGGATTGGAAAATATTTCTGTGCAAGGAATACGTGTGCACTCTTTTGAGCTATTATCTGTAGCAATGGCTAGATGTTTCTGTCTAGTCTTCTGCTGTCTTTGAAAATGCTGTGGACCTTAGAGTTGATCATCACAAGGTCTTCTGTTTGCAAAGCAGAACTGTTTAAAATTGAATAGGTTAAACTTTCCCACAAATACAAACTCCTCCATTTCAAGGGTTTGCTTAATCAGCTGTAGCTTTCCCTTTTATTCATCAGTAGTAGGGCTGATTTAAACCCACATATTCCAAGATCACATGTGTCCATGTACTGTAAGACTGCAGTTACTTCCTTGGAGTGTTCCACACCTGACTGTGCCAAAGTGTCGACATAAGACTGCAGAGGTTCAAAAAAGCTACTCAACAATAGAGGGAAATGCTCATGGTGGGTGGGAAATTATACAACTCTAAAATTTTAGGTATGTTATCTTAGAAATATTTTTGATCAACATTCCCCAAATGACAGACCAAGGAAAATAAGTATTAGACCCAAAAGTCATCTTGAGAATAAAGTGCCTCATGTTACTTGGTAAAGTGTACATTAACGTCTTTTAATTTAGTCTGGTGGTATTTTGCTATTCCTGATTTTAAAGCACAGTGAAGAGTGTTCTCTGGAATTGAGGGATCAGTGAAATCTCTGTCTAATATAAGTTATCTGAAAGTAGGTCACAATTTAAATAACCCAAAAACGTGAGCCTTTATCTGGCTTTGTTCATCATTAAAACGTTTCTGAAAATCATATGCTCTCATTTTCACATATTTTGAAATCTTATTTTTAAAGTTATATTTATTTTCTTTTAGAAGCATTTCTCATTTTGTGCAGAGGAATGAACAGCTCATTCCTATTTTGCTTTATTTTCATGAATGGTTGTGTGATACTGTCTTATTTAAGGCACATCAATTGATTTCTTTTCTGAATGCACAGTTATTTACCTCCATCTGTGCAGAATTTGTAGCTCTTTGCAGACGTTAGTCATATTCATTTTAACCACCACGTGGAAGATGGTATTCTTGTTGTCAGATACACAAATATCAGAATTCTGCACTAATTTGGATTCCAGATTTCAAGCCCTTCTGCAAAGAAATTATAATTCTGTGCATCTGTGTACAAAAGATAGGCTTTGCTTTTAATTGCAGCTTTAAATGCCCAGCATTTTCAATAAAGTGCTCAGCAACACAACTTACATCTTCAGAAATAAATGACCGCATATTGAAATCCAAAATTTACACTACACAGAAACTATGCAACAGAGTCAAGGATAGAATCCAGTTCCTTAGAGTAACTGTCCATTTTTTTAATTTTGGGGTTTTTTAAGCCTACCCATTTCACCCTATATATCTCACAAATTCTCCAACAAATGAAACAATTATCCCAGAGACAGTAAACTAATTCAGCCACAGTACAGATCTACCTGGTGCACTGTAGTAGGCATGACTGAGGGGAAAATGGTGTGTGATCATGTCATTTTAGATCAGAACTCCATAGGTTACAGAACTAGAAGGGCCCATCTTGATCATCTAGTCTGACAACCTTTATAGGAACAGGCCATAGGAATGGCTCTGAATGAATTCTGCTTTCATAATGCATAAGTACAGAGGAACAGAATTAAAAATGTGCAAGCAGCTTTCGTTCTGACAGTCCACAATTTTGAATGCCTCTTTTTGCAGTGTAGATCTTTTTCAAGACAGGAAGAAGGGTACAACTGTTTCATGTAAATTCCTAGTTGCTGTTTTTCCAAAGCAATCAGAAAATCCATCTGAATTACCTATAAATATCCTCCTGATTCAATTTCCTTCCCTCTGGGGTGCGTAAAATACTGGCTTTTTAGTGTGCCAGTGAAGTGACCATGTTGTCTTACTGTCCTAGATGCCAAGGGAGGAGGCTATGGAAGCACTGCCACTATAGATGAAGTTACATCACTTGTGGGGTCATTGGAAAGAAGGGAGCTAAGAAAGAGGGAGCTGGGACAGAAGCAGAGAGGGAGGTTTATTACACTTTATTCTCTTCATGTGATGCTTACCACATTCTCAGTCGGTGGCATGTGTTCCTTGGAACAATACCCACTTCCATAACTATTTTGCTACTTTACTTACACCCTAAGTACTGTTTCTAAGGCACTTGCTCATTTTAGTGGCAAACACCAGGGCAACTATATTATTTAGCAGTGCATGTCTCAGCTTCTCCTAAGGGGGTACTTGACAGACAGAATCTTTCCCTGTTGATTGTGACTAATGAGCACTAAAACTTGGCAATCTCTCCATATGCATTAAATCTCAAAACTGCATGTCAGTGTCTGATCAGAATAGGGTGGATTGAGCACTAGGCAAACAGCAGAAGGAATCTCTTCTGCTCTGTGCATCAGCTGGACAAGCAAATCTGCAGGGGTTCCTTCAACTGAAGGCAACACTTCAGGAGCAGAGGGAGCAGCAGACCACCTACCTCTACTGCCTTCCCACACCATCACTGTCCTCCCTGCCCCAGATGCCAGGCTGTGTCACACAACACGTATATTAAGCCCCAGACTTTCTCAGTCAGATAGCTCTCATTTTGCATGCCCAAGGGCAATAGTTGTTTTTACCTCTAGGTGCATGACTTTATGGAAAGTTATACATAGAAAGTATCATAACAATCATCAAAGCTTGCAACTGTGGGCCAAATCCTGCTCTCCGGCATACTTGAGTAAAGCTGGAGTTGAATACTTAGAGAATTGAATATTTCCACATTTTTCTGAGATCTGAGAGCGTACATAACCTATTTCCCTCATCCAAATGTTTCATCTTTTAAGACAATCATCCAAGAAGTCTGATCCCAACTACATAGATTTGATTTTCAAAATCAAAAGGAAATGGCCAGCATAAAACCTGTGGTACGTTTTAGAAACAGTCATCATGCAGTTAGTGCTGTAAAAGTATCAGTGCTGTGTTTGGGGGATGGGCTAAAGCCCTGCCTGAATGCTTTTTACCTAAGAAGGGAAGAGATCTTTCTTATTGCTGCTATTAGTCTGACAGCAGTGCTGGAGGGACCAATTCAAATTTAAGAGCTAAATTTAATCTGAAATTATCAATACCCTGAAACTTGCCATGTCCCAAAAGATTAAGCCAAATAACAGCATTATATATTCTGACCTCATGTTGCAAATCACTGTGTAGTTATTATTTCTATTAGGGAGAGCATATCTCCTCCTCCTCACCCGTTTCCAGTGGAAAAGCTCATGCTAATTAATTTGACATTCAATGTTCAGAGAATAAGTGATTAGCAACATACAGAAAAACCTTCTTTGTTTTGAGGAAAAGTACGTTTCACATCTGACATAAAAGAAAACATTTTTTAATCCAAATCAGTAATGTCTTTACTATCAGTAAGTGAATTTTTAACGTTAGTATTTTTTTCCTGACTTACACATCCTTTAATGGCACAGGGTGCATGAAACTACGAGCTTAAGGGGCCATCCATGCACACGCAGATTTCTTCAAGACTGGGATTTTAGCTGTTTTCCAATCATCACCCTAACATGGGTCCAAACGTCACTGTGTGTCACTGGTGCTGGCAGCCCATCTTAGCTCATTATACAAAACGGAGATTTAGGTTCTGAGTATTGTGACAACTACTTTAGATGCAGATTTTTCTAGGGATTAGATTCTTTTTTTTTCCTATACTGTACAGAGGAAGTTTTTAGCCCTTGATTCTTCCTTTATGGCACCTGGTATGAAATGACTGAATTATATGCAGAGCAGCTGGTTTTTTTGGTACTGTATGGAAGCTAAGAGCAACCTTACTAGTGTGGTATTCCATGACATTATTACACTGTTGGACCCATGGCATCAGATAATTTGTAAAAGTGTTGACATATTTTTCATGCTTTATCTCATCGGGACACTCCCCTTGTCTTAGGTCTTGCTCTAGATACTCCTTTTCAACATAACTCTATTCAGTTCAAAATAAAAACTGTATTGTATTCCATGCATAATTGAAACCCAAATGCCTGTTAATAAAACTTGGAGCATGAATGAGCAAATTTAGCTCTTAGTATTTCAAAAATGGAATAGAAATATGTCAGCTTTCTGTGCAGTAGTGACTGTGTTTCAGCAAATTCACAGAACATTTAGATTCTAAAGGGACAGGCACTGTGATGCTGATATTCTGTACAGAACCACCAGACCTTGGAAGAATCACACATCACAAGTTATTACAGTCCTGTGACCTATTATTTCTTTTCTTACTAAGTAGAATGAGTGGACCAGACAAAGACCCAGATAAAGCGACACTGGCATCAGAGTTATTTAAAGACAGGTTTTGATGAAAAGGGATAGTTTTAACTAATAACTATGCACTTCCCTGACCCAGAGACATAGGTGTACACTCTTACCCTGTTGAAATCAAAGATCTGACTTCTTTGAGAGAAAAAGAAGCATGTACTTTGAGAGAGAAAGGAAAATTTACTTCACTAATTCAATTGAGCTTCAGCACTTTAAGAATATCAGAAATTTTTAAAGAGTTTCAGAGTTGGTTTACATATATTTATATTCACCTATCAAAAAAAAAGTATAAATTAAATGATACATGCCGTGTATCTGCATATATCTTTAACCACATAGTAGTCTGAAGGCAAAGCAGAGTAAACATAGTTGACCACACTTACAGTGTAAACATGTAAAAGGAATAATTACTGTTATTTTAAAGATAGGTCCAGATTATCACAGTTTTCTGATGTCAGCCTGCATTGAAAGAAGCATCAAAACAAGGTTGAACATGTGAACAGAAGGCTGAACCCTAGACTTGTTTTTAACTTCACTCTTTACTTGACATCCAGTTGTTGGACCAACTGCAGTAGCAACTGCTTGGCTTGGAGCCCTCTTTTGCTTCTCTTTGTTTTGATATGACTGACATGGCATTCTGTTAAAAGTTCTTCCTCTTTGAATAGCTGGTTTGGAGATTGCATAGAAGTTTTTTAAGACTCCCCAAAAAAGAGGAGAAAAAGCCTGAAGGTAAAAACCACCTGTTGTCTGTAGTACAGTGAGTTTGTGTTCCCTCCTAGAAAACCACCACAACATATTCTTTGAACCAGATGCCTCAGTACATACTGCTTTCTTTATATAAAGAGTGTCCAGTTCTGAACACTGTCAACCATCAAAAATGGAAGCCACTTAAATATTTTGTAGAGCAATAAAACCCCATTTTCTGCTCTGCCTTTTAACTGGCATTACCACCAGATCACCCAGTGATAAATGCCCAGTAAGAGCTAAGCTCTCCTTTCTGACTTAGAAACAAACAAGCCCTTCCACTTCAAGATGTTACTTTGCTATCCCCTTATCAGCCTGAGAATGCATGACAGCCATTATTCAGAGCATCCGTTTACCAGCCTCTTCTTGTTTCATTTAAAGTCAATACCAGAATTGCCTTAGTATGCAATGTCACAGTGGAATTTGCTCTGGTCCTGCTTGGCTGCTGATAACTAAAAACATCCCTGCTTGGCTTTTTACATTTGCAGAACAGATAAGAGCAAAGAGACAAGTACAGCAAGTGGACAGCAATGTGACCTCCTTCTGCAGTATCTCAAAAAAACCTTAACAGTAATATAAATCCAAACTGTCTTCCTGCTGAATGGATCTGAAGGATACTCTGACTTTCTGATTCGTAGCTGATCCCTGTGTTTTCATCAGAGTACCATCCTGTACTTGGTCTTGTATACTGATAGTAATTACCACCTTCCTGATCTGATCGAACACCTGTACTTCAGTAAATCTGTATTTCTACATTGTGTAATGCACGACTGTTCAGAGACACTATGGTCTATCCCCCGAAGAAGCAGAGTTCATTGGCTCACACAGAGTACTCAGCTAGTATTCAGTGAGCTGACAGAACTACACTGTGTTGTGTAAACATATCCTGATAAAATGATCAAATACCATTCTGTTAATGACAATGGCAAAAAACACCACACCAAAGCAAATTAGTGCAGGATCTCATGATAAATATACTTTAGCCTTTAAGTGAGAGGAGAGCATATAAACTCCTATTTAAAAGCAAAATCCCTATGTCATGGTGATATTTAATGATTTTTCAGAGTCGACAGAAGAACTCTAGCCCTTAGGACTCTCAGGAATACCAGAGGGACATATACACATAATCATAAAGCTTTAAGGAAGCTTTAACTAGCACATGAATCAGTATTTTGCACACAGAAGAGTTTTCCATTGAGCATTTAAATACAGGGATTTAGTTCCCTAAATATAAACAGCCGCTACTGAAAAACTGGGTTAATAACAGTATGTCTGGAAAAGTATTTGAAATCCTAGTATTTTTTTCTTGCAGTCTGCCATGTGCCACTCAGTGCTCTTAGCCCCACATGAAACTGGAAGCCTGTTTTCATGAAGAATGCAGAGTGCCTGATACAACTTTCATCTGTGTCTGCCAGAAAACTCTGACTGAGAGATTTAATGGCTGCCGGTTCCGCATATGTTTCTGTCAACGTGATCCCTGACTCCAACTGTGTCTTACAGAGAAATGCTTGAACACATGTGAGCTACAGCTGAGCTGCACAATGACAAAGGCAAAGCTGACACAGTGATCTGGTTTTAGAACAGAGATAATATCTTAATTCATAATCTAAAATACAAAATGTACTGCTTGAATAGGATGTCATGATTCACAGCTGGAATACCATCACGTATGTTTTTTCAATAAGGCAGCAAATAGACTTTATAGGGTCCTCCCAATTATTGTCTGTTAATTTATTCTAAAGACTATATTGCATGAATTCACAATATGAAATCTGGTCTGACTTGTGTTGTTGGTTTGCCTGCTTTACCTCACAGTCAAAATTCCTTTGTTTTTCTATATATGGAAGCTTGTCATCTCATTAATAATTAAGGAGACATTAAGGATTGCCTATAATATTCTGTAAGACTAAGAAAAATACACATAAAATTCCTTGTGTTCACTCATTCCTTTCAAAGGTGTGGGCTTACAAGGTCAGAACTCAGCACAACAGGCTTGATAGTTAAATAAACCATTCAACAAAAAGCCATAAAATCTGATTGAAAATCAGGAAAACTCAGTAGTTTGCACTGAGACTTTGTTTGTATTTTAAATCAAAACCCCCTTCATAAACTCCCAATAAAGAGATAAATCTGACTGTCATGCCATTCTAATCTCACTGCCTACTGATAATGAAAAGAGAAACACCTTCTTGGGCAGAGCAGGTGTTAGAAAGAAAAGGAGCCAGTCTGAGCCCCAAGCCCAATACATGGTTACATCCCCACTGGGTTAAGTTACTAAGAAATCCAAATCATTCAGCATGTGGGTGAACGAAGGGAGAGGCCCATGCCTTTCTTCCTCCTTAGACTCCTCACGAGACTGACACTGCCTCTCCTCTTTGAATATGGTTATCAGCAAATCCAACTCAAAACAACAACTAAGGGATATTCATGATGACAGCAGCTGCAAAGTCGTTAAAAATACACAAAATTTTATTGTGTGGGTGGAAAGATTGCCCTTGCTGAACAGAAGCACAAATCCTAGCACCTCAGTGTTTTTGGCTACAACTTGCTGTATTTTGACACATAGTCAAGGAACCCCAACTCAAATTGTGCATGGTGTCCTAAAACCTTTTAAAGACAATCTTTCAAAATAAAAATGCAAAGCCATTTCCCCCTCTCCCTCCCTCCTTCCTCCTTCCTTCCCCCCTTGAACAGGGCTCTCATATTCAGAGATGAGACAAGAGAAATTATTTTTCCACCTGCTATCAATACACCAGGCCAAGCTGCCTGGGGTAGCTAAAAAAAAAGTGTTCCACAACTACACATGGATTTCAGTGGATCCCTTAGCTGAGCCAAGATTTGCAGCTTTCAGCTGCTCCTGTGGGTTTGTGTGGCAAAGTGCACAGAAAATGCCATGCCAACCATTCCTTCAGAGCAGATGGGGAGAGACATATTTACTAATCATCACAGAAACTGTTATATATATTTAAGTCTTCTCTATAAAAACGATTTTCTTTTCAGCCATTTATTGAACAGCTACTAAGCTGAACCTCTGCCCAGCAGTATGTGACTACACAGTCAGGTTTTTGCTTTCTCTTCAGGACCCAGCTGGACAATGAATGGCAACGATCACAGCATGCTCCCACAGTAACTCTGACTTATAGCAGATTTTCTGATAGCTAAAATTGTCTATTTCTTTATGGTTCTGTATTTCTGAAAGTAACATTTTTAATTATAATTGATGCAGAGCATAATATCTAAAAGTGGAAATTGTTTTGCTTAGGATGTCTTATTTTCCCACAGTGATATAAGCTACTTGCAGAAATGCACTCAAACTAAACTGATATGTACCAGGTATAACTATCACGACTCTAAGCTGTACTTTGCCTTCTAGCCATATATCCAAGTCTGTAACCTAACCCTGAAAAAGATTTTTCTCTTGTACCCTCTGAAAGCTTCTGAAAGCTCTGCATCCTCTGAAAATCACTGTTGTCATCTGCAATTATCTTCATCCTCCATCATAAAACCAATACACAAATGACTTAAAATATCAAACACATGGAGGCAGCCCGGTTCTGTGGTTTCACAGTTGCCAGGAGTGTTGGCTGCAGAAGGCAGAGCTGCAGAATGAATGAGCACTGTGGTGCTTGTCGGCATGGAGCCTTCTTGTACATTACTCTGTCAAGGCTGGGTTTGGTTGGGGTTTTTTACCTAGCAAACCCTCAGTATACTTTCATCTTCCCCTGAAATCACTGAAAGGGTTTAAGACAGCAAAAGACTGATCCCCATGATTCAGCCTGAGGTCCCACTCCTGGCAAGAATTTCTTGCTGCTACATTATTGCAATAATTACTAATAACAATGTTATTAGAATACTGCAGCTATTCTTTTTTTATGTTCTGTAGTATTTGCTTCACTTTTGTTTTTCTCTCATTTCTCTGTTTGTCTCTAGTTTGAGGAAGGTTTCTACTGAATGAATTTATAACCATTAGCTCTTGCTCTTTTATAAGCTGGACTGAATTCCTTCGTTATTTCAGTTACCGGAGTTTTCATTCATTCATTGCATTCTCTGCAGTGTGTTCACTTTACATAGCAAAACTTCTTGATGTTTCTGAAAGGTTCATCTTAAAGCAATAAATAAAAATAGCTAAAGACACCATCTTGTGTCCTCAAGAAACAGTATAATTTGTTTACAGTTAAGAATTATGACAGCAGCTGCATGCAGTCCAGTACTGCACTGATTATTATACCGTGGAATCATAAGAATGTTTTCTCTACTTGTATCTGTGGATATATTAGAGCTATCAGTCAGAATGAAAAGGTCTGTATGAAAACTCTGATGAATGAAATAGGTACCAACATCTAAAACTTGACACCTAAAATTGTGAGAAAAACTGTGATAGAAGCAAGTCACAGAAATAATCCATTTCTTATGAACAAAAAGAACCTAAAAAACAGGAAGACAATTTGCTCCAGAGCTGCAGAACTGCAAAAGCATGGTTTCCTGTAGATTTATAACCTTTATTCCAAACTTTCTCCCTCCTGCTTACCTCACGATGATTACCGCTCCCTCTGTCTCCCTTTGAACCCTCCACTGGGAGAGAGACAGTGAGAGCTGTGACCTGTTACCAGCTGCATTTGCACTGTTTGGCCATGGAGTTATTCTTAGACTAGGACAGTAAGGCAGTTGAACTCATCCTCAGTGAGAGCTCTTACTTTGCCTTCCCCCAGTTAATTTTCTCAAAACTTCTAGCATATTAACTGTCTTTGAGATGTTCTTATCTTATTTGAAATCATTTGTAAGGTTAAAAAGCTCTTAGGTGAGAAATAGGCTCAATATATAGACATCTTGCTTGCATAAGCTGATTGACTGTAGAAAACCAGTCTAAGAAATGCTACTTTTCTCTTGGCAAGGCGGCTACAGCACTGTTAAACTGGAACAGTTCAGGAGCTAAATTTTACAAGAATCTTTTCCAGTAGTCACCTAGCCTATAGTTACTCTGTTTTGAAGAAGTACTGGTCTAAAGCATTTAATTTATTCATACAAGTAGAAACAGAAAGTACCAGAACTTCAGTGGGAATCTTACAGAAACAGCAATATTTGGCCTGAGCTTGATAGCACAGGGTAAAATAAAGTTGAATAAAACAACCAGTGTCACCAGTAGAACTGAAGGCTCCTTACCTTCCACTGAAGAAGTGAGAGTGACTCAGCTTCTTGTGATTTTCCAAGAACAGAGGGCATGCACAAACTGGATGTGCTGGTGGCAGAGACAAGCATAATCCATACCTCTTTTTAAGACAGTGGCACATGTTGCTCCTCTGATACAGCTTGACATTCATCACTCTTCTTGCAGCCAGCATGAACTTCACTTCCATTGTCAAAGCTGAGTCATGCTGTAGAGCAAGAGAGATCCATTCTAAGTCACAGTCACGGCCCAGAAGAAGCTAAGACTGTGCAGTGACTCTGAAAAGAAGTTTACACTGTCTAAAGTTGATATGTATATATCTTTCTCTTTTGCTCCTCAAAAGATAATAAAAATTTACTTCAATGACAAAATTTGGTCAAAGATAGTGGGCAGTGATTTCGCAGGTGTAAGTAACTTATTAATATACTCAGGGTCAAAAGCAATTCTAGGACAGATCACCATACAGAATGAAGTGACTTGTGGAAATGAGTGTTGAAAGACATGGAATCCAAATGGCTAGTGATGAAAGCAGACTGAAGCCAGAAAAGCATAGAACTTTGAAAAATGAGGAGAAGACAGAAACTGGAGGAAGAAGAAGCTGAAATAGCAAGAGAGCATGAAGACTAGTCTAAAAGTTTTCATGAAGGTTAATTTAGTGCCAAGAACCTGGAGACAGGGGATAAGTGCAAGTCTTGTCATGTATCATCTAGTTTACAGCATATGTGACTGAGATTTGGACAAAGACTATGACAGGAATGAAGAGATCATTGTGGGACATTATTTTTTATATTATTTTGCATCACAAAATATATCGCAACTGGGTTGTACATATATATATACACATATGTGTAAGGATAATTCTTAAAAGAATAAATACAGCTGTACTGCCCCAAGTAAAACTTTGTTAACCTAAATACATGACCTTTACAAAATGTACAGGGCATGAATACAAAAGCTACACTTCCCCAATGTGTCATCTCAGCTTCCAGCAGTCTGCACTTTAAAGCTGTCCTGAACCAGAGGTTAGATCAAGATTATTGTATTCAAAGTCCCAAACAACTCTGTTTCCACGTCAAATTAAGATTTTTCACTTAGGATATAAAAATATTTCTTAGCAAAAAAAAATCTACAATTTCATGGAGAACTGTACAATTACTTTGTGTGATTAGTTTACATATGTTGCTTTTGATGTGTTGTCAATATTAATAAACAACAAAAACTATTTTAAAACTGTTTTCCCTTTATTATGTTCTGTTACTATTTCCTTTACTACTGTACTTACTGTTCTAAAGTTCTTGCTCACTGAACTGGGGGAATGTTTCCATTTTCAATAGCTGTCACAACTTGTGAAAATATACTTTCAAGAACATATTTTTCTATTTTCACAGAATCACAGAATGGGAAGATTGAAAGGGACTATAGCGGGTCATCTGGTCCCACCTCCCTGCTTAAGCAGGGTCATCCTAGAGCACATTGCACAGAATTACATCCAGATGGTTCTTGAATATCTCCAGAGAGGAAGACTCCACAACCTCCATGGGCAGTCTGTTCCAGTGCACAGTCACCCACACAGTAAAGTTGTTCTTATTATTCATGTAGAACTTTCTGCCCATTGCCTCTTGTCCTATTGGTTGGTACCACCAAGAAGAGCCTGGGTCTATCCTCTTGACTCACACTCTTCAGATACTTAGAGACATGGATGAAGTTCCCTCCCAGTCATCTCTTCTCAAGGTTGAACACATCCAGCTCCCTCAGCCTTTCCACATATGAGAGATGCTCCAATTCCTTAATCATCTCTGTCACCTTCTGCTGCACCCCGTGTCTCTCTTGCTCTGAGGAGCTCAGAACTGGACAAAGACCTCCAGATGCAGCCTCATTAAAGCTGAGCAGAGGGACAGAATCACCTCCCTCCACCTGTCAGCAATGTTCTTCATAATGCACCCCAGGATACCACCGGTCTTCTTGACCACATGGACTCAATGCTGCCTCATGGACAGCTTGCTGTCCACCAGGACCCAAAGGTCCTTCTCTGCAGAGTTAAATTCCAGCAGTTCAGTCTGTTCAGCCTATCCTGTTGCATGGAGCTGTTCTTCCCCAGGTGCAAGACCCTGCATTTGCTTTTGTTGAATTTCAGACAGTTCTTTGCCCATCTCTCCAACCTGTCGAGGTCCTTCTGAAGGGCTGCACAGCCCTCTGGGGTATCAGCCACTCCTCCCATCTTTGTGATGCTAGTGAACTCAATGAAGAAGCATCTGCCCCCTCATCCAAGTCATTGATGAATGAGTTAAACAATACTGTGTAATGAAAGTTTACATTTTACTGTTTAAAGAAGAGTACTATATTGCAATATAGAGAAAACTCCAGTCAAATTTTCTAGGCATGGTCATATGTTTACAAAAAAACATAAGTATTTTCACACATTTGTAATATTCTAGAAATTCATTTCAGTAACTTAAAAGTGAGAACAGCATAAAAACACAGAAGGCAAATAGACATTGGGGGCATACTCTTTTGTATGCATGAAATTTTTAGCTGTGATGAATAGGAAGAATATGGAAAAAGCAAAACCAGCAACTACTTAAGGGATGCCTGAGAGACAGTAGCAACTATAAAACTACATGGAGGGCAGAATCTGAGAGTCATTTTATTTGAACAGGAAATTCAAGCACTGTGAAGAGAAGGGGTCAATCAAGGATACGGTGACTATAAAGCACCAAATCTATTCCAAAGATTTCACCCCATTTACAGCAAATTCCAGAAAAATGCACAGATACAGAACAATGAAGAATAAACAGAAAGCAGTAACCTATATTTTATGACTGACCTCATCAGACTCCATAACAGAACTTCCTTTTACCTTGTGACAATGCCCTAAGCAATAAAAAGGATGAGTTGTATCTTTTCTCAAATAAAAACAATTGTGGAACTGGGATACATTAATTATTTCTTCTTCTGACAAGCCCAGAACTCTACATAAGAGCAAAAAAATATTGCTGAAGGATTTTTATTTTTAATTTTCAAAAACATAGACTAATATGAGAAGAAAGATCCAAATACAGTATTTTCTAAGTGGATTCAATTATTTAGGCTTATACTGGTCATTTTTTGGCAGCAACAGGTGGACTGTTGGAGCCTTACAGCCTACAATACAAACATGGTTATCTATACATTGTCATTCAATGTCATGGAGAACATAAAGAAATGCCATTAAGCTAACATATAGATTGCTCTGTCCCCAGCAGATCTTAATTATGCCACTTTACATAAATGAGCATAAGCAGATATGACAATGAAACTCCTGCTTTACCAGCTGCTAAGGAAAAATCTATTGTTAGGCAAGAGACTGTATCATAAGGCAGCACAAATCCATCTGTGTTGTTTTATTTATGCGGTACAAATGCAAAAGGAGTGTGGCACATCATCATGTTTTGTGTCATTGACTGTGGGATCAGCTGCACCCCATCCAAACTAAAAGAAACCTGCAAGTGTCACCCTCAGTATATGGGAACTATAGACCCTTAGATGTTGCATAAAACTGAAAGCAGGCTTGAAAGGTGATGAAATGGTGAGCAAATGTACTTTTTACACTTCCTGCAATGCTATATTCTTTTCAAGGAAGCTGTTGGTAAAAATTTTAAATTTTGTCACTTCCTATTTCATCAGTTTCAGCCTTATAGCTACTGAAAAAGGTTAAAGTTATTCTAGGCCCACTATTTTTTCATAAATGACTGTCCATTTAGTCACTCAAAGAGGCTCTATTTCACATACGTACTACATAACTTTTTCCTTCTGGTGGAGATCATAGAAGGTTTATAGAAGGTTGTTAGTCTGTAAGTCTCTGTCTTCTCTAGGAGAACAAATAGATTGTCAGAAACAAAACAGAGCAGAAATAAATTATTATAGTCCACATATTTTACCACAACACAAGTTGGACATTACTTTTAGAGTTCTGGTTTTTTCCCCCCATTCACTGTCATAAATACCAAAAGCAGAGAGTGCTTAGTTAAACTGTACTGCTGAATTAGTAGGTCAAAATTGTCAGAAATGACACAGCAGCAAGAATTTGTATCCTCTCGATTAGATGTTCTGAACTCTAATCTTTTTATGTCCCACTCCCCCCCCCTTAGTCACACACACCTCCTTAGTTTCCTTTTCTCTCCTACATTAAACTTCTTGCCCATTTTCAGAGTGGAGACTGTGGAGTAGGAAGGAATGATCTCCTTCAAGTGAACTTTCTTTATGCAGGTTTAATTTAATACTCACAGTGGATAGCCTTTTTAGTGCAGGATAGTTCTGGGATATGAATCAATCCTTCGCTGGGCACAGGAAGGAACAAATGATGGAACTGCATCTGATGAAGAAATATTTTTTCCTAACTCATTTTTTTTCAATGGATAAGTATTGACCGTTCTTCTATTTCTTGATACCCTGTCTGATAAATTCCAGGTTTCACTTAATGAAGTGAGAAATAAAATTTGAAATGGACTGAAACACTAAAAGTGCTCTAGAAGTGATAAGTGCACTGAAAGATGGAATAACATTAAAAGAACAAGAAAAAAGTAAAGTAATGAAAGTGATGCCTCTCATTGCAAAATAAAGAGAAGTGTTTTCTGTTATTTGCAACATTTTTCTTTCTATTTTTGTAAATGTATTTTTAGGCACATATACACACACCAAAAATTGTATTACTTTCAGAGTGCACTAATACAATTACTAATTACATTTATATGTTGTCAGAGTATAACAGTGTGTTTGTTTAACCAATAAAACACATTTGAGCACTTCACACATTACAAGTTTTTTCAAAATTGTAAGTTATACAAGCAAGTTATTTCATGAATATCATTTAACACATTCTAGAGACTTTCTATATCCCTTCATGCAGAATATAAAGGGTGTAAATTCATCAGATTATGAATTCTAGTGTATTATATACCTCATCTCTTTGCAAAAGGAGAGCTTCAAGGCTGTTTTTAACCACTGGTCCAGATTTCAACTCCTTCTCATTCTTGAGTTTCACATCATTTTGACTGCAGCCACATACAATTAATGTTTGTATTTGCATACTAACAGGTCATTAGAACAGAAATTATTGTGCTCCTCACTTTTCAAGCTGTTCTGCAATGGAAAAGTTTTCTTTGTAGCAGCAAAGTTGTTCCATGAGTGCATTATAGTTCCAGTCCATCACACAGCCTTAAGAGACTTTCTAGGTTTTACCCCAAAAATTCATAAATTGAACCCTCAACAGAGTTTTTCAAGCCAAAGGCAAGCACCATAGCTCTTCTCCTTGATAATTCCTGATGAAGCTAATGTGTATGAACAGCGCTGAGGCCCCTATCCAATCTTAACAAGTTTGCTTCATTTGTTAATGAGGTGTTCAAGTCCTATGATACAGTTCGCTAGAGCTCTGTCATTGATACCTGACTATGGATCAAGGAAAATTTCCACAGCACTCAGTCAAATGCTTGTGTAAGTGAAGGTTCTTACAGTATTACCTGGTCCAGAGGGCATGTTGACAAGCACAGAGGAAGAGAAGTCCCTATGTAGTACCTTTGATGAACACTGTACACACACCACTTGACAGGTCCTTAGATGATTTCATATTCAGCGTTGGATGCAAATTAAATCTTTGCCATGAGTTCGTACTATTTAGAGGTTGCTGCTTGTTGTTGATGATGAGCATGCATTCCCTCACTGTCATCATTTCCTCAGCAAAATACAATGCTATTAAGAGTCCTTGCATGGCATTCCTGTTCAGACATCAGATGTCTCTGGGCAGTTTACCTAGAGAAAGTATCACATTAAAAGATCAGAGTGGTAAGTACTAGGAACAATTTAAGTGCAAATGTCAGATATAATAGTTCTTAAACCATCAGTTTGCACTTTTAAACATGCAGAAAGATACATATCCTACTGTTCCATTTTGGCTCTGACACTGCATAAGCAAGGTCATTTCAGGTGATCTATATATAGAGAAAGATCTTAGTCTCTTGAATACTATACTGAGAAAAAAACTGTATAATTGACTGCTACAGGGAGAGGATCCAGCTCATTATTTGAATTACACATCCATCTGTTTCAGTCAGGATGGTTTACAAAGAGGTTGCAAGAGTTAGTTGAAACTGTCAAATAGCACATAAGATAATTTTAAACTATAGAATAGATTTAATATGTTCTTGTTTCTGTGAATCAGCAATTTAAAGGAGGCATGGGGGCTGGCGGGGGGGAAGTTTATTCTGTAATCCGGAGACTTTAAGAAGCTTATACCATCCTCTTTTTGTCCCTGGACTATCCATTATGCTGAGCCTGGTTTAAATGTATTCCTTGTCCCTTTGCTTTCTGAATAATTTACTGTATTCAGTTTAGCCTGTCAAGTTATTTCTCAGTGTTAAATATGGTAACTGAAACATAGAATTGAAACTTGCACAATGAATAAATTAAAAAGATACATCTTTTGTTTTTGCATTTCTCAAAAAAAATATTGTGGAAAGGAAGAATGAAAATATTTTCCTCTATGCTTTATTTAATCAGGATTCAATTTCTTCATGTTTTGGCCACTAAGAGATTAGGGACATTCTGACTGCGTGATTTTATGCAATCTGTTAATGTGGTTTACATATAGAAACACTCATTTTCTATCTTTTTTCCCTTGCTCTTAGCTGCCCTAACCTGAGCCCCCTGGTGCTAAGGTGCAATTCATTGTGCCTTGCTTCTGATCTTTCACAAAGCACAATTGGAACTTGATTTTCATTGTCTGAAATTTCTTATGATCTCAGTGGGAATTATTAGTGTATTTTACTTTCTGCTTTATTCTTTATTGTGTACATATCATCTTTCAAACCTCTGATTTCCTTAAGCTCCAGATGCCTATAAATAGCTTGGTTCTATGAGTTTTAGTCTAGATGCTAAATTCAGAATGCTGACAGATGTATTGCTTTGAACACTTACATTTTCCACATGCTCTGAGAAAGTATCTCAACTTCCTCCGTACAGTTCTACACAGAAATCTATAAATCCAAAATATTTTAAGTTGTTTGGACCTTCAGTGTTTCAGATATCTGTTGCTACACTGAAAAGGAAGCTCCTTTCACAGTTCTTGGTGTACTTCCTGTTTTTCTATGATGAGAGAAAAGTCTTTCTGTTTAAGTGCTTAATTACTCCAGCTTTGAATTGTTGTGGGAAGAGAAATAGATTTATGGAGGTGCTCTCAAGAAACTAATTCTGTGATTCAAGGAGTCCTCACTGATTCCTTTTACTAGAATGTAGGAAGAAGCAAAGCTAATTAGCAAATAAAGCAAAATTTATTCTATACTAAATAAGGTTTTAGAGGAAATTATAGATATTGAAATGTATATTTTGACAGAGTTAAATTGTCCACAGTTAAGGCAAAGATGGTTGGGAAAGAGAAATAAAAATCACAGGAAAACTGCTGCAAGTCTACAAAGTTCTGAGAGAATCTGTACCTCCTGCAACACAGGGATATAGTAAAGTGTGGAGAGAATGCAAATGTGAGTATTTGCTCCCATTGGAGTTCAAAAGAAGCTCTTCAAGCTTCAGTATATGGCTTTTCTTCCATCAGAGAAAGAAAAACTACAGTAAAAGCGAAGTTGGGTAATTATTTTCAGATGAACTTTTGAAATTACAGGAGGAAAGCTGATAAAGCCAGAAAAATCTCTTCATGTATCTTCAATTCAAACAGAGCTATTGATAAGGTTATTCTTTATATGTAAGAACACTAATTGCCAAGTGTTCTTCCAGTTCTGCTTTCACTATAATCATGCTTAGTTTGAGCATGATACTTGTGGTGAAATTCACCCTCCAATCTAGGTCACCAGAAAGGGTGTCTTGAAACAGGTCGACAGGATACCTCTCTTTATAAGGACCAGTAAACCCATATGTATGCACTTGGCCTTGCTATTTTTATTTAAAATTTAAAAAAAAAAAAATTCCCAGGCCTACATCAGTCCTTTCTTACTTGGGGATACTTTTGTGTCTTTTTAGATAATAGATGAGGTGGGAATTACCCAGTAAAGATGCACTTGTGTCATCAATTATTAAGAATTCACAGACAAACCAGTTTATTTCTATCCAGAAGAATGGATTCAGGTAACAAGAATTTCTCTCTTTTTTTCAACCACAGCAGACATGTCAACCCTAACCTACCAAATATGCCTGTCTTACCTTCATTCTTTGGCCTACTAAGAGCATGTTAGCTCAATAATTAAGTACAGCATCCTTGTTATCACATTGAGATGAAGTGCAAGGATAGGCTTTTATGATACCACTCTCACGCTATTTTTTTTTCCAGCTAACAATAAAACACAGATGTTATGAATCCCAGCCTACTGTCCCAAAATTGCAATAAATGAGTTACAACACTTAAAGTTAGCATTTCAATCCCAAAGAGGCATTTTCCCACTTGAGACTCCCATTACCTCTTCAACTGCCCTCCTTCAATCACATTTTCATCAGACCAGGTCTCTTACATACCTGTAAGGTCACAAGTCTCTTCCACAATTCAGAGAAGACAGGACAATTTTGCAGTGCCAGATGATCTTATTACCTCTCATATTCTTCAAATGGGAGCAGAAACAGAAGTGCATTTGAGGAATGCAAGGCACTAGAATTCCACACTGACCAGGCTCAGATTTTGCCTCTGAGGGTCTAAGATACAATGAGGGACACACAAAAAAAGTCAGACTGCCTCTCTGTGTCCCATTTGGTTTTACTGACTGTCAAGAGAACAAAATAACTCAGTCTACTGACCTGTCCATGCCCTCATTCACCCATCCCTTTTTTGGCTAATTATTTACATTACTTGCTTGAACAAGCAATGTCAAAGCAAGTCTTTGAAATGTCTCTCGAAAAACCAACATATGTGATTCAGCAGGCCAGTGTTCCAGCCTGTAAGTCCACCTGCCCCCAAGAAAGAGCCAGTTTAGACCAACCGTAAACTTTTCCTCAGCAAAATGGCAGGTTTACAGATTGACAGTGGGCTGGAGCTGACAATGCCTATACTTCCAGCTGTAGTGAAGGACAGAAAATGGTCATGTCATTCCCACTGCTTTACATTAAACTGAAATGAGACCAAAATTTAAATAACTTCACTCAACAGAACCAGACTTCAGATCGAACAGCCTTGATTTTAACCACTAAAATGCCATGGTTGCTACAGACTATTCTGCATGTTGGAGAACACACAAAGACTGGAGGTGCTCACATAGTGTATATCTGCTATCTACTTTTATTTATTAATATAAAGGCAAAGACTGCTGCTTCATTTAGAGTCTTAATCAGAACAAAATTTCTGAGTGCAACATTTATTCTTGTATTCATTAGGTTCTGTACTGTATTAAGCACTTGTGATTCATTTGTGAATAGCACATTATTTCGTGCAAATGTCAGATGGCCATTCTTAGAAGCAGAGATATTGTTATAATATCTGGGACAGGTGCTGTCCACAAAACTTCTCAAGAAGTGTCATTCCCTGTGAAAACAAGAAAGAGGGTAGAGCCTTCTGCAATATAGTTTTGTTTCTCTTAAAATGTCATTTCAGACACTGGTGATAGAGAAGAAAAAATCAACAAGTCCAAGTAATATTTGGTGTTCTGAGAAATGCATACTTAAGAGTAAATTTTTTCAAGCTTTTGCTTTTCAGACTGAACATAGTAAAAAAGGTGTTGCAAAGCAGCAAATCTTATAACTGTAATGTTGCTGATAAAAGTCCATTGAACAAAGTTGAAAAATGAAACACACTGTAGCCTTTAGTTCCTGCTAAGCTTAATACAACTGGACAAATAAATACCCAAACTCATAGACTGCAGCATTTAAAGTATTTAACCATACTCTATTAGGAAAGTATTTATGTTAAGGCTGACATTTAAGTATTTGATCAACTTGAGGTATACGTAGCCCAGTGATTTTCCTTCAGAATTTTCACGCATTACTTTTCATATGTGGAGACATGACATTTTATCAGTCAGTTTCCATTGGACCACCCAATACACTTTTATATGATAAAGGCCACAGCTATCCTGGCCAAATATCTCTGTCAGGCTCTTCTGTGGGTATTCAAACTACAACACACCATCAGAGTACAAGACACCTGTATGGTGGTTGGCATACATGTGTAACACCATTTGCATGAAGAGGTTCCACCAGCTCCTCCAGGCTGTTCAGCATGGCATCAGAAACTTGTGCTACCTTTTGTCCCTGAAGCCTTAGCTTCAGGATCTTCATCTGTTCATTTGAAATGCAGAATCAAAGTCAATCCAGTATGGATATCAACCCACTTACTCCTCTCACATTTCCAGGTATAGACTATTTAACCAGGCAATCTAATACTACAGCTCTGGTACAATACAAAAAGTGTTTTTTTCTACATTCTTTATTCAAAGAAAATCTATAGCCAATTTAATAGAAAAAAAATTATTTCAGACAGCTATTATAGACATGGAAAATGTCAATTCATATGATAACATGATTGCTAATATGTTATTCCATATGCCATAGAATTTCAATATACTAGGATCTTTAAAGGACGCACTCAATATCCCATGGAACTGATGAGTTTGGAAATAAAAGGTTCACTCTGAAGAGCTCTGAGGACACACCTGCGCTAGCTTGAAGTTCAAAGGGATAGCTACACATGTTAAAAACCCTGAGTAGCTCAAGGAGATAGCTAGGCTTATAGTCACTACTGTGTTCCCTACTACTGCATTGTGCCTGCAAACACAACTTCTCCAGTAATTCAAATGGTGCTATATATATCCATACAGTTCTATAAGATAACTGCATTGAGTTACTGATGCATCTAGGCTTATCCAGATCCTGTGTTCATCTGGAATAACAATATCATATGTGTCAACCCTACTGAAAAGAAAGGATACCATAGGTTGTTGGAGTTCTTCTGTGACAGCTCCCTTAGGAAATAATACAAAAGTATTTATTATTTATATACAAGCCAGCATGTCAACACATTTTTAGATAACTCTCTGTACAGTTTTCTGTTTAGCAATGGAAACTGCAGAATAAATTATATATGACAATTGCAGCTATTCTAAGAAACTTGGTATTGCACAACTGGCAATCTACAAGTTAGATATAAAATGCTGCATGAAGTGATATTTCTTCGTATGCTGTTTATGTTCCTATTTTGTGTCACTATCTGTATTAAATTAAGATTAAATCTACTCAACATAGCCTTCAGTAATCAGATAATATCTGTCCACCTTGTGCACTTTCAGATGTCCTGAGGTGGTATGCCAGATGTGAAGAAGGTTGTATTTTACTTCAAAACCCGCAGGTATAGAGCAACCATCTTTTGCTATGCATACCATCTGGTACCTGTTTTTTACCAGAGAACAGAGTGTGTTTAATCATTAAATCCAATCCTGCAGTAGTTAAATCAAATTAATTCATACAGATATACGTATTTTCCCCCCTGTGGTTTTTCCTGTCAAAGTAATCTGGTTACTTTATGTGACAGCAGATGAAGTCACTGGACCAAATTCTACTCTTAGATACCCAAACACAACAAACAGGAAGTCAATAGGTGTGTACAAATGTAAATAAGAATAATCAGATGTGAACAATAGCTATTTTTATTAAAAGTGTCTTACACCCATGATAAAGTATTGCCTTCTATATTTTTATTTTTATCCTCATTTGATTTAATTAGTAAATCTAAATTGACTTTATATCAATGTTAAGGATATGTATCAATGTTTTTCACCCTATTTTTTCCTGTGATATAGATCTTACTACATTTCTTCTCTGACACTCGTCAAGATTCAAATAATGAAACTTTTACCTAGTTGTCTGGAAGTTTCATTAAACAAAAGTTTTTCCAAAGAACAAATAATTTTTAGAGCAGTTGCTTCATAGTCTGTTTTGTCCATTCTTCCCTTCACTGGTTTCTGTCCTCTTTTATTGCAATTAATGATACAACAAAATAGGTAATTACATAAGTAGGTTGGATTTTTTTTTCAAATAACTTTTAAAGAACATTCACAGAAGTTACTTGGTACAGAGGATGGTTACCTCTCAGCTCAAAAAGTAAGATTTCCACAAAATTTGCATCCTGTGGTTATTTTATAAGCAAGCCCACCTTATTTGAAAGACCTGTAATGTTCTCTTACCATTCTTGATCCTTCCATAAGCAAATATGGTTAGTTTAAAAAAAAAAAAAAGAAAAAAGAAATTGAACAGTTTAAAGGCATGATGTAAACAGCAGAATTATATAGCATATACTGGTTGAGAGAGCACAACAGAGGTAAGAATGACACAGTAAACAAACAAGGGTGATTATGCAGACTAAATACAATCATTACATTTAGCAAGTATTACTGGAAGATATTCTGTCAGGACAATGATCTGCTATGAATTTGCACTCTTGTTTTGCATAGGTGAGCTAGAAACATTTGCTTCATAGGTAGAGAGCAACACTAATCATACAGCTGTCTTTGTGTGCAATATCTACTATATAATCAAGAAAGCAATAAAAAGTGGTAATTATTTTATATTGTCTTTGCTAAGTTTCAAGTGATAGCAGCAAAGCTGGTCATTGAAATTAACCTCACACCAAGGCACAATTCAATAGTCTCAGTTAAGTAGAAGAATAAATTTAGAACAGATTAGGCACAAAGTTGTAATTTTCAAAAGCAAATTAATAAGTTAAACAAAATTGTCAATGGAATTAGGCTGAAGAGGATTTTTTTGCCAGTGAAAAAACTATGACATTTGTTTCAGGCAGATTTGTTAAAAGTACCTAAAATTTTTATTTCCCCCCTCCCCTCCCCAAAAACAAACAAACAAGAAAAGCCAACAAAACCAAAAACAAACAAACAAACAAAAACAAAAACAAAAACAAAAACAAAAAACAAAACGCCAGACAAAAACTTTTAATGAAAGATTTTGCATTGGCTGGTCACTTTGAAAAACAAAAACTGAATTTCACAGTTACTTAACGAAAAACTTTATTGCAGTTTTCATGAGAAATTGGTACGAGTTTATCTGTGCATCCATTTTTCTTGTAGAAATAGTAAATTCAAGATTATAATCCATTCCTCACTCAGACTAAACCTTTATTTGGTGGTTAGAAAAAGAGGACCTGCAAAGCTAATAATCCACCCAAATAGTTTTGTAGTAGGTAGAAGGCTGCAATTAAATGCGTATCTCACTTTTCCCCTTGATATCAAGTTATCATCAAGTGTCACCACACTACATATGGAGAATATTTTTGGAATTCCCAGTTCTTTCACCTTCAGGATTTTTTCATAACAAGATTCACTTCTATTCATCTGGTTTTGCTCAGGACTGCTGATGAATTACACATTACTGCCTTATAAACATCCTTGGGTTGGATTCAAATTATTAGAGCCAATTAATAACTGAAATCCTAAACGTTTTTGTTTTGTTTTAGGGGTTTTTTTCCCCAAAGTTTTAGATAGTGATCAGACACTCCAGACAAACAAATTGGCCTACTTCTGACCAAGTTTTTGGTCCTAACACCTTCAACATCAGCAAGTGCTGGCTTCATATACAAGTGCCATAGAAAGTATCACAGAGATCACCATGCATAAGAATGTTACTTGCTTTTCAGGGAAATTAATATTTCCTACACAACCCAAAATTTCTGCCAGTCCTTTAGTGCTGATAGCAGGGCTTCCAGGTAGCTTTGAACTGTGTGCACTGCCTGACCTGAGATGAACTGACAATGCTCCACTGTGGCTAATCCTGCACAAAGAAGTGCTGCCTATCTCTCTCTCTCTCACGCCCTTTCACAGATCTACAGGCTTAATTGTCTCCCAGATCTTGTTTTATTTTTCTAGGTTATTTGCAGAGGCATTAACACCTCTGTAGGCATAAAGGATGAAGCTCCAATTTGAAAGAACTACCAGTATTTTATTTTCAGTTTACTTTTTTTTCTGCAGCACTGTGAGACAAAAGGTAGGAGAAGGATCTGTGAAATGTATTTAACTACAGGATCTTACCTTGAATAAACTAATTCAAAGCAAGAATTTTTAATGTTTACCAATTTAACTTGGTATACAGCATTAGAGTAACTTTTGGACCAGTTAGCTAAAAATCTCTCCCAAACAGCTTTTAGCTGCTTAGAAGCCCCAAGGGTAGTCTTATGGCCTTTGTGCTTTGTTAAAGGAATGTTAGGAAGGAGAAGACTGAATTACATTGATTTGATTTAGTGATGTGATTTAGTAACATGGCTCATATATGAGCTACAAAGGTGAACCATAATGAACCTTGCAAAGTTGAGTTACTTAATGACCTATATCTACTTGACTAAATATGTGATATGCAATCTGTGTGATAAGTCATATATATCGGATATGGATAACATATATCAGATTCAAACAGGTGCTTGAATAGCTTCCTAATAACTAGGAACCATTAAGAGCAGAGCACTAGTAACCAGTAAGATTATGATCTTTAAAGTTAATTCCTGGGCCTTTGGATTTCCTCTAAGCTTTATTCTAGATTCTGTCAATTATTTTCTTGATGTGTAAATTATGTTTGCCATATTTTTCCAACCTGTCATCCACAGACTGCTACTTGTACATAAAATATCAAAGGATAGTCCACAAAAAATTGCTGTATTTAAAGAAATAAGAAACCTCACACATTCAAGGAAGGAAACCAAATGACTAAACCATATAGAAGCAACTACAAATTGCTACAATAAAAGAAAATCCCCAATTAAGATTACTATTATTTTTGTTTTCATTATGATGCAACATGCAATATATTTTTCATAAATCTTCTATTGAGACCGCTTGGTTTATCATGGTCATTTAATAATAGAGAAATGAAAGAACTTTGCTTCACCATTTCCCCTTTTATGACAATGTAGCCCCACCAAAATCTAAAGGTTCATGGAAAATCCAGGGATCACGGAGGATAGTCCCTAAATTGCCTGCAGTGGAATACAATAAAACCTGAGCTCAGTTAAACTGGGCCATTGAACCTTGGTAGGATGACACTCAGCAGACATTAACAGGGTGGTGCAGGCTGTGCAATTGCAGCATAGAAATACTCCCCAGAGAGTGAATGAGTGACAGCAAGGGGTAGAGGGATTACATGGCTTACAGAGCTGTATACATTTCCTAAAAGTACATTCAGTTCAGTGGAGTAACTAAACAAGAATAACTGCTAAATTCAACACGAGTGGTTGCACAAAATAACCCTTAAATAAAAGTGACTGAATTTTCTCTCGCTGTGATAAGAAGATATTCTGCTGTGCCATGGGGCTGAGCCACTCACTTTTCTACTTTTCTTAACAAGTGTTTCTGTCATTAGCTTTTAAAGTCACCTGAATGAAGTCAAAAGAAGCCTATGGCTAAGCAGCTGTCGAAGAACAGTGCACATGGAAGGCCTAAGATGTCTGTGCAATGAACAGGACCTTTCATAATGTTTCCTTTTGTGAGGACAGCTTAAACACAGATGCAGTCAGTAAAACCTCAGGTCCCCACTGTACATACATATATGAACCTTTATATTTATATGTGAGTTTAATGGGGAACTAGCAAGTTGACCAAAAATGTGACAATAATAATAGCAATTAAAAAAGCTGTCTTACTAATTTTGAGGTGTCATACAGTTCATATTGACATAAAGCTGTAACAATTGCAAAATGGAATAATCTGAATTATATTTTTATGACATTACTTGTAAAAACAGTGCCAGATGCGGTTCTCTCATTCGTGGTGAAAATTAAGTTTGCACATTCTACAAATCTCCATAGAGTTATTCCCTCTATATGCTTGTAAAAGGTGTCCTGACTGCAATAGATTACCTATACTGCAAATATTTCTGCACATTCTTTTTCAGTTAGCTGTTTATGTCCTCATAGTTTTTCCATGGGTGCTGCACTTACTGCACTGACTTTGCAAGAGGGCAAGCAATGAACTGCAGTCGGTTTCACAGTGATCTCAGACCTGCCACCTGAAATAGAACAGTGTAAACTTATTCAAGTAGACGATTGCTGAGATTCTAACAGAACATTCATGAAAGACATTTTATATGCTCTGTAATACTTTCTACTGTGCCTGTCAACAGCCATCAAGCTGAAAAATAGGCATTGAGTTACTAGAGCAAGGGCTGAGATACAGTCTATCATTTGAAATTATTGCTATAACTAATGAAACCAGAACAAAAGCAACAAAACCAACCTATTTATCCCCTCATACTTTCAGGATAGTGTAAATCAGAGATAGTGAAAATTTTCCAGATTTTAATTTTTTGCTATGTGCTATCAATAACACAGTTGTCAATAAGAATTGACTCATGGAAATTACACTACAGATAAAAGACTAATTTTTTTTACCTTTAAGATGAAAAGTTTAGATGCAAATTACCCTCAATTCTTAGAAATCCTACTGCCTTTACAAAAGCTGTGACATTCTTCCTGTTGATTTGGCCATAGAGCTTAATGTCTGAAACCAAAAAAGCAATTTAGCACATACCTTAGAAGGACAGAAGTTGCTCTGTTAACTGAGAATAGGATGTAAGAGTGATGACAGGTATTGCAGAACCAGCCAAAATGGTTTAAGAAGTCACTGTCCTCAACTCTCAGTTCCTCTTCTCTGCAGGAGACTCCTCAGGGCTGAATTCTTTAATAAATGTGAATCTAACTTTCACTCAAGTTATTCTGAAATTCTTTCATTTAGTTGAGGGAAGAAGTGATAAAACCTAATTGACTACCTTTACAAAATAGGCAGAATAAAAATTGCACATTTGCACAGCTCAGGTTTCTCTTTACAAAGCTCACCATATTAGTTAAAACTCCATCAGCACTTTGAAAGATGTGCAAGATCTTACACAGATACAGCTGCAGACATTTCAGAAGCCTTTATATCATGCATTTCTGCTATAAGTTTTCAGACAACCATAGGAAAGCTTCTAAAACCTTTATTTGTACCCAATAAAAGATTTCTATGTCATGTAAGCCCATCTGCACGTCCACAAAAGAGGATAGAGAGATAAGGTAGGTGGGGGGACTCAAATGATACCCTTCCCAGTTACTGCCACACCCATCACAGGAGCCATCAGCCCATAAAAGATTCATTTCCACGAGCCCAGAGAAGTTCAGGAGTACAAAAGCAGAGAGGGATCCCAAATTAAAGACTTAAAGAAGAAGTTGCTTTGTCTACACTTCTCTCACAGCTGCCCCAGTAGAGCCTCAGCACCAAAGTCTGCGTATTAAGCTCACCAACATGTTATGCCTACAACACTTACTTGGTGCTTTTAACCCTGGTTGAGGTGGGGAAATGTGCCTAGAGATATGGGCCATATCATGAGAGGCAAGGGAAGTGCATTTAAAGATTTACCCTGGTATGTTTAGGGGACCAGTCAAAGGTGGGGAAAGGAAAAGAGCTAGGCAATTTAGACAGAAACAAGTGTGGGGATGAGGGGAGGCAAAGACCAGCCGTGTGCAGTTTGCTCCTTGGTGTACTTCTCTGGCCATAGGCTGCATCTCACCAGCTCAGCCTGTTCCATCTTCTTTTTAAATTCCTTTATAACTATTTCCTGGGTGAGTGTGTCTGTGCTGGAGTCTGGGTGCCAGCAACTACAGTCAGACCCTAGGGTCAGTAATTCCATGTGCCTGGGTGGCAGCAACTGGAGAGATCCAAGCGAGTGAAACCCAGTGTCAGCTTTGAGTGTGTGCACTTGTGTGTGTGTACGTGTGTGTCTGTGTGAGTGCAGGGTCTGCACCAGCAACTGCAATGGGGCTGCAGCCTCAGGGGCTTGTGTGTCCAGGTGACAGCAGCTGGGGAGACTGAGGATCCAGGAGCAGCTGCTGTGCAGACAGAGTGAGCTGGGCTGCTGGAGGGATCCAAATTGTACACGTTTATACACACGTATATATATGTTTCCAGTAGTGCACCTCCATCCTGCACAGCAGACCCAGCCATACTTATTTGATGTACACAAGTGTTCACTGTGTGCATGTGCCTTCTGGGAATACATATTCAGTCCTGCTGCTGGTTGGACCTGGGGCATGGAACTGGGGAGACCGCATTCATCTCAGGGTTATCAGATCCAGCAAAGTATATATTTGTGACACAATATGTTAAATAGTTTTTAGTGACTCTCTTAATTCACTTCCCCTATTCCTTAAACACTTTAAGTTAGTCTTCTATGGTATTTAATTTTGTCTGGATAAATTCTGTTTTAAAAAACAGTTGAAAGTATCTCTAGACTGTACAAATGTATTTTTTTCCTTTGGAAAACTTTTAGAACTCAAAGATGTTCATGTATTTAAGTATTTTCATTTTCAGCATTGAACTATCTGTTAGCTCTGAGTATGCTGAATGCTAGAATAGAGAATTCTAAGAAGGTTTTTCAAGAAAATATCAAGATCATGTATTAAGCTCATCATAAGTAAAAAAGAAAGTTCTGGGTTTTTTTTCTCTAAGCGAGTTTTTTTATAAATAAAAGGAAACTTTTTATAAATGTTAACTTCATTGTTTTTAACTCTTCTTTCTAATTTGCCTGTGATATTATGTTCTTTTCCAGACAAGTCTGAGTTTTTAATTGTAATTGACAGGAGTATCCTCACATTTTCTCAAGTAGAATTTAAGTAGAAATATGCATTCACTCTGTAATGATTCAGCATTTCTGGATGAATGTTTCAACAATTTTGCTGTGTATATATCTTAGCAACTGAGAAATTATAGCCTTAATTTAATGTTTAAACTCTTGTGTTTATTAAACCTTTTTTTTTAGCACTATGGAGTGAATAAATTAATTATCAATAGTTGCCTTGGGCATGATATTACAGGCAGCTGTCTTGCACAAGAGAAGTGCTTGATGTCTTTCTGAAGGACAGTGAAATCACCCCTGGACAAGCAAGAACTAACAACTGCCCATGTCTTTCAGTTGTTGGGCCCATTACAGCCCCTGCAAAGACACCAGCAGGCAGAAGAGACCAGAAGGTACAATCACAGAGCTCACCACAGCTGCTGGACCCAGGGAATGGTCACATATTCAAGGTGACAGACGCCTCTGAGAAGGAAGGACAGGGGTGAAGGCAAGGACAAGCAATAATCACAGCTTTCCTTCCCACTTCTCCTTAGCATCAGAAAACTGGCAAAGCCAGCTTTTCCTGTTCTCTCTCCCTCCCTCCCCCGTGGTTTTGCTTATGCTGCTGAACAGACTGGAGCCAGTTTTGTATTCTTCAGTTCCTGTGAGAATATGATCCACTGTCCTAGGTTAAAATTTGAGAAAAGACAGTTGCCTGAATGTGAGTTCTGCCTCTTAGTAGGTAGTTGCATGGAGAGATACTGACCAAAGCAAAATAGAAGGTTTAGCTCTTTTCAACAGTTGTGAAAGCCATACAGTATTTTCAAGACACTCGACCAGTGGCCACTCAGGTGGTAATTGCAATTAAGTATTTGCATGCAGGATTGCAGCAACCATATGGTAGCTGTCATAGCCCAATAGTACCATTCATAGTGTAGCAAAATTCTGAGCAAAATTCCTGCTTGAATAGAAATTATAGTCTAAACACAGTTCCATTTTTATATTTTTTGTTTTAGACACTCACACGTTTCCTAAGGACACTTACCATAGCCAGACCTCCTGACTGTAATATTGGGAGGATTTCTTTCTTTCTCCTTTATTCAAAGCAGAAGGTCATTGAAAGAAATTAGGAAGGAATTCATAGGCTTTTCAGTACTGAGAGGAATCAAATATCCAGTGCTGCATAGCTCTTTGGCACAGTGTATCACTGTAAACTCTGCAATACTGCGAAGTATAAGCTGCTATTCCAATGGTGCGACAGTTTCAATGTATCAAATTTGACACCTTTTCAATAAAATACGCTATATTTAGATAACCATATGCTCATGCTGACAAGCTAGCTTCTCCTTGATATGTGTTTTCATGAAAGAGTACAAAAGGGCCTCAAAGTTTAATTAAAGTGAATTCAAAATATTGTATTAATTTACAGTAGAAAGTTCAAGTTGTTGAGGAAACAACAGGCATGAATATTTTCTACTTAGTACTCTAAGATTCAGCTGTACAACTTCCATTAATGTTAATAGGAGTCATGCTGCCAAATTCAAAACTCATACTATAAATATTTTATCTGTCTGTTCTCTTACTGCAGTCTAATAAAGCTTATATAATTAAAGCGCCTTCTCTCTTGACTGCCAGCTAAGCAAAGTTGAAGAGTACACACATATATGAGCAAAGTACTGCTCTGCACTGGTGCAGCCTCGCCTTGAGTACTGCATGCAGTTTTGAGCACCAAGATATAAAATAGATATTAAGCTATTAGAGAGTGTCCAAAAGAGGGCCACAGTGACATGAAGGGGCTTGAGGGGAAGCCGTAAGAGGAGCAGCTGAGGGCACTTGGTCTGTTTAGTTTGGAGGAGACTGAAGGAGACCTCATTAAAGTCTACAACTTCCTCATGAGGGGGAGAGGAGGGGCAGGCATTGATCTCTTCTCTGTGGTGACCAGTGACAGGACCTGAGGGAATGGCCTGAAGTTGTGTCAAGGGAGGTTTAGGTTGGATATTAGGGAAAAGTTCTTCACCCAGAGGCTGGTTGGGCACCAGAACCAGCTCCCCCGGGCAGTGGTCACAGCACCAAGCCTGCCAGAGTTCAAGAAGCATTTGTATGGTACTCTCAGGCACATGGTGTGCCTCTTGGGCTGTCCTGCACAGGGCCAGGAGTTGGACTCAATGAACCATGAACCTGATGGGTCCTTTGCAACTCAGCTTATTTTATGATTCCATGAGTCTATTAAGTATTTTATCAACAAAGATGTATTTATCATTTGCACTTTCATAACTTAAGATGATGGACCAATTTCACAGTTACATTTCAATCTTTGCATCATGTTAAGGGATTTTTAAACAACTATTTGAGAAATTAAAAAAATGTAATTTTTTTTTAAAAAAAATCTCTCATTAGTAATTAACATTGTCTTTTTCTTAATGACTCCCAGCAGTTCACAACAATAATCTATTAATTTATGTGTGATTAGACCATAAAGACTGATTTCATCCAGTATATGTTATTTATGAGATCAATATCACTCTAAAATTCACTTATTTTTTGATATGTCTCACTAAACATTGTGATTCTCTTGGTTGTTGATGTGATGTGGTCCTATGGTTTTAAGTAAGCTGAAATCTGAGCTGCTGACCACATAGCTGAAGGCAGAAAAAATTTTCAGCCTTCTCTTACATAGAAATTACATGAATAAATGTAGGAGGCATCTTAAAATGGAATAATAATTAAAGTATCCATAAAAGCCTTCTGATTGATGTTGGGTTGTTTTTCAAACAAAACCCCACAGTTAAAATGATATGTAATTGGCTACCATGTGCAAATTTAAAAAAAAAATCTGTATTTGCTGACACTCTTTAAGAATTACAATATGTTAACATACGTGCAGAATCTGAGTAATTATAATTAAAAAAAAAAAAAAAAACAAAAAAAAATAACCGCTCTCT